>CAMRHE010000792.1:0-377500 GCA_947044405.1 Leptodactylus fallax | reverse complement strand
ATATATATATACACACTGCATAACCTTCTCTTACATATATATATATACTGCATAACCTACTCCTACATATATATATATATATACACACTGCATAACCTACTCCTACATATATATATATATACACACTGCATAGCATAACCTTCTCTTACATATATATATATATATACACACTGCATAACCTTCTCTTACATATATATATATACTGCATAACCTTCTCTTACATATATATATATACTGCATAACCTACTCCTACATATATATATATACTGCATAACCTACTCCTACATATATATATATATACACACTGCATAGCATAACCTTCTCTTACATATATATATATACTGCATAACCTTCTCTTACATCAGAGGCGTAGCTAGGGGTTCAGCACAGGGGGGGGCGAACATGTCTAAGTGGGCCCCCAACTTGGACATGTTCGTATACCGATACTATGAGTATACGGTGACGTATAGTGGTATACAGCAGCTCTACACAGGGCTCTGCAGACGACTTAGGTGAATACAGGGCAGTAACATTTAGTGACTTACCGGTGACGTCTCTGACTAATCGGTCACATTCCCCGTCTCTTTTATTTGGACGGCCATGACCACTTCTTCCAGTCTCTGTAAACTGTGCAGCACAGACATCTTCGGCTCCTCACTTTTCCAGGCACCGACCCACATTGTCCTCACCTGCACCCCCATCCTGCTGCTACCCCAATTATACAATATATAATATAACCCCCCATAATGAATAATACCCCCAAGTGCATATTTAAATGAATAACTTCCCTGTGCACCCCTTTAAATAGTTCCCCTTATTAATAATGTCCCAGGTGTTTCCTAATTGAAAAGGGGAAAAAAAAAAACAAGGGAAAAAAAATTATTGGGGTTCTAATACCCAGAACCCCCAGGATCAGCTGTTTGAATGAACCGTGGTACCTGTGTAAGCGCCGTGATATCTTCTCTCTTTACATAGTGTCATCTCATAGCGCCCATGTCATGTAACTACAGCCTCGTCCTATACACGTCTATGTGACAAGGCTGGAGTGACATCACACGGCCACTATAAACAGACAGTGTGTGATATAAACAGGCGCCATAGCCCCCTCATACAGCTGATCAGTGGGGAATCTCTTATCTCTTATTGATGTTTTATTCTGAGGATAGATCATCAATAAAAAATGAGCTGGAAAACGCCTTAAGGCTTAGGCTGTGTTCACACAGAGTTTTTTGGCAGCAGATTTTGACGCGGAATCCGCCTCAAAATCCGCCTGAAAAAACTCCTCCCATTCATTTCAATGGGAGTCAGTAGCGTTTTTTTTCCGCTACCAGAAAAAAAAATCAACATAACCTATCTTCCCGCGGATAACGCCCGCGATGTCCGCGGCTTGAGCCGCGCTCCTGATTAGGCCCATTCATCTGGGCTTAATAAGGAGCGGTTAGGCACGACAGAATGCTGATGCACGGCATCGGAATCCTGTCGCGGCTGACCACGGCGAAAAGTCCAGGGGTGGAAAATTTTCTGCCGTGTGAACACAGCCTAAGGCCCCATGTAGCATCCCGCAGCAAAAAACGGCGGTGACGCATCACGGTTTTTCCTGCAGCATTTTGCACAGAAAGTTCACAGAGGTTTCCTCTGCGGACTTTCTGCTTCAATTATATCTATAGGGAAACCGCCAGCGTTTACGTAGGTATAATCGACATGCTGCGATTTCCAAAACTGCAACTGTTTTGGAAATCGCAGCGTGTCCACTGCGCATATTTTACTGCAGAGTTGGGATGGGATGGGGGTCCCATGTAGCGAAAATCCACAGAAAAAAACCGTGGCATTCTAGAAAATCCCATCCACACATTGCGGAAAAATATGTGCAGCAGACGCACTGCGATTTCCAAAAACGTCGCAGTTTTGGAAATTGCAGCATGTCAATTATGGAAATGCTGGCGGTTTCCATATAGCTGTATTGAAAACAGAAAGTCCACAGAGGAAACCTCTGCAGACCTTCTGTGAAAAGCGCTGCGGGGAAAACCACAATGTTACCGCCATGGTTTCTCCTGCAGCGCTTTTTTTCCTGCAGCCCGGTAAGTGGGGCCTTAGTCCTAATAAAGCCCAAGTGCCACTTTAATTAAATTAATTGACCCTCATATTATTCCCCTGATTCCCCCTGACATACAGTATATATATATATATATAATATACACCCCAGTAGTCACACTACCACATTACATATATATATATATATTTATATTTATATATATATACAATACAGACCAAAAGTTTGGACACACCTTCTCATTCCAAGAGTTTTCTGTATTTTCATGACTATAATAATTGTAGATTTACACTGAAGGCATCAAAACTATGAATTACCACATGTGGAATTATATACTTACCAAAAAGTGTGACACAACTGAAAATATGTCTTCTATTCTAGGTTCCTCAAAGTAGCCACCTTTTGCTTTGATTACTGCTTTGCACACTCTTGGCATTCTCTTGATGAGCTTCAAGAGGTAGTCACCTGAAATGGTTTTCACTTCACAGGTGTGCCCTGTCAGGTTTAATAAGTGGGATTTCTTGCCTTATAAATGGGGTTGTTTTGTGGGGGGGCTTTGCTGGTGACACTGTTGGGGATTTATTCTGAACCAGCATGGTTACCACAGCATCTTGCAGCGGCATGCTATTCCATCCGGTTTGCTTTTAGTTGACCCCAAACGCACCTCCAGACTGTGTAAGGGCTATGTGACCAAGAAGGAGAGTGATGGGGTGCTACGCCAGATGACCTGGCCTCCACAGTCACCAGACCTGAACCCAATCCAGATGGTTTGGGGTGAGCTGGACCGCAGAGTGAAGGCAAAAGGGCCAACAAGTGCTAAGCATCTCTGGGAACTCCTTCAAGACTGTTGGAAGACCATTTCAGGTGACTACCTCTTGAAGCTCATCAAGAGAATGCCAAGAGTGTGCAAAGCAGTAATCAAAGCAAAAGGTGGCTACTTTGAAGAACCTAGAATATAAGACATATTTTCAGTTGTTTCACACTTTTTTGTTAAGTATATAATTCCACATGTGGTAATTCATAGTTTTGATGCCTTCAGTGTAAATCTACAATTTTTATAGTCATGAAAATACAGAAAACTCTTGGAATGAGAAGGTGTGTCCAAACTTTTGGTCTGTACTGTATGTTTCTTAAGACTATACATGTATTATCTGATCTATTCTACGCCAATCCGTGTCTACACGGATCTGACCCTCCCCCTGACCTGTAGTGAGCGGTGGTTAGTTCACTATTTTTCTATAAAAGAGACTGTATTTAGTAATGTCTGTTATGTACCATCTATTATACCCTTGATAAAGGGGTCTCTATCCTGAAATGCGTTGTGGGAAGCTGTAAGATTTTTTTTATCTGTTGTGGACCTCAATAAAGGACCTTTTTGGAACTATTTTGTGTGAGCGCAGTTGTCTATATTTTTTCTTTGGAATTCATCTCCATTACCCATCACTGAGTCTGTCTGGGATGACATAAAGAGACAGATGGATTGGAGCAAGCCTACATCCACAGAAGATCTGTGCTTAGCTCTCCAACATGGCGTCAGGAACCTCCCTGCTGAGGTCTGACAAAACCTGTCTGGACCAAGAACTTTTGCACAGTCCTTTAGGTGTCCTTCATAAAGGTCAGTTGTGCTGAAGACACTTGGATTCTGGGCACATCAGTGCCTGGCTGGCTGGGTCAGCTCATCCCGCTTGTAGTGTGGAGGCATGGCCGGCATATACCGCTTGTAGTGTAGTGACAGCGCCGGCATATACCGCTTGTAGTGTAGTGACAGCGCCGGCATATACCGCTTGTAGTGTAGTGGGAGCGCCGGCATATACCGCTTGTAGTGTGGAGGCATCGCCGGCATATACCGCTTGTAGTGTAGTGGGAGCGCCGGCATATACCGCTTGTAGTGTGGAGGCATCGCCAGCATATACCGCTTGTAGTGTGGAGGCATCGCCGGCATATACCGCTTATAGTGTAGTGACAGCGCCGGCATATACCGCTTGTAGTGTAGTGGCAGCGCCGGCATATACCGCTTGTAGTGTGGAGGCATCGCCAGGATATACCGCTTGTAGTGTGGAGGCATCGCCGGCGTATACCGCTTGTAGTGTGGAGGCATCGCCGGCGTATACCGCTTGTAGTGTGGAGGCATCGCCGGCGTATACCGCTTGTAGTGTGGAGGCATCGCCGGCGTATACCGCTTGTAGTGTGGAGGCATCGCCGGCGTATACCGCTTGTAGTGTGGAGGCATCGCCGGCGTATACCGCTTGTAGTGTGGAGGCATCGCCGGCGTATACCGCTTGTAGTGTGGAGGCATCGCCGGCGTATACCGCTTGTAGTGTGGAGGCATCGCCGGCGTATACCGCTTGTAGTGTGGAGGCATCGCCGGCGTATACCGCTTGTAGTGTAGTGGCATCGCCGGCGTATACCGCTTGTAGTGTGGAGGCATCGCCGGCGTATACCGCTTGTAGTGTGGAGGCATCGCCGGCTTATACCGCTTGTAGTGTGGTGGCAGCGCCGGCATATACCGCTTGTAGTGTGGAGGCATCGCCGGCGTATAACGCTTGTAGTGTGGAGGCATCGCCGGCATATACCGCTTGTAGTGTAGTGGCATCGCCGGCATATACCGCTTGTAGTGTGGAGGCATCGCCGGCATATACCGCTTGTAGTGTGGAGGCATCGCTGGCTTATACCGCTTGTAGTGTGGTGGCAGCGCCGGCATATACCGCTTGTAGTGTGGAGGCATCGCCGGCGTATAACGCTTGTAGTGTGGAGGCATCGCCGGCATATACCGCTTGTAGTGTAGTGGCATCGCCGGCGTATACCGCTTGTAGTGTGGAGGCATCGCCGGCGTATACCGCTTGTAGTGTGGAGGCATCGCCGGCTTATACCGCTTGTAGTGTGGTGGCAGCGCCGGCATATACCGCTTGTAGTGTGGAGGCATCGCCGGCGTATAACGCTTGTAGTGTGGAGGCATCGCCGGCATATACCGCTTGTAGTGTAGTGGCATCGCCGGCATATACCGCTTGTAGTGTGGAGGCATCGCCGGCATATACCGCTTGTAGTGTGGAGGCATCGCTGGCTTATACCGCTTGTAGTGTGGTGGCAGCGCCGGCATATACCGCTTGTAGTGTGGAGGCATCGCCGGCGTATAACGCTTGTAGTGTGGAGGCATCACCGGCATATACCGCTTGTAGTGTAGTGGCATCGCCGGCATATACCGCTTGTAGTGTGGAGGCATCGCCGGCATATACCGCTTGTAGTGTGGAGGCATCGCCAGCATATACGGCTTGTAGTGTGGAGGCATCGCCGGTATATACTTGTTATGTAGTGCAGTCCACTGCCTATCTGTGTATGGTGCATGTACAAACCTTCACCTATAGATTATATGACAGCCTCCTTATGGTAATTTCCTGGTGTGCGGACCTGTTAATCCTGTGACTTTACGATGATCCTCAGACATTACTGAGACGTCCCCGGGATACCATTGAATTATGATGTCTTTGTGTGGACACAAGAGGCAGTTACACATTTATTACATGTAATAATATAAGCATGTGAACATGTTATACACAGGGGTAAAGGGTCAGCGAGGAGTTTCCGGCCCCCGAGTCCTAGAAAAAGAACGAGCATCTGCAAGAAGAGAAACCAATGTCAGTACACGTACTGTATATATAATGTAGAGGTGAATGTGGGCCCTGAGGTCGGGAGCTTTCATTTTGGGGGCTGTGGATTATTACAAGTGCCAGGATGTCTATAAGGGAAGCGGCGCAGACGCAAGCGAGGGGGGAGTGTTCAGAGATAAATCCAGCCCTTACTCACTGACTCCATGGTTACCAAGCCCCAGCACTACTTACTGGTGGGGCCCGGGCAGGGAGTAGTGAGTATTGTGCTCCATACTCGCAGCTCCCTCTCTGCTCCTGGTGCTCAAATTTAATGTGCATCGGCACCAGAAAAGGAAGGGGAGAGCGGTGAGTATGGGGCAAGTAATAAACACTCCCCACTCCCCCCCTGGTAGTCACTCTTCTTTCCTGGCTGCCTTCTGGCCTCCTCTGTGACATCAGCACCCAAGGGTCACCACTGAGGCCTGTCGATGTGCCTCAGCAGACATCACATGGGGCACTGCAACGTCATCAATCACAGTCCGATGCTGCTGATGTCACAGACGAGGACACGGGGGGGGGAGCCCAGGAGCGGTGAGGATCACTGGGGTCAGAAGAGATCACACAACTTGTAACAAACCCGACTGGTTATGGATGGGTTATACCTGTCTGTCATGTGCATACTGCCCCGGCACAGATGAAGGGTTTATTGTAGACAGTTTGCTCACATTCCAGGTGATGTTCACAGCTGAGAGAGGCCCCGACATTGAGAATACACGCTGTTAGCAACATGTCCACTGCAGAGAGAGAAGACGACAGATCACCAGAGAGAACCGCCAAACCTCAACGTCATCTCCATACCTGTGCCATAGGGGTGTCACCTACTACTTAGACGATGACTGTATGTCGCGCCTCCTTCAGATAAAGACTGACAGATTTATCATCCAATATCAGGCACTGTGCTAAATCTGGTGTAGTATAAGACTGTAAGTCCAGCGCCTCCTTCAGAATATTACACCACACTGCATATACTGGGACAGATTTACTAAGGCTGTTCAAAATTTAGTGAAAATCTGGTCTAACCAGACAGTCTTATACAGCAACAGATCTATCACAGTGACTGACGCTGCCATATCTTTACACTGTCTAATCTATGTATATTCCGCCTTTTAGTCAGGTTAATTTAAACCAGAATTTTATGACACAATTTTTGTGCATTCTTGGTGCATTTAAGCCATGCCCCCTTTTCTGAGGAGCCACACCCACACATCTAGCAAGTGGAAACATTTGAGCCAAAATGACTTGCGCCACTTTTACGACAGTGTCTAGTCAAAGAAGGAAACGGAAAGGGGAATGGATTCATGCGAAAGGGGTGTGGCTTACCAAAAAGTGGGTGTGGCTTACAAAAAAGTGGGTGTGGCATGAACTATAGTAAAAATGGCAGACTGGGGTGCCCCTGCCCTACATAGATTCAGTCCTCGCTTTGCCCACAATGGTGAGCAGGGTGCTGAGGCTCAGATGGGCCAAGTGAAGGCACATGTGTAGCCACTTTTGAGTCAGGCTTTGATAAATTAAAGACAACTAAGGGGAGGTGTAAAGAGAGCGTAATATGTAGATTTATCATCCAGCTTCAGGCACTGTGATAAATCTGGTGTAGTATAAGACTGTCTGGTCTGTATTGTTTATAACCTAGACAGTGTTAGTGCTCCTGTGCACATGGACAGTAATAGAAACAGTGAGTAATATTATCGGCACCACTAAACAACAAAGGGTTTTCTCTGTATATGACATATAGCCCTAGTAAATCCATATACTACCTGTGTGTGTATATATATATATATATATGTGTGTATATATATATATGATCAGTCCTCCAGCTGGGACCATGAGGATAGCTGGTATAGAGTCTGAGGACTCTCTCTGCTGCCCCTAAGAGCTTAAATAAACCCATCCTGTTCCCTTATTAATCCTCCATGGGGGTCTCGATCCCAGTGATCGGCTCCTCCATCCTCTGCTGTCACCTTCGTCTTGTAGCCACCAGGTTGGGCATGCACTGGTCACGTTGTAGAGGTTCTTCTTAGATTACACAGGCTTTATGACATCCTATATGAGGACACTTATGAGTGTGTTGTATAGAGGAGTTGGCTCACTAGGTAAGTGCTTAGGAAGTACCTGGAGAGCTCCTCAGGTTGTATGTTCAATCTCTACCCTGAGTAGCAGTGCTGTGTAGGGGCTGCTGTATAGAAGATTCTGCCTTTATAGGATTTTCTAAGACCCTGCAACCCTCAGGAGCCATGGCTCTTATTACTGAGTCCTCCAGTAGTCTTAAGACGTCCTCATTTGGTCCTTTATCAAAAAAAAAAAAAAAGTTTGAAACTAAATGATAAAATAATTATTAATCCTCTATGGGGTGGGGTGGGGTGTCTTGGATCTCAGTGATCGGCTCTTTCACTCTCCGCTGTCACCTTCTTCTTGCAGCCTCGAGGTCAGCCATGCACTGGTCACATTGCAATGCAGATCAGGACCAAAGCCACAATCTTCCAAATCCAGGTAGGTATGGAATGTGGAAAAGAACCGCGCTTACCCAGGAGTCTTCAGAACAATCCTTTATTGGAACCAGGACACACAACGCGTTTCGGAGCGAGAGCTTGCTCCTTTTTCAAGTGTACAAATTGGTGTATAACAAATAGTGACAAAGGTCAGGTTTAAATAGCAAAAGACAAGATAAGATCCTCCCAGTGGGAGTGTCAAGGGTAAAAAAGCTCATATCAAACTATTAATACTGATTAACTCAGCTCAATATATATAATGAACGCACATATAAATAAATATCTAAATAACATTATAAAATTATCAGTTGAATAAAATAAAAACATATTTTATATTGTGTGCTCGTGCCCAGCGTCCGCATGTATGTAATTGCGCATGCGTGAGAAAAACAGCTCCAAAGAACTTCAATAATAAATAGAAAGTTGTGACTTATCCACAACCCCATCACATTTGTTCTATTACACTACTGGTTGTGCGGTGTTGTCTTTTTTTGAGGTTCTTCTTGGGTCACAGGTTACACAGGTTTTATAACATCTTATCCCAGGACACTTGGGCTCCTGTAGTATTGAGGAGTTGGCTCACTAGGTAAGTTGTTTGGTTGTCTCTGGATGACTGCGCAGGTTGTAGGTTCAATCCCTGGGGCAGGTAGCAGAGCGGCGTAGGGACTGCTTTATAGAAGATTCTGCCCTGTAACGTTTTCTTAGACTCTGTTTTCCTTTGAAGACTCCGCACCCCCTGATCCTCAGGAGTCAGGGATCTTCTTGCTGAGTCCTCCAGTGGTCCTAGACCTCTTCATTTGGTCCTCTATAACCCCATCCTCTTCTCTCATTAATCCTCCACCCTCCGCTGCCATCTTATTTTTGTATCCACCAGGTCAGACATTGTAGAGGTTCCTCTTGGGTCAGAGGTTACACAAGGTTTATGACATCCTATATGAGGACACCTATTTATATGTTGTATTGAGGCTCACTAGGTAAGTTCTCTGGTTGTGTCTGGAGAACTCCTCAGGTTGCTGGTCAATCCCTGGAATGAGATGCTGTGAAGGGACTGCTCTGTAGCGTTTTCTAAGACCCTTAGGAGTCAGGTATCTTCTTGCTGAGTCCTCCAGTAGTCTTAAGACCTCCTCATTGGATCCTTTATAAATATAATAGAAAAAAAACCAAAAAAGTCTTGGTCTTGGGTCTCAGTGATCGGCTCCTCCACCCTCTGTTGTCACCTTCTTCTTGTAGCCCCGAGATCAGACACGCACTGGTCACATTGTAGAGGTTCTTCTTGGGGGTCACAGGTTACACAGGGTTTATAGCATCTTATCCCAGATACTTACGTGCTTGTTGGTTTGAGGAGTGAGTTTCCTTGCTAGGTAAGTTGCCTGATTGTATCTGGAGTATTCCCCAGGTTGTAGGTTCAATCCCTGGGGCAGGTAGTAGAGTGGTATATGGACTGCTTTACAGAAGATTCTCCCCTGTAACATTTTCTAAGACTCTCTTTTCCTTTGAAGACTCTCCAACTCCCGATCCTCAGGAGTCAGGGATCTTCTTGCTGAGTCCTCCAGTCCTATATAAACCCATCCTCTTCCCTCATTAATCCTCCACCTTCCGCTGCCATCTTAATTTTGTATCCACCAGGTCAGACATTGCAGAGGTTCTTCTTGGGTCAGAGGTTACACAAGGTTTATGACATCTTATCCCCAGAAACTTCTGTAGTTGTTGTAGTGAGGAGTTGGCTCGCTGGATAAGTGCTCAGTGTATACGGAGAACTCCACAGGTTGTAGGTTCAATCCCTGGGGCAGGTAGCAGAGGAACTGCTTTATAGAAGATTCTGCCCTATAGCATTTTCAAAGACTCTCTTTTCCTTTGAAGACTCCGCACCCCCCGATCCTCAGGAGTCAGGGATCTTCTTGCTGATTCCTCCAGTCCTATATAAAACAATGAAGCTAAATAATAAAATAAATAAACCCATCCTGTTCTCTCATTAATCCTCCATGGGGGTCTCGATCCCAGTGATCGGCTCCTCCATCCTCTGCTGTCACCTTCTTCTTGTAGCCACCAGGTTGGGCATGCACTGGTCACATTGTAGAGGTTCTTTTTAGGTTACACAGGCTTTATGACATCCTATATGAGGACACTTTCGAGTGTTCTGTATTGAGGAGTTGGCTCACTGGATAAGTGCTCTGGTTGTATCTGGAGAGCTCCTCAGGTTGCCGGTTCAATCCCTGGAATGAGTAGCAGTGCTGTGTATGGGCTGCTGTATAGAAGATTCTGCCCTATAGCTTTTTCTAAGACCCTCAGGAGTCAGGGATCTTCTGACTGAGTCTTCTAGTAGTCTTAAGACCTCCTCATTTGGTCATTTATAAATATAATTAAAAAAACCCAAAAAAGTCTTGATCTTTGATCGGCTCCTCCACCCTCCGCTGTCACCTTCTTCGTGTAGCTACCAGGTCAGACATTGTAGAGGTTCTTCTTGGGTCACAGGTTATACAGGGTTTATAACATCTTATCCCAGGACACTTGGGCTCGTGTAGTACTGAGGAGTTGGCTCACTAGGTAAGTTGTTTGGTTGTATCTGGAGGACTTCTCAGGTTGTGGGTTCAATCCCTGGGGCAGGTAGCAGAGTGGTGTAGGGACTTCTTTATAGAAGATTCTGCTCTACAGCATTTTCTTAGACTCTGTTTTCCTTTGAAGACTCCGCACCCCCCGATACTCAGGGATCTTCTTGCTGGGTCCTCCAGTGGTCCTAGACCTCTTATATTTGGTCCTCCATAACCCCATCCTCTTACTTTACTTAGTTATTTTTGTATCCAGCAGGTCAGACATTGCAGAGGTTCTTCTTGGGTCACAGGTTACACAGGGTTTATGATGTCTTAGCCCCAGAAACTTCTGTAGATGTTGTAATGAGAAGTTGGCTCACTGGATGAGTGCTCTGGTTGTGGCTAGAAGACTCCTCAGGTTGCAGGTTCAATCCCTGGTGTTGGCTCCCGATGACCTTGGACAGGTCCCTGCATGTTTCCCCTGTGTGCAGTGGGCTCTGGACAGGTCTGTGTTTCTAATGAATCTGCTGTCTAAATTAAAGGGGGGGGCAAGTCCCACAAAATTCCCCCTTCTGGGCTGCAAGACCCACTGCCTGTGTGGCCTCTGGTCATCCATCTCTGGTTCTTCATTCTTATGGTTTATCCTCAACCTCTGGGGATCGAACCGGTGTCTTGCCTGGGCTGTGTCTGCTGCAGCCTCTGAGGTGTTGCTGCCTCTGCCCCCTGCACTGCTGCAGGACATGATGTATTACCCGTCTACCAGTAATATAAAGCTAATAAGCCGAGTCTCCGGTCTACTCACCATCTCCAGGATCAAATAATAATGGCACTTAGTCAGGAGGGAGGGGCCGACTGTAGGACAGGGGAATACAATCTATTACTGTCTATTATCAGCCACGTCAGGAGAGGAGAGGCCGACTGTAGGACAGGGGAATACAATCTATTACTATCTGTTATCAGCCATGTCAGGAGAGGAGAGGCCGACTGTAGGACAGGGGAATACAATCTATTACTATCTGTTATCAGCCATGTCAGGAGAGGAGAGGCCGACTGTAGGACAGGGGAATACAATCTATTACTATCTGTTATCAGTCATGTCAGGAGAGGCCGACTGTAGGACAGGGGAATACAATCTATTACTATCTGTTATCAGCCATGTCAGGAGGGGAGAGGCCGACTGTAGGACAGGGGAATACAATCTATTACTATCTGTTATCAGCCACGTCAGGAGAGGAGAGGCCGACTGTAGGACAGGGGACTACAATCTATTACTATCTGTTATCAGCCACGTCAGGAGAGGAGAGGCCGACTGTAGGACAGGGGACTACAATCTATTACTATCTGTTATCAGCCACGTCAGGAGAGGAGAGGCCGACTGTAGGACAGGGGAATACAATCTATTACTATCTGTTATCGGCCATATCAGGAGGGGAGAGGCCGACTGTAGGACAGGGGAATACAATCTATTACTATCTGTTATCAGCCACGTCAGGAGGGGAGAGGCCGACTGTAGGACAGGTGAATACAATCTATTACTATCTGTTATCAGCCATGTCAGGAGAGGAGAGGCCGACTGTAGGACAGGGGAATACAATCTATTACTATCTGTTATCAGCCACGTCAGGGGGGGAGAGGCCGACTGTAGGACAGGGGAATACAATCTATTACTGTCTATTATCAGCCACGTCAGGAGAGGAGAGGCCGACTGTAGGACAGGGGAATACAATCTATTACTATCTGTTATCAGCCATGTCAGGAGAGGAGAGGCCGACTGTAGGACAGGGGAATACAATCTATTACTATCTGTTATCAGCCACGTCAGGGGGGGAGAGGCCGACTGTAGGACAGGGGAATACAATCTATTACTGTCTATTATCAGCCACGTCAGGAGGGGAGAGGCCGACTGTAGGACAGGGGAATACAATCTATTACTATCTGTTATCAGCCATGTCAGGAGAGACCGACTGTAGGACAGGGGAATACAATCTATTACTATCTGTTATCAGCCATGTCAGGAGGGGAGAGGCCGACTGTAGTACAGGAGAATACAATCTATTACTATCTGTTATCAGCCATGTCAGGAGAGGAGAGGCCGACTGTAGGACAGGGGAATACAATCTATTACTATCTGTTATCAGCCACGTCAGGAGAGGAGAGGCCGACTGTAGGACAGGGGAATACAATCTATTACTATCTGTTATCAGCCATGTCAGGAGGGGAGAGGCCGACTGTAGGACAGGGGAATACAATCTATTACTATCTGTTATCAGCCACATCAGGAGAGGAGAGGCCGACTGTAGGACAGGGGACTACAATCTATTACTATCTGTTATCAGCCATGTCAGGAGGGGAGAGGCCGACTGTAGGACAGGGGACTACAATCTATTACTATCTGTTATCAGCCATGTCAGGAGGGGAGAGGCCGACTGTAGGACAGGGGAATACAATCTATTACTATCTGTTATCAGCCACATCAGGAGAGGAGAGGCCGACTGTAGGACAGGGGACTACAATCTATTACTATCTGTTATCAGCCATGTCAGGAGGGGAGAGGCCGACTGTAGGACAGGGGACTACAATCTATTACTATCTGTTATCAGCCATGTCAGGAGGGGAGAGGCCGACTGTAGGACAGGGGACTACAATCTATTACTATCTGTTATCAGCCATGTCAGGAGGGGAGAGGCCGACTGTAGGACAGGGGAATACAATCTATTACTATCTGTTATCAGCCACGTCAGGAGAGGAGAGGCCGACTGTAGGACAGGGGAATACAATCTATTACTATCTGTTATCAGCCACGTCAGGAGGGGAGAGGCCGACTGTAGGACAGGGGAATACAATCTATTACTATCTGTTATCAGCCACGTCAGGAGGGGAGAGGCCGACTGTAGGACAGGGGAATACAATCTATTACTATCTGTTATCAGCCACGTCAGGAGGGGAGAGGCCGACTGTAGGACAGGGGAATACAATCTATTACTATCTGTTATCAGCCATGTCAGGAGAGGAGAGGCCGACTGTAGGACAGGGGAATACAATCTATTACTATCTGTTATCAGCCACGTCAGGAGGGGAGAGGCCGACTGTAGGACAGGGGAATACAATCTATTACTATCTGTTATCAGCCACGTCAGGAGGGGAGAGGCCGACTGTAGGACAGGTGACTACAATCTATTACTATCTGTTATCAGCCACGTCAGGAAGTGAGAGGCCGACTGTAGGACAGGGGAATACAATCTATTACTATCTGTTATCAGCCACGTCAGGAGGGGAGAGGCCGACTGTAGGACAGGGGAATACAATCTATTACTATCTGTTATCAGCCATGTCAGGAGGGGAGAGGCCGACTGTAGGACAGGGGAATACAATCTATTACTATCTGTTATCAGCCATGTCAGGAGGGGAGAGGCCGACTGTAGGACAGGGGAATACAATCTATTACTATCTGTTATCAGCCATGTCAGGAGGGGAGAGGCCGACTGTAGGACAGGGGAATACAATCTATTACTATCTGTTATCAGCCACGTCAGGAGGGGAGAGGCCGACTGTAGGACAGGGGAATACAATCTATTACTATCTGTTATCAGCCACGTCAGGAGGGGAGAGGCCGACTGTAGGACAGGGGAATACAATCTATTACTATCTGTTATCAGCCACGTCAGGAGGGGAGAGGCCGACTGTAGGACAGGGGAATACAATCTATTACTCTCTGTTATCAGCCATGTCAGGAGGGGAGAGGCCGACTGTAGGACAGGGGAATACAATCTATTACTATCTGTTATCAGCCACGTCAGGAGGGGAGAGGCCGACTGTAGGACAGGTGAATACAATCTATTACTATCTGTTATCAGCCACGTCAGGAGAGGCCGACTGTAGGACAGGGGAATACAATCTATTACTATCTGTTATCAGCCACGTCAGGAGGGGAGAGGCCGACTGTAGGACAGGGGAATACAATCTATTACTATCTGTTATCAGCCATGTCAGGAGGGGAGAGGCCGACTGTAGGACAGGGGAATACAATCTATTACTATCTGTTATCAGCCACGTCAGGAGGGGAGAGGCCGACTGTAGGACAGGAGAATACAATCTATTACTATCTGTTATCAGCCACGTCAGGAGAGGAGAGGCCGACTGTAGGACAGGGGAATACAATCTATTACTATCTGTTATCAGCCATGTCAGGAGAGGCCGACTGTAGGACAGGGGAATACAATCTATTACTATCTGTTATCAGCCACGTCAGGAGAGGAGAGGCCGACTGTAGGACAGGGGAATACAATCTATTACTATCTGTTATCAGCCACGTCAGGAGGGGAGAGGCCGACTGTAGGACAGGGGAATACAATCTATTACTATCTGTTATCTGCCAAGTCAGGAGAGGCCGACTGTAGGACAGGGGAATACAATCTATTACTATCTGTTATCAGCCATGTCAGGAGAGGAGAGGCCGACTGTAGGACAGGGGAATACAATCTATTACTATCTGTTATCAGCCATGTCAGGAGAGGAGAGGCCGACTGTAGGACAGGGGAATACAATCTATTACTATCTATTATCAGCCACGTCAGGAGGGGAGAGGCCGACTGTAGGACAGGGGAATACAGTCTATTACTATCTGTTATCAGCCATGTCAGGAGGGGAGAGGCCGACTGTAGGACAGGGGAATACAATCTATTACTATCTGTTATCAGTCATGTCAGGAGGGGAGAGGCCGACTGTAGGACAGGGGAATACAATCTATTACTATCTGTTATCAGCCACGTCAGGAGGGGAGAGGCCGACTGTAGGACAGGGGAATACAATCTATTACTATCTGTTATCAGCCATGTCAGGAGGGGAGAGGCCGACTGTAGGACAGGGGAATACAATCTATTACTATCTGTTATCAGCCACGTCAGGAGGGGAGAGGCCGACTGTAGGACAGGAGAATACAATCTATTACTATCTGTTATCAGCCACGTCAGGAGAGGAGAGGCCGACTGTAGGACAGGGGAATACAATCTATTACTATCTGTTATCAGCCATGTCAGGAGAGGCCGACTGTAGGACAGGGGAATACAATCTATTACTATCTGTTATCAGCCACGTCAGGAGAGGAGAGGCCGACTGTAGGACAGGGGAATACAATCTATTACTATCTGTTATCAGCCACGTCAGGAGGGGAGAGGCCGACTGTAGGACAGGGGAATACAATCTATTACTATCTGTTATCTGCCAAGTCAGGAGAGGCCGACTGTAGGACAGGGGAATACAATCTATTACTATCTGTTATCAGCCATGTCAGGAGAGGAGAGGCCGACTGTAGGACAGGGGAATACAATCTATTACTATCTGTTATCAGCCATGTCAGGAGAGGAGAGGCCGACTGTAGGACAGGGGAATACAATCTATTACTATCTATTATCAGCCACGTCAGGAGGGGAGAGGCCGACTGTAGGACAGGGGAATACAGTCTATTACTATCTGTTATCAGCCATGTCAGGAGGGGAGAGGCCGACTGTAGGACAGGGGAATACAATCTATTACTATCTATTATCAGCCACGTCAGGAGGGGGAGAGGCCGACTGTAGGACAGGGGAATACAGTCTATTACTATCTGTTATCAGCCATGTCAGGAGGGGAGAGGCCGACTGTAGGACAGGGGAATACAATCTATTACTATCTGTTATCAGTCATGTCAGGAGGGGAGAGGCCGACTGTAGGACAGGGGAATACAATCTATTACTATCTGTTATCAGCCACGTCAGGAGGGGAGAGGCCGACTGTAGGACAGGGGAATACAATCTATTACTATCTGTTATCAGCCATGTCAGGAGAGGCCGACTGTAGGACAGGAGAATGCAATCTTATCAAGATACAGGGTCTGGTTTGTTAATGGTGATTTCTGACAGTTTTTTCCTCCTTTGTTCTGCTTTCAGGTGATGCAGTTTGCACTTGTACACACTGGAAAGATTCGGACGCAGATTTTCTGCTGGGCGTCCATTACCTGTAGCTGGTGTAGATAGTGGATACATCTGAGCTGTTGTGGAGGGAGAGGCTGACGCTGCCATCGGTGCTGGGGCTGGCCATCAGGTCAATGGTCGCTTGGTTTCTCCACACTTTAGGGGATCAGTTATTGCACATTATCTAGGACTGTATACAGTGGTCATGTGACAGCAGTGACATCACAGATTTGTCCCATTTTGCCTTTATCTGTGAGACACCATCATGGAACATTGATAGAGCCCCAAAATATTCATCTTATACTAAACACCGGCCTGTCGTGGGAGCGCAGACACCCACCAGTTGTGAGGGCCCGGTCGGCAGGAGGTAGGTCCTGGTATCAGCTCATCTGTGTCTGCGGACAGCTCCTGCTTCACTGCTCTGTGTGCACCGGCCCCCGGAGGTGCAGGCGCGAGGTGGTGACGTTGTTCACATCACGTAGGCAGCTCCCTGAACACTACGTAGAGGGAGACCTCAGACCAAGCAACAGGAGCGAGGAGAGGTGAGTATCAGTGTTTTTATTATGTTTAACTTTGGGGGCAAATGCAGGGGAAACATTAAACTGGGGGCAGATTAAAAGGGAACATTAAACTCGGGGCAGATAGAGCATGACATTAAAATGGGGGCAGCTGGAAGGAGGACATTAAGCTGGGGGCAGATGAAGGGGGATATTAAACTTGAGGCACGTCGAAAGGGGACATTACACCCCTACAGTTTAATGTTCCCCCTAGTTGCCCCCAGTTTAAACTGGGGCACCAGAAGAGGGACTTCATACTGTGGGGCAATTGGAGGGGAACATTATAATGTGGGGGCATATAATGTTAGGGTGACTGTGGGAGCTTTATACTGTGTGGGGGCACATGGAAAAATGGATGAGAGTGGGCGGAGTCAACATAGAAGTGGGTGGAGCTAAATTTGCCACGGTGTGCATACTGTCCCTCTTTTTATTCTTTGAAAGTTGGGAGGTATGCCTACAGGTGACATCTTCCCCCTCCTCCTCCTCAGGACCCCTACAGGTGACATCTTCCCCCTCCCCCTCAGGACCCCTAGAGGTGACATCCTCCCCCTCCCCCTCAGGACCCCTACAGGTGACATTGCGGTGACCAGATGGAAGGTAACGCTGCAGTTGGGATTGCGGGGTGCAAACAGCGCAGACTTGTCACGGTCTCTGGGCACGAGGGCGCAGCGCTGGTGCTGTCCCACGTTACCACCACTGGTACCGGTGATGAGGGGGCTGCACAAATGTTGGTGGTGATTGTTCCCCCAGGGGCGCTTCCCCTATACTGTGCCGACTGGTGGTGTTTGGGGCGCCCTGATGTTGTCGGTGCAGAGTCAGACACAGAAACGGTTGTAAAGTTGAACTTTTACTTCCATGGGTGTGGAGGCACAAATGCTTAAACAGTTTCTTCAATACAAAACAACGGGGTACGCCTGGTGACACAGCAAAGTCCTGGGGTGCAGGGTAGACTTGATGAAAGGTGTTCCTAGCCCCTTATACTTCAGTGTTACAGCCCTAAGGTGCGTCTGGGCTCCTATTTGGCTCATAGGAGGATGCCCACCATGATACTAGTACATAATATTCCCCACTCACGTTATGTGGTCCTGATAGCTCAGAGTTTCGGGGTGCAATAGTCAGGGTGGCAGGATATTCCACAGGTCTGGCCTTGGCCCCTGGATCCTGTGATACTTGCTATGGAGCACGTGTTCCAGAATGTTCTCTCCACAGTCTCATGCTGACAAGATAATGATGCTTGACTTCCTTCAGGGCGATGGCTAGGCAGACAGGGGACAGGATCTTCTGAATAGCTGGAGTATGTCAGCTCTCCAACCTTCCTGGGCCTGTCTAGGACTTGAGATTCCTGCACTAAACTCACTGCTTTCTTCACAGGACATCACACTTATCTCCTCACCTCCTCCTCCTAACACTCCACACTTCTAACTCCTCACACGCAGGACCTTCCTGCAGGGGTGTTACCATGGGGACCCAGTGATCAGCTGACTCCTCCCCTTTTCCCAGGCGATGTCCTCCCATTGGACATTTGGTTACTATTCAATCCTATGGGAGGTGTAATGCATGTGTGAGGCTCACTAGGTGGCGCTGTGTTGTGTGAGACTCAGGACCCCCTGCTATGTCACACAGGCTATGAAGCAACAGGAAATAATACAATGACTACAGAGATCACCCTCAGCCCAGCCATAGCCAGCTCTGGGATGCCACAACATCCTCCCCCAACTCCTCTTCAGGACCCCTACAGGTGACATCTTCCCCCTCCTCCTCAGGACCCCTACAGGTGACATCCTCCCCCAACTCCTCTTCAGGACCCCTACAGGTGACATCTTCCCCCTCCTCCTCAGGACCCCTACAGGTGACATCCTTTCCCTCCTCCTCAGGACCCCTACAGGTGACATCCTTTCCCTCCTCCTCAGGACCCCTACAGGTGACATCCTTTCCCTCCTCCTCAGGACCCCTACAGGTGACATCCTTTCCCTCCTCCTCAGGACCCCTACAGGTGACATCCTTTCCCTCCTCCTCAGGACCCCTACAGGTGACATCCTTTCCCTCCTCCTCAGGACCCCTACAGGTGACATCCTCCCCCTCCAGGACCCCTACAGGTGACATCCTCCCCCCTCCTCAGGACCCCTACAGGTGACATCCTCCCCCTCCTCAGGACCCCTACAGGTGACATCCTCCCCCTCCTCAGGACCCCTACAGGTGACATCCTCCGCATCCTCAGGACCCCTACAGGTGACATCCTCCCCCTCCTCCTCCTCAGGACCCCTACAGGTGACATCCTCCCCCTCCTCAGGACCCCTGAAGGTGACATCCTCCGCATCCTCAGGACCCCTACAGGTGACATCCTCCCCCTCCTCCTCCTCAGGACCCCTACTAGTGACATCCTACCCCTCCTCCTCCTCAGGACCCCTACAGGTGACATCCTTTCCCTCCTCCTCAGGACCCCTACAGGTGAAATCCTTCCCCTCCTCCTCAGGACCCCTACAGGTGACCTCCTCCCCCTCCTCCTCAGGACCCCTACAGGTGACATCCTCCCCCTCCGGACCCCTACAGGTGACATCCTCCACCTCCTCAGGACCCCTTCAGGTGACATCCTCCCCTCCTCAGGACCCCTACAGGTGACATCCTCCCCCTCCTCAGGACCCCTACAGGTGACATCCTCCCGCTCCTCCTCAAGACCTGACCACAATAAGGACATCATGGCTGGTTATCAGGAGGACACTACATGTATGAGAAGATAACCCGACCACAATAAGGACATCATGGCTGGTTATCAGGAGGGACACTACATGTATGAGAAGATAACCCGACCACAATAAGGACATCATGGCTGGTTATCAGGAGGGACACTACATGTATGAGAAGATAACCTGACCACAATAAGGACATCATGGCTGGTTATCAGGAGGACACTACATGTATGAGAAGATAACCCGACCACAATAAGGACATCATGTCTGGTTATCAGGAGGACACTACATGTATGAGAAGATAACCTGACCACAATAAGGACATCATGGCTGGTTATCAGGAGGACACTACATGTATGAGAAGATAACCTGACCACAATAAGGACATCATGGCTGGTTATCAGGAGGACACTACATGTATGAGAAGATAACCCGACCACAATAAGGACATCATGGCTGGTTATCAGGAGGGGACACTACATGTATGAGAAGATAACCCGACCACAATGATGATGACAGGGAGTACAGAGAACTGAACCAGCATTTTGTGGACTGGTGCCACCGGAACCACCTGAAGATTAACGCGGGGAAGACCAAGGAGATGGTGGTGGACTTCCGTAAAGGCAGATGCCCTCCAAAACCAGTGGACATCCTGGGGACGGGCATCGAGATTGTGAGCACCTATAAGTACCTGGGTTTGCTCCTTAATAATAAGCTGGACTGGGCAGATCATATGGAGGCCCTGTACAGGAAGGGCCACAGCAGGCTCTACCTGCTTAGGAAGCTGAGAGCCTTTGGAATCCGGGGGGCACTTCTTAGAACTTTCTTCAACTCGGTAGTGGCATCAGCCATCTTCTTTGGAGTGGCCTGCTGGGGGAGCAGTATATCATCCAGGGATAGGAATAGACTGGACAAGCTGATTAGAAGGGCCAGCTCTGTCCTGGGGAGCCCACTGGACCCAGTGCAGGTGGTGGGTGACAGAAGGATACTGTCCGTGGTGAGCTCCATGCAGAAGAAGAAGTCCCATCCCATGCATGAGACTGTGATCGCGCTGGCCAGTACTGTCAGTGACCGACTGCTCCACCCTAGGTGTGAGAAGGAGCGCTATCGGAAGTCTTTCCTCCCCACCGCGGTTAGGCTGTACAACCAACACCGACCTAAGTGGAGATCATTACACACAGAGAACTGAAATATCTCTCTGCCTGTTAAATCCCCCCCCCCCTCTGCTACGCCCTATCTGTCTGTCTGCTATTAATGTAATGCCTTGGAACATTCCTGTACATGTTGTATTTGTAGTTGTATCTGCTTATCTTTGCTGCTGTAACACACTGAATTTCCCCATTGTGGGACTATTAAAGGACTATTATTATTATTATTATTATTATTATTATAAGGACATCATGGCTGGTTATCGGGAGGGGACACTACATGTATGAGAAGATAACCCGACCACAATAAGGACATCATGGCTGGTTATCAGGAGGGGACACTACATGTATGAGAAGATAACCCGACCACAATAAGGACATCATGGCTGGTTATCAGGAGGGGACACTACATGTATGAGAAGATAACCCGACCACAATAAGGACACCATGGCTGGTTATCAGGAGGACACTACATGTATGAGAAGATAACCCGACCACAATAAGGACATCATGGCTGGTTATCAGGAGGACACTACATGTATGGGAAGATAACCCGACCACAATAAGGACATCATGGCTGGTTATCAGGAGGGGACACTACATGTATGAGAAGATAACCCGACCACAATAAGGACATCATGGCTGGTTATCAGGAGGGGACACTACATATATGAGATTACGATCTGTTATCGGTCGTGCTCTCAACACTATGATATTAAGAGGAAATCTATAAAAGTTTGCAATATTTTAAATGATTTATATTTGCAAAGATGTTTAAAGGGATTGTCCAGAATATTTTTTTTTCATATTAGCCTGGGGAAGGTGAAAAAACCACCACTCATCTGTCCCCTGTGCTCCGATGTCTCTTATCGTGGTCCGGTCCTGCTGCGCCACTGTCTTGTTTTGCAGGTGGTCCCCACCGCACTGTGACGTCCCGGGTCCCTTTCTCTAGGCCGCTGATTCCTCAGGAAAGGACAAAGGACATCACAGGTAGTGACATCTTCCGTCCTTCGCTGAGGTCGCTGATTGGCTTCAGCGATTACGTGCGGTGAGGACTTCTGCTGGGAAAGAAAACACCGGAGCTGCAGGAGCGGATCAAAAAATATCCTGGACAACCCCTTTCACTTTTAATTCTCTACAGATCGATATCTGGCAACGTTCATGCAGAGCCTCTTTCTACTGCGGAAAAGCGGATGATTTTGGCTAAGGCCCCACATTGCGGAAAGCGTTTTTTGTTGCAGATTTTCTTTCGTTGTTTTGAGCCAAAGTCAGGAGTGGATTTAACAGAAGGGAAATGTCTCAGAGATCTCTTTATATTGTCCAGTCCTTTACAAGCCACTTCTGACTTTTCCGCCTTTGTCGGGTTTTTGTTCTAAAGCCCAGAGTGGATTTAGCTGAGGGGAGGAGTTTAAGGGATGGTTCACACCAAGGAATTTAATGATGAATTTAGGCAAAAATTTTCCGCTTTAGGAAATTGAATCAGATTTTGATGCCGTTTCTGAAAATCTGCTGCAAAAAACAACAATGCTTTCCAATTTCAGGCAGAATCTGACAGTTCTTTTCTCTGTTAGCTTCAGCAGAAAAAAATCTGCCCCTGCCTCCCGCTGAAATGTATGGAGGGCAGATTTCAGGTGGAATTTGGGGCAGAATCCAAATCCCTCTGTGTGCGCCACCCCAAGAGCTTCCTACACTTGCCCCATTCCTGTTGCAGCCAATCTTGGCTTTGACTCAAAAAACGCAGCAAACCCTTTAACAAAATAAGCTGCTTTTCCACAAGGTGGGGCCGGAGCCTAAATGGCGGATTCTCAGGGTTATTACACGGCAAAAATGATACAGAAACGCAGAGCTCGTGTCATATGTGGTTCGGAAATGCTCTGGGTTTATTTTTTTATATTTTCGCTTTTGATCCAATAGACTTCACTATAGGACATGAAACACACCAGAAAAATACGCCAAAGAAAAACACTAGAAATGGGTAAAGTAGAAGCTGTTAAAATACCTGCAACAAATACTGCCGCGTGTGAACTGCCCCTTATACGTCCCTGCCTGCTTTAGGTAAAAAAATAAAATAAAAAACTGCATAAAACCTCCAAAGTATTCCAAAAACAACCTGTAGGTAAATCAGCTAGTAATCTGCACATTGCAGTGAGGAGCTCACCTGGAGACGTCGCTGATCGCAACACCTGCTAGCTCACAGTCTGGAAGAAACAGCTCAAGCCTTCAATGTGCAGGGGGGAGATGCAGCAGATTTATCACTGCAGCAATATGCAAATATCTGAGGCTGATGCAATGTAATGTACACGCGGGTCACCAGAGGGCGTCACAGGCTTCACAATAGTGCGAAAAACTGCAAAAACTATAAACTGTGATGGTATGGAAGAGACTGGCCACCATCCAGCACCCTGCACACAATCCCTTCTACAACTTACCCCGCACCATTACTATATGGAACATGAGCATCAGAATGAGCCGGTCACTAAGGGGCGCCACCACCTATGGGAATATGAGTAGAATGGTACTAGACTGGGCAATACTGGAGTCCGGACTGGGCCAGCAACTCAGGGGCTATTGTGCCTGCTGATTCCAAACAAAGCATGATGATGATGATGATGATGATGATGATGTGACTTCAGTGCAGTCAGAGAGGGACTTGAGGGACATCTAGGGGGCACTATTACCTTCTGGGAGTAAATTGTAGGAATTACTATTGTGTAGGGTTACTGTTACCCTGTGGGGAGAGATATTATGGTGCACTGGCACAGGGAGGGGCATTAGCAAGTTTCTGTGCAGTAAGAAGTCATCATGGTGGTCTGGGCTGGATTGAGCAGATGAGGAACATGGATGGTGTCAGTCAGAGAATACCCCGCTGAAGCTCTGGATATAACTGCACTGGATTCAGTGGTAACCAAACAGGATTTATTAGGTCTTGTTCACATCTGCTTTGGAGCATGTGTCAAGAATGCAGGAAAAATAGAGCAATATCCAGTGTTATTTATCACCATGAGAGAAACCCCAACATAGTCAGAGCTGTGACCATAATATCACCGATCTGTCCCCGGATTACATTACATTGACGGAACAAAAAGTTATTATCAGTCAGTGTATGGAGGTATTATCAGTCAGTGTATGGAGGTATTATCAGTCAGTGTATGGAGGTATTATCAATCAGTGTATGGAGGTATTATCAGTCAGTGTATGGAGGTATTATCAATCAGTGTATGGGGGTATTATCAGTCAGTGTATGGAGGTATTATCAGTCAGTGTATGGAGGTATTATCAGTCAGTGTATGGGGGTATTATCAATCAGTGTATGGGGGTATTATCAGTCAGTGTATGGAGGTATTATCAGTCAGTGTATGGAGGTATTATCAGTCAGTGTATGGAGGTATTATCAATCAGTGTATGGGGGTATTATCAGTCAGTGTATGGGGGTATTATCAGTCAGTGTATGGGGGTATTATCAGTCAGTGTATGGAGGTATTATCAGTCAGTGTATGGAGGTATTATCAGTCAGTGTATGGGGTATTATCAGTCAGTGTATGGAGGTATTATCAATCAGTGTATGGGGGTATTATCAGTCAGTGTATGGAGGTATTATCAGTCAGTGTATGGAGGTATTATCAGTCAGTGTATGGAGGTATTATCAATCAGTGTATGGGGGTATTATCAGTCAGTGTATGGAGGTATTATCAGTCAGTGTATGGAGGTATTATCAATCAGTGTATGGGGGTATTATCAGTCAGTGTATGGGGGTATTATCAGTCGGTGTATGGGGGTATTATCAGTCGGTGTATGGGGGTATTATTAGTCGGTGTATGGGGGTATTATCAGTCAGTGTATGGAGGTATTATCAGTCAGTGTATGGGGGTATTATCAGTCAGTGTATGGGGTATTATCAGTCAGTGTATGGGGGTATTATCAGTCAGTGTATGGAGGTATTATCAGTCAGTGTATGGGGGTATTATCAGTCAGTGTATGGAGGTATTATCAGTCAGTGTATGGAGGTATTATCAGTCAGTGTATGGGGGTATTATCAGTCAGTGTATGGGGGTATTATTAGTGTATGGAGGTATTATCAGTCAGTGTATGGGGGTATTATCAGTCAGTGTATGGAGGTATTATCAGTCAGTGTATGGGGGTATTATCAGTCAGTGTATGGAGGTATTATCAGTCAGTGTATGGGGGTATTATCAGTCAGTGTATGGAGGTATTATCAGTCAGTGTATGGGGGTATTATCAGTCAGTGTATGGGGTATTATCAGTCAGTGTATGGAGGTATTATCAGTCAGTGTATGGAGGTATTATCAGTCAGTGTATGGGGGTATTATCAGTCAGTGTATGGGGGTATTATTAGTGTATGGAGGTATTATCAGTCAGTGTATGGGGTATTATCAGTCAGTGTATGGAGGTATTATCAGTCAGTGTATGGAGGTATTATCAGTCAGTGTATGGGGGTATTATCAGTCAGTGTATGGGGGTATTATCAGTCAGTGTATGGGGGTATTATCAGTCAGTGGATAAAGGTATTATCAGTCAGTGTATGGGGGTATTATCAGTCAGTGTATGGGGTATTATCAGTCAGTGTATGGGGGTATTATCAGTCAGTGTATGGGGTATTATCAGTCAGTTTATGGGGTATTATCAGTCAGTGTATGGGGGTATTATCAGTCAGTGTATGGAGGTATTATCAGTCAGTGTATGGAGGTATTATCAGTCAGTGTATGGTGGTATTATCAATCAGTGTATGGGGTATTATCAGTCAGTGTATGGAGGTATTATCAGTCAGTGTATGGGGGTATTATCAGTCAGTGTATGGGGGTATTATCAGTCAGTGTATGGGGGTATTATCAGTCAGTGTATGGGGTATTATCAGTCAGTGTATGGGGTATTATCAGTCAGTGTATGGAGGTATTATCAGTCAGTGTATGGAGGTATTATCAGTCAGTGTATGGGGGTATTATCAGTCAGTGTATGGAGGTATTATCAGTCAGTGTATGGTGGTATCAATCAGTGTATGGGGGTATTATCAGTCAGTGTATGGAGGTATTATCAGTCAGTGTATGGAGGTATTATCAATCAGTGTATGGGGGTATTATCAGTCAGTGTATGGAGGTATTATCAGTCAGTGTATGGAGGTATTATCAGTCAGTGTATGGAGGTATTATCAGTCAGTGTATGGAGGTATTATCAGTCAGTGTATGGTGGTATTATCAATCAGTGTATGGAGGTATTATCAGTCAGTGTATGGAGGTATTATCAGTGTATGGAGGTATTATCAGTCAGTGTATGGAGGTATTATCAGTCAGTGTATGGAGGTATTATCAATCAGTGTATGGGGGTATTATCAGTCAGTGTATGGAGGTATTATCAGTCAGTGTATGGAGGTATTATCAGTCAGTGTATGGAGGTATTATCAGTCAGTGTATGGAGGTATTATCAATCAGTGTATGGGGGTATTATCAGTCAGTGTATGGGGGTATTATCAGTCAGTGTATGGGGGTATTATCAGTCAGTGTATGGGGGTATTATCAGTCAGTTTATGGGGGTATTATCAGTCGGTGTATGGGGGTATTATCAGTCGGTGTATGGGGGTATTATCAGTCGGTGTATGGGGGTATTATTAGTCGGTGTATGGGGGTATTATCAGTCAGTGTATGGGGGTATTATCAGTCAGTGTATAGGATATTATCAGTCAGTGTATGGAGGTATTATCAGTCAGTGTATGGAGGTATTATCAGTCAGTGTATGGAGGTATTATCAGTCAGTGTATGGGGGTATTATCAGTCAGTGTATGGGGGTATTATCAGTCAGTGTATGGAGGTATTATCAGTCAGTGTATGGGGGTATTATCAGTCAGTGTATGGAGGTATTATCAGTCAGTGTATGGGGGTATTATCAGTCAGTGTATGGAGGTATTATCAGTCAGTGTATGGGGGTATTATCAGTCAGTGTATGGGGGTATTATCAGTCAGTGTATGGAGGTATTATCAGTCAGTGTATGGGGGTATTATCAGTCAGTGTATGGAGGTATTATCAGTCAGTGTGTAAGAGACAGCCAATGTTGTCCTAAGCTTCATTTGTCTGTATAAATTGTTAATGTTGAATGTATTTCTGTGATTCTGTTCCTTTAAGACAGCAGCCATTGTAATTGTGACATGATGCTGGAGTGAGACCCCCCCCCTTTTATGTCAGCTTGCCTGTTCTGCAGACAGAGTGTGAGCAGAGAAGCAGGAAGTGACGAGACAGAGAGCAGCAGCCATCTTAGCAAGTGTTGTATTGAACTGGTGTGGAGATTTTTCTGTACAGCTAAGCTGTATCTTGGTCCAGAGACAAACAGAGTGTAAAGAGACAACAGGACTAGTGAGTCCACGTGAAAGGAGCTGTGCTCAGTGGCTGATCAGTGAGACTGACATTGTGACTGTGTATATGGATACCACAGATAGAGACTCGCAGTGCTGTTGATGTACTGGACAGCACCTGCTAAATCCCGGCTTACATCCCAGCTCAGTGTATGGATTCGGCAGGACTGTCAGTGTGCTGAGTGGAATCTGCTGTTGGATTACATTGCATTCATTGGGTTTCCCTGTTAAAGAGGACTTCATTTCTCCCAAGATCCTGATAACAGTGAGGAGAGGACGTTTCACTATAAAAGAAAGGAACGACTTTGGGCCCCACCGCGCGCTTCTACGGACTGTAAGCGGTCCACCTGGACCACTGGGGAAAAGGGGGTGCACCCAAATGTGATGTCAGGGTCAGTTAGGGATAGTTTTGAGTATATTGTTCATTCAGTGTCCATACTGCAGAAGTGGACAGAGTAAAAGTAGAAACCATTGCAGAATTTGCCTTGAAATTGTTCATGCTATATTGTATATTTTGCTTGTCTTTAGCCCTGTCATTTTACCTTTAACTAGCCTTTATTAACTTATAGTAAATATATATTCTTTTCTTGAACTACCGCGTGTGCGTTCATTTCTGGTTGCGGAGTCCAAACCACCTGCCTTGCTCTTGGTTCACAAATTGGCGTAGTCGGCAGGATCCGCTTACCAGAATGGACGGTGACGCACCCGTTCGGGAGAATGGTGCTGGAGGAAGAATGCCAGCAGGGGCTATAATGAGTCAGTTAGCTAAATTTGATGGCAATAATATGTCAGTGAGTATGTGGGTGGAACAGATACGAATGATACAGCGAATGTACCAGACCGCACCAGAAGTACTAGTAGAGCTAGCAATATTGACATTACAAGGGGATGCTAAGACCACGGTGATACTGAGGCCATTTGAACAAAGGCAGACATTTGAGCAAGTAGTCCAGATTCTAGAAACCATCTATGGAGAAACTGCATTGCTGGGGTCTCTGCAGGCTCGGTTCTTCCAGAGGGTACAAGAGGAGAATGAAAGCCTTCCCCAATATGCAAATGCCCTACAAGAACTGCTCCGAGATATTCAAAGGAAGGAAAGAGGGGGCTCGCCAGCCTTCTGTAACCCTGATCGGACTCTCCGTGACCAGTTTGTCCTGGGGATACGTGACGGCAGTTTAACTGTGACTATGCAGGATTTTATACAACGAGAGACTGATGCTAAATTCCATGATGTACAGGTAGAGGCCATCTCCCGTGCCAATAGTATGTTCCCGAAGCCCCAGACCGCAGTTGGAGTTACTTTGTCACAGGGGGCTAGTTCTGGCTCAGAGACAGTAGAAAAGGGGACGGTTAAAGAAATTCTCACAGTAATGCAGAAACTGCAAGAGCAAATGGAACACTTGCACAGCCGTTGTGATGAACATTCTATGAAAATTGCAGACTTCCAGAAAACTGGAGGTGAAAGGGTGAGCCGTCCATACCCAGAAA
This sequence comes from Leptodactylus fallax, assembly GCA_947044405.1. Lineage (NCBI taxonomy): Eukaryota > Metazoa > Chordata > Amphibia > Anura > Leptodactylidae > Leptodactylus > Leptodactylus fallax. The sequence goes on along the minus strand of CAMRHE010000792.1, from coordinate 348,605 downwards.
ATCAGAATCACCCACCACCCCGCTGGAGGGGATGAGGATAGGACCTACCGAAGGGGTCCAAATCATTTAGTGCAGTGCTCAGGAGAAATCGAAGGGGCTTACCGAAGGGGCCCAAACAGATGGCCAGAACGACGGGAGATACGCTGCTGGGAGTGTGGACGGATGGGCCACGTTGCTGCTAGATGTCCAGAGCAGCGACAAACTTATGAGAGACCGCCGTTAAACTGAAGTCCCCTGCTGCTGTAGGGCGTGTAGTAGGGGAGACTGACAAGGAGACTATGTGGGGAGAATGCCCTAATGATGACCTGATCGCTGCAAGTCCTGTCATACAGGTGGAAATGGAGGGTATTCCGGTTACCGGGATGATTGACACGGGTTCCCAAGTAACGACCTTGAGTAGAGACTGTTATGAACGGTACTTCCAGCAACATGTGAAATATGATCCCCATACATTCGTACGAGTGGTCGCAGCTAACCAGTTACCAGTTCCGGTCGTGGGAGTGGCCTGGATGAATGTCCGGGTATGTGGCCAAGATCTAGGTAGGAAAGGCATTGTGGTGGTACAGGAGTCACATGAAGTAAAGGTCCCTGTCATTTTGGGGATGAATGTGTTAAAAGAATTAGATCAGATCCTCTTTGAAAAGAAAGGTCACGGTTATTGGAAAGAAACCACCACTCATCGGCCTACTCAAACAGCTTTATAGCGGCTGATCCGGACATGTGGCTTACAGAAAAGTTCGGATGCACAGCGTCCTCTGGCTCGAATTTCAGTTCCTTTGCATACAAAAGTTACACTGCCACCCAGTCGGGAGACAATAGTGTCTATGCCCGTAGGCACCTGTCGGAAACTAGAGGGCATAGCTGTGTTGGTAGAACCACTGCAGGCAGCCGAAGGAGGTGTTGATCCGCTAGTGGCCCGTTCCTTGGCAATAGTTCGCAATGGAAGAGTACCACTTCGATGTGTAAACACTCAGGACCAGAGTGTGGACCTGACCCCAGGGAGGCTGCTGGCTAACATCTATGTGACTCCGGAGGAAGTAAGGAAAGTAACTCCAATGCAGCTGAAGCCGACTGAAAGGGATGAGTGGACCGTAACTGTGTCCATGGGAGAAGATGAGGAACCCACCTCTGAATGGAATGGCTGTGCAATTCGAGAACAGATGAAGATGGATGTAAGTTCATGTTCTCTGGAATGGGTGCAGAAGGTAGATGAGCTGTTGTGGGAGAACCAAGCCACCTTTGCACGGTATGCTGAAGATTTTGGATGTACCACAGGGATCTACCATGAGATTCCCACAGGAGACACCCCTCCAATTAGAGAGCGCTACTGACAAATTCCTCCACAGTTGTATCAGGAAGTGAAAGAACTGTTAGCTAAGATGCTACAGGGTGGGATCATCCAAGAAAGCCAGAGTCCCTGGGCGGCTCCTGTGGTGTTAGTAAGAAAAAAAGATGGGTCCATCCGATTTTGCGTAGACTATCGGAAGTTAAACGCTTGCACCGTACGAGATTCCTACCCCTTGCCACGGATTGAGGAGTCCCTCTCAGCGCTGGGGAGAGCCCGGTACTTCTCCTCACTAGATCTGGCTAGTGGGTATTGGCAGGTGCCGATGGCCACAAAAGACAAGGAGAAGACGGCATTCATCTTGTCCATGGGACTATACGAATTTAACCGGATGCCCTTCGGCTTGACAAATGCACCCGGAACGTTTCAGCGGTTGATGAAGAAATGTCTCGGTGACTTCAACTTTGAGTTCACTCTCATCTACTTGGATGACATTATAGTGTATTCTGCGACCTTTGAAGACCATCTCCACCAGTTGGGGCAAGTATTTCGAAGATTGCAGGAACATGGGCTCAAATTGAAACCCAGTAAATGTCGGTTGTTCCAATCTGAAATTGATTACTTGGGTCACCGCGTATCAGGAGAAGGGGTGAGACCATCAAGAGACAAGATAGCGGCTGTTCAAGATTGGCCGATACCGACTACCCTGCGAGAAGTGAGGGCGTTCCTTGGAGTAGCTGGTTACTATCGACGGTTTATTAAGGATTTCGCCAAGGTAGCAGCACCACTTAATGCTCTCCTATGAGGCACATCCGGTGGTCCAAAGAACCGGTCCGTGAAGTGGGGACCTGAACAGGAACAAGCCTTCCAGGCATTGAAGGATGCACTGACAACAGCCCCAATCTTGGCATATGCTGATTACCACTTGCCGTTCCAGCTATATACAGATGCAAGCCTGTATGGTCTTGGAGCAGTGCTTTCCCAGCTTCAGGATGGCCAGGAGAGGGTCATAGCGTACGGCAGCCGGTCTTTGAGAGATTCTGAAAGAAACCCCGAGAATTATAGTTCATTTAAGTTGGAGCTGTTGGCACTGGTATGGGCCATGACCGAGAAATTCTCTGAATATTTGACCGGTGCTGAAGTTTTAGTACTGACTGACAACAACCCACTAGCTCACCTGGAAAATGCCAAGCTCGGGGCGTTAGAGCAGAGGTGGATAGCCCGAATGTCTACGTTCAATTACCACATTAAGTATCGGTCCAAGACAGAGAACCAGAATGCTGACGGACTTTCTAGGGTAACTGCCCAGACCCCCACAGAAGACGTGGATCATGAGTTGGAGCATGTGGAGGTGCCCGACTTCAGCAGATTTTCACAGGCCTTGGCCGCCGCTAATCAGTTTGAGATGGAGGGGACTGAAATGGCTCCTTTCTTTGGTCCCTCACGACAGGAATGGGCACAGATACAACAGACCCATGAGGGGATGGCGCAGATGATCAAGTGTGTTGAGAAAGGCCAGAAGCCCTGTAGAGAGGAAAGAGAACGACTGACACGTGAGATATTATCTGTTTTGAGTCAGTGGGAAAAGTTGGAGATGAAAAATGGAGTGCTATGCCGAAAGGTCTATTTACCTTCTGAGATCGACATTCGATACCAAATTGTGGTGCCTAGTGAACTGGCTCGCTCGTTGGCAGTTGAGGCTTATAATAAGAATGGACATTTTGGTCATGAGAAGACCTTTCGTTGGTTACAGCGACTGATTTACTGCCCTGGTCTTCGTCAAATGGTCGAAGAAGTATGCCGCAGCTGTCGAACTTGTGAGATCCATAAGGCAATAGAACAGAGAGCTCCCCCTGCAAACCATCGTGACCCAGGAACCCTTAGAAATCGTCATGATAGACTATCTAATGGTGGGCCCATCCAATAGCGGACACCAGTATTGCCTAGTAATGGTGGATCACTTCACCAAATTTGCGGTGGTAACCGCCACCAAGGACCAGACAGCTGAGTCAGCAGCTCGTGCTCTGTGCCAAGATTTCATTCGAGTATATGGGTGCCCCCAACGCATCCACTCCGACCAGGGCGCCTGCTTTGAGGGACACATAATGAAAGAAGTTCAACGTATCTACGGGATAAAGAAGTCGCACACGACTCCATACCACCCTCAGGGAAATGGGGCCTGTGAAAGATTCAACAGAACTCTGCTACAGATGCTGCGGACTCTGGAGGAAGACAAGAAGTTACAGTGGCCTCAGTTCTTGTCTGAAATGGTGTGGGCCTATAACAATCAGGTCCATTCTACAACGGGGTACTCTCCTTATACACTTCTCTTTGGGCGGTCTGGGCGAATTATAGGAGAATTACAGTTGAATGATGTGGATGGGTTCCCTCCGAGGGATCCAACCTCTTGGGTGCGGGCGCACCGGCAGAGACTTGAGACGATCCATCGATTGGTGCGGCAGCGCCTGCAAGAACATCCCCATCCTGATAAGACCCCAGTGCAAGAAGCACCATTGCAACCAGGCGACCTGGTGCTAGTTCGTGTCAAGAAACCCCAAGGGAAATTGGAAAGCAGATGGGAGGCTTTGCCGTATCGTGTTGTTGGCCGCAAGTATGCGAATGGGTCAGTGTACCAGGTCCAGAAAGAAGGAACTGATTGTGTTCGAGTACTTCACCGAAATATGTTGCGCCTGTGTCCTTCTGAAGGGACAAATTATGATGGGCCTGCCAATGTGAATGAGCTCCCACAGTCAGAGAATGGAGGTGCAGAATGGGCCTCCGACGAGGAGGATGATTGTTGGCCGATCCCTGCTCCTGGGGATGTTCCACCTGTGACTACTGTATCTCCGGCCTGTGCCCCCTCTGGTGCGGAATCCGCTGGTCCTTCTCAGCCCATAGCTGTAACACCCCATAATATACCACCGGTCCTCAGACGGACCACTAGGCCAAATGCTGGTATTCCCCCTGTTCGGTATGCGCAGGATGAGTTTGTTTGGCCTGCCATACATCGGTATACTACCACTCTGTGCATAAAAGTACAACCCTCTGAATATACAGTCATAGGCAGGGACTGCCAATCTTAAAGTGGGGGGGGGAATATGTAAGAGACAGCCAATGTTGTCCTAAGCTTCATTTGTCTGTATAAATTGTTAATGTTGAATGTATTTCTGTGATTCTGTTCCTTTAAGACAGCAGCCATTGTAATTGTGACATGATGCTGGAGTGAGACCCCCACCTTTTATGTCAGCTTGCCTGTTCTGCAGACAGAGTGTGAGCAGAGAAGCAGGAAGTGACGAGACAGAGAGCAGCAGCCATCTTGGCAAGAGAGAAGACAGGTGTCTGTGTTGTGTTGACCTGGTGTGGAGATTTTTCTGTACAGCTAAGCTGTAACTTGGTCCAGAGACAAACAGAGTGTAAAGAGACAACAGGACTAGTGAGTCCACGTGAAAGGAGCTGTGCTCAGTGGCTGATCAGTGAGACTGACATTGTGACTGTGTATTTGGATACCACAGATAGAGACTCGCAGTGCTGTTGATGTACTGGACAGCACCTGCTAAATCCCGGCTTACATCCCAGCTCAGTGTATGGATTCGGCAGGACTGTCAGTGTGCTGAGTGGAATCTGCTGTTGGATTACATTGCATTCATTGGGTTTCCCTGTTAAAGAGGACTTCATTTCTCCCAAGATCCTGATAACCGTGAGGAGAGGACGCTTCACTATAAAAGAAAGGACCGACTTTGGGCCCCACCGCGCGCTTCTACGGACTGTAAGCGGTCCACCTGGACCACTGGGGAAAAGGGGGTGCACCCAAATGTGATGTCAGGGTCAGTTAGGGATAGTTTTGAGTATATTGTTCATTCAGTGTCCATACTGCAGAAGTGGACAGAGTAAAAGTAGAAACCATTGCAGAATTTGCCTTGAAATTGTTCATGCTATATTGTATATTTTGTTTGTCTTTATCCCTGTCATTTTACCTTTAACTAGCCTTTATTAACTTATAGTAAATATATATTCTTTTCTTGAACTACCGCGTGTGCGTTCATTTCTGGTTGCGGAGTCCAAACCACCTGCCTTGCTCTCGGTTCACAAGTGTATGGGGGTATTATCAGTCAGTGTATGGGGGTATTATCAGTCAGTGTATGGAGGTATTATCAGTCAGTGTATGGGGGTATTATCAGTCAGTGTATGGGGGTATTATCAGTCGGTGTATGGGGGTATTATCAGTCAGTGTATGGGGGTATTATCAGTCAGTGTATGGGGTATTATCAGTCAGTGTATGGGGGTATTATCAGTCAGTGTATGGGGTATTATCAGTCAGTGTATGGAGGTATTATCAGTCAGTGTATGGGGGTATTATCAGTCAGTGTATGGGGGTATTATCAGTCAGTGTATGGAGGTATTATCAGTCAGTGTATGGGGTATTATCAGTCAGTGTATGGGGGGTATTATCAGTCAGTGTATGGGGTATTATCAGTCAGTATATGGAGGTATTATCAGTCAGTGTATGGGGGTATTATCAGTCAGTGTATGGGAGTATTATCATTCAGTGTATGGGGGTATTATCAGTCAGTGTATGGGGTATTATCAGTCAGTGTATGGAGGTATTATCAGTCAGTGTATGGAGGTATTATCAGTCAGTGTATGGAGGTATTATCAGTCAGTGTATGGGGGTATTATCATTCAGTGTATAGGGTATTATCAGTCAGTGTATGGAGGTATTATCAGTCAGTGTATGGAGGTATTATCAGTCAGTGTATGGAGGTATTATCAGTGTATGGGGGTATTATCAGTCAGTGTATGGAGGTATTATCAGTGTATGGGGGTATTATCAGTCAGTGTATGGGGTATTATCAGTCAGTGTATGGAGGTATTATCAGTCAGTGTATGGGGGTATTATCAGTCAGTGTATGGGAGTATTATCAGTCTGTGTATGGGGGGTATTATCAGTCAGTGTATGGGGGTATTATCAGTCGGTGTATGGGGGTATTATCAGTCAGTGTATGGTGGTATTATCAGTCAGTGTATGGCGGTATTATCAGTCAGTGTATGGGGGTATTATTAGTGTATGGAGGTATTATCAGTCAGTGTATGGTGGTATTATCAGTCAGTGTATGCGGGTATTATCAGTCAGTGTATGGAGGTATTATCAGTCAGTGTATGGAGGTATTATCAGTCAGTGTATGGAGGTATTATCAGTGTATGGGGGTATTATCAGTCAGTGTATGGAGGTATTATCAGTGTATGGGGGTATTATCAGTCAGTGTATGGAGGTATTATCAGTCAGTGTATGGAGGTATTATCAGTCAGTGTATAGGGTATTATCAGTCAGTGTATGGGGGTATTATCAGTCAGTGTATGGAGGTATTATCAGTCAGTGTATGGAGGTATTATCAGTCAGTGTATGGAGGTATTATCAGTCAGTGTATAGGGTATTATCAGTCAGTGTATGGGGGTATTATCAGTCAGTGTATGGGGGTATTATCAGTCAGTGTATGGAGGTATTATCAGTCAGTGTATGGAGGTATTATCAGTCAGTGTATGGAGGTATTATCAGTCAGTGTATGGAGGTATTATGAGTCAGTGTATGGAGGTATTATCAGTCAGTGTATGGAGGTATTATCAGTCAGTGTATGCGGGTATTATCAGTCAGTGTTTGGGGGTATTATCAGTCAGTGTATGGAGGTATTATCAGTCAGTGTATGGAGGTATTATCAGTCAGTGTATGGGGGTATTATCAGTCAGTGTATGGAGGTATTATCAGTCAGTGTATGGAGGTATTATCAGTCAGTGTATGGGGTATTATCAGACAGTGTATGGGGGTATTATCAGTCAGTGTATGGAGGTATAATCAGTCAGTGTATGGAGGTATTATCAGTCAGTGTATGGAGGTATTATCAGTCAGTGTATGGAGGTATTATCAGTCAGTGTATAGGGTATTATCAGTCAGTGTATGGGGGTATTATCAGTCAGTGTATGGAGGTATTATCAGTCAGTGTATGGGGGTATTATCAGTCAGTGTATAGGGTATTATCAGTCAGTGTATGGGAGTATTTTCAGTCAGTGTATGGAGGTATTATCAGTCAGTGTATGGAGGTATTATCAGTCAGTGTATGGGGGTATTATCAGTCAGTGTATGGAGGTATTATCAGTCAGTGTATGGAGGTATTATCAGTCAGTGTATGGGGGTATTATCAGTCAGTTTATGGGGGTATTATCAGTCATTGTATGGGGGTATTATCAATCAGTGTATGGAGGTATTATCAGTCAGTGTATGGGGGTATTATCAGTCAGTGTATAGGGTATTATCAGTCAGTGTATGGAGGTATTATCAGTCAGTGTATGGAGGTATTATCAGTCAGTGTATGGAGGTATTATCAGTCAGTGTATGGAGGTATTATCAGTCAGTGTATGGTGCAGAGACCATCATTAGCCATGGTCAGCACCATCAGGCCCATCATGGTGTCCATCAGCAAGTGCAGAAACCATCATCAGCCATGGTGAGCGCCATCAGGCCCATCATGGTGTCCATCAGCAGGTGCAGAGACCATCATCAGCCATGGTCAGCACCATCAGGCCCATCATGGTGTCCATGAGCAGGTGCAGAGACCATCATCAGCCATGGTCAGCACCATCAGGCCCATCATGGTGTCCATGAGCAGGTGCAGAGACCATCATCAGCCATGGTCAGCACCATCAGGCCCATCATGGTGTCCATGAGCAGGTGCAGAGACCATCATCAGCCATGGTCAGCACCATCAGGCCCATCATGGTGTCCATGAGCAGGTGCAGAGACCATCATCAGCCATGGTCAGCACCATCAGGCCCATCATGGTGTCCATGAGCAGGTGCAGAGACCATCATCAGCCATGGTCAGCACCATCAGGCCCATCATGGTGTCCATCAGTAGGTGCAGAGACCATCATCAGCCATGGTCAGCACCATCAGACCCATCATGGTGTCCATGAGCAGGTGCAGAGACCATCATCAGCCATGGTCAGCACCATCAGGCCCATCATGGTGTCCATCAGCAGGTGCAGAGACCATCATCAGCCATGGTCAGCACCATCAGGCCCATCATGGTGTCCATCAGCAGGTGCAGAGACCATCATCAGCCATGGTCAGCACCATCAGGCCCATCATGGTGTCCATGAGCAGGTGCAGAGACCATCATCAGCCATGGTCAGCACCATCAGGCCCATCATGGTGTCCATCAGCAGGTGCAGAGACCATCATCAGCCATGGTCAGCACCATCAGGCCCATCATGGTGTCCATGAGCAGGTGCAGAGACCATCATCAGCCATGGTCAGCACCATCAGGCCCATCATGGTGTCCATCAGCAGGTGCAGAGACCATCATCAGCCATGGTCAGCACCATCAGGCCCATCATGGTGTCCATGAGCAGGTGCAGAGACCATCATCAGCCATGGTCAGCACCATCAGGCCCATCATGGTGTCCATCAGTAGGTGCAGAGACCATCATCAGCCATGGTCAGCACCATCAGGCCCATAATGGTGTCCATGAGCAGGTGCAGAGACCATCATCAGCCATGGTCAGCACCATCAGGCCCATCATGGTGTCCATGAGCAGGTGCAGAGACCATCATCAGCCATGGTCAGCACCATCAGGCCCATCATGGTGTCCATCAGCAGGTGCAGAGACCATCATCAGCCATGGTCAGCACCATCAGGCCCATCATGGTGTCCATGAGCAGGTGCAGAGACCATCATCAGCCATGGTCAGCACCATCAGGCCCATCATGGTGTCCATCAGTAGGTGCAGAGACCATCATCAGCCATGGTCAGCACCATCAGGCCCATCATGGTGTCCATGAGCAGGTGCAGAGACCATCATCAGCCATGGTCAGCACCATCAGGCCCATCATGGTGTCCATGAGCAGGTGCAGAGACCATCATCAGCCATGGTCAGCACCATCAGGCCCATCATGGTGTCCATGAGCAGGTGCAGAGACCATCATCAGCCATGGTCAGCACCATCAGGCCCATCATGGTGTCCATCAGTAGGTGCAGAGACCATCATCAGCCATGGTCAGCACCATCAGACCCATCATGGTGTCCATGAGCAGGTGCAGAGACCATCATCAGCCATGGTCAGCACCATCAGGCGCATCATGGTGTCCATCAGCAGGTGCAGAGACCATCATCAGCCATGGTCAGCACCATCAGGCCCATCATGGTGTCCATCAGCAGGTGCAGAGACCATCATCAGCCATGGTCAGCACCATCAGGCCCATCATGGTGTCCATGAGCAGGTGCAGAGACCATCATCAGCCATGGTCAGCACCATCAGGCCCATCATGGTGTCCATCAGCAGGTGCAGAGACCATCATCAGCCATGGTCAGCACCATCAGGCCCATCATGGTGTCCATGAGCAGGTGCAGAGACCATCATCAGCCATGGTCAGCACCATCAGGCCCATCATGGTGTCCATCAGCAGGTGCAGAGACCATCATCAGCCATGGTCAGCACCATCAGGCCCATCATGGTGTCCATGAGCAGGTGCAGAGACCATCATCAGCCATGGTCAGCACCATCAGGCCCATCATGGTGTCCATCAGTAGGTGCAGAGACCATCATCAGCCATGGTCAGCACCATCAGGCCCATCATGGTGTCCATGAGCAGGTGCAGAGACCATCATCAGCCATGGTCAGCACCATCAGGCCCATCATGGTGTCCATCAGCAGGTGCAGAGACCATCATCAGCCATGGTCAGCACCATCAGGCCCATCATGGTGTCCATGAGCAGGTGCAGAGACCATCATATTTTGTGTTTTTTTTTTCTTTTCAATAAAAATTCAACGCAAAATACAATTCAAAAATAAAAACTTTATTGACTATTCAGCTACATGCAGACAGTTAGTGGTGAGTGTTATGAGTTGTCAATCCTAACTGGTAGCAGATTGGGGAGGGGGGGCAGTCGTCGCCTCTCGTGCACCTTCAGTCCTACTTAACAGGGGTCCAGATAATGTTCTTGACTGTCCAGGACGGTTTCATTTGAGCAGAATGAAAATCTATAGAAGAAAAAACATCAGATGAGTGGTAACGCCCGATACGTCACACCAGGCCTTAAAGGGCTAAGGTCCCCTCTATTACATAGAAGACTAAATCCCTGTATAGGCAGTGGGGAAGACGACTAATGTATATCAGACAGTGTGAACTAAGCCCAGACTGTTATACTGCACAAGATTTATCACAGTGACTGATGCTGGAGGACAGATCTGGTGCTCGCCCACACGGCCCAGGTGGTCAACTTTACATCATCTATTAGTTGCTTAGTTTTAGACAGTCATCATCCTGATTTTTTGGTGCATGACGTCACTCCTTAAGCCACACCCCATTTCCTGTTAAGTCATAAAATTGATAAATAAAAAGTGATAGATAACTGAGGAACAAGCAATATATATTCAGCAGGGTGTTTTGTGTCTTTTCCTTAGTATATCGGCCCCATTGTAATGTCTTGCTGGCAGAGGCCACAAATCTGTCCTGACCTTACGCTGGTCACAGCTGACTGTTTGCTACAATTGTATCCAGTGCACTCCTGTGCTAATACATGGGAGTACCGGACCTACAGATTATGGTAAGTACGCTGAGGCTATCGCCCCCTGCAGCACTGGGAGTACTCACATTGACCCGTCCTCTCCGGCCTGAACTTCTATTCTTTCTGCTCCCAGCTGGATCTTGAAGAGATTGGTCAATGACGTCCATTGGAAGGTGACATTGAGCGCAGCGCGGAGCATCACCCCGGAGTCCACATAGGTGGAGTACATCTCTCCAGGGACCAGGAGACCCCTACACACAGGGAGACAGACGTCAGCACAAGTCACATACAAAGCTGCATAGAAGACACCCCCCTGAAATACTGCTAGAGCTGCAGTCACAATCACAATGGTGATCTTCTAGTCACATCCAGAGCTGCAGTTACAATTCTGTTGCTTACAGTTAGGTCGCATCTCTCAATGTGAACCACAGAACTTTGCTCAGAGGTACAATATGGTGATTCATGTTCTGGATGGATAAGGTTGGAGTGTAAGACATGATGTGATAGAACAGTAACTGCAGCTCCGGAGGTGACTAGAGTATAAAATACATGATGTAGCAGAACAGTGACTGCAGCTCTGGGTGTGACTGGAGTATAAGAATGCCAGTCGAGCCATTACTGAGTCACAACCAGTGTGAGATGGTTCTAAAAGTTGACCTTCCACCTAGACAGGAAACATCTTACTGAAGGTCTCCCCTCTGCAGGTACCGCAGTGACCCCCCGAACCCCACACACAGCTTACCTGAACTTACCTGGACACCCTGTAAAACATTTTATTGGCCCCGGACTCTGAGAAGGTGACACTGATGTACAATTTACCGAGCCGTCTGCCAGTTCCTCGCAATAACACCGAAATCTTGTATCTCCATCCTGGAGGGACGCAGAGTGGGCATAGTGGTATGTTATATGTTATATACAAGTATGTATCTTACATGTTATATGTCACATGTTATATATGTATCATAGATTTGGTTTTGTATCATATTTGTTTTGTATATTTTGTGTACTGTATGTAAATCCTCAAATGTACAGCACCATGGGATTAATATAATAATGTACAGAACACCATGGGATTAATATAATAATGTACAGAGCACCATGGGATTAATATAATAATGTACAGAACACCATGGGATTAATATAATAATGTACAGAGCACCATGGGATTAATATAATAATGTACAGCACCATGGGATTAATATAATAATGTACAGAGCACCATGGGATTAATATAATAATGTACAGCACCATGGGATTAATATAATAATGTACAGAGCACCATGGGATTAATATAATAATGTACAGAGCACCATGGGATTAATATAATAATGTACAGAACACCATGGGATTAATATAATAATGTACAGAGCACCATGGAATTACTATAATAATGTACAGAGCACCATGGGATTAATATAATAATGTACAGAGCACCATGGGATTAATATAATAATGTACAGAGCACCATGGGATTAATATAATAATGTACAGCACCATGGAATTAATATAATAATGTACAGAGCACCATGGGATTAATATAATAATGTACAGAGCAACAGGGAATTAATATAATAATGTACAGAGCACCATGGGATTAATATAATAATGTACAGAGCACCATGAGATTAATATAATAATGTACAGCACCATGGTATTAATATAATAATGTACAGCACCATGGAATTAATATAATAATGTACAGAGCACCATGGGATTAATATAATAATGTACAGCACCATGTGATTAATATAATAATGTACAGAGCACCATGGGATTAATATAATAATGTACAGCACCATGGGATTAATATAATAATGTACAGAGCACCATGGGATTAATATAATAATGCACAGCACCATGGAATTAATATAATAATGTACAGAGCACCATGGGATTAATATAATAATGTACAGCACCATGGGATTAATATAACAATGTACAGAGCACCATGGGATTAATATAATAATGCACAGCACCATGGAATTAATATAATAATGTACAGAGCACCATGGGATTAATATAATAATGTACAGCACCATGGGATTAATATAATAATGTACAGCACCATGGAATTAATATAATAATGTACAGAGCACCATGGGATTAATATAATAATGTACAGAGCACCATGGGATTAATATAATAATGTACAGCACCATGGGATTAATATAATAATGTACAGCACCATGGAATTAATATAATAATGTACAGAGCACTGGGGGATTAATATAATAATGTACAGAGCACCATGTGATTAATATAATAATGTACAGCACCATGTGATTAATATAATAATGTACAGCACCATGGAATTAATATAATAATGTGCAGCACCATGGGATTAATATAATAATGTACAGCGCAATGGGATTAATATAATAATGTACAGAGCACCATGGGATTAATATAATAATTTACAGCACCATGGGATTAATATAATAATGTACAGCACCATGGGATTAATATAATAATGTACAGAGCACCATGGGATTAATATAATAATGTACAGAGCACCATGGAATTAATATAATAATGTACAGAGCACCATGGGATTAATATAATAATGTACAGCACCATGGAATTAATATAATAATGTACAGAGCACCATGGAATTAATATAATAATGTACAGAGCACCATGGGATTAATATAATAATGTACAGCGCAATGGGATTAATATAATAATGTACAGAGCCCTATGGGATTAATATAACAATGTACAGAGCACCATGGAATTAATATAATAATGTACAGCACCATGGGATTAATATAATAATGTACAGAGCACCATGGGATTAATATAATAATGTACAGCACCATGGAATTAATATAATAATGTACAGAGCACCATGGGATTAATATAATAATGTACAGAGCACCATGGGATTAATATAATAATGTACAGAGCACCATGGGATTAATATAATAATGTACAGCATTATGGGATTAATATAACAATGTACAGAGCACCATGGAATTAATATAATAATGTACAGAGCACCATGGGATTACTATAATAATGTACAGAGCACCATGGGATTAATATAATAATGTGCAGCACCATGGGATTAATATAATAATGTACAGCACAATGGGATTAATATAATAATGTACAGAGCACCATGGGATTAATATAATAATGTACAGCACCATGGAATTAATATAATAATGTACAGAGCACCATGGGATTAATATAATAATGTACAGAGCACCATGGGATTAATATAATAATGTACAGAGCACCGGGGGATTAATATAATAATGTACAGAGCACCATGGGATTAATATAATAATGTACAGCACCATGGGATTAATATAATAATGTACAGCACCATGGAATTAATATAATAATGTACAGAGCACCATGGGATTAATATAATAATGTACAGCACCATGGGATTAATATAATAATGTACAGCACCATGGAATTAATATAATAATGTACAGAGCACCATGGAATTAATATAATAATGTACAGCACCATGGGATTAATATAATAATGTACAGAGCACCATGGGATTAATATAATAATGTACAGCACCATGGGATTAATATAATAATGTACAAAGCACCATGGAATTAATATAATAATGTACAGAGCACCATGGAAGTAATATAATAATGTACAGAGCACCAAGGAAGTAATATAATAATGTACAGAGCACCATGGGATTAATATAACAATGTACAGAGCACCATGGGATTAATATAATAATGCACAGCACCATGGAATTAATATAATAATGTACAGAGCACCATGAGATTAATATAATAAAGTAGAGCACCATGGGATTAATATAATAATGTACAGCACCATGGAATTAATATAATAATGTACAGAGCACCATGGAATTAATATAATAATGTACAGAGCACCATGGGATTAATATAATAATGTACAGCACCATGGGATTAATATAACAATGTACAGAGCACCATGGAATTAATATAATAATGTACAGAGCACCATGGGATTACTATAATAATGTACAGAGCACCATGGGATTACTATAATAATGTACAGCACCATGGGATTAATATAACAATGTACAGAGCACCATGGAATTAATATAATAAAGTACAGAGCACCATGGGATTAATATAATAATGTACAGCACCATGGGATTAATATAATAATGTACAGAGCACCATGGGATTAATATAATAATGTACAGAACATGGAATTAATATAATAATGTACAGAGCACCATGGAATTAATATAATAATGTACAGCACCATGGGATTAATATAATAATGTACAGCACCATGGGATTAATATAATAATGTACAGAGCACCATGGGATTAATATAATAATGTACAGCACCATGGGATTAATATAATAATGTACAGCACCATGGAATTAATATAATAATGTACAGAGCACCGGGGGATTAATATAATAATGTACAGAGCACCATGTGATTAATATAATAATGTACAGCACCATGGGATTAATATAATAATGTACAGAGCACCATGGGATTAATATAATAATGTACAGCACCATGGGATTAATATAATAATGTACAGCACCATGGGATTAATATAATAATGTACAGCACCATGGAATTAATATAATAATGTACAGAGCACCGGGGGATTAATATAATAATGTACAGCGCACCATGTGATTAATATAATAATGTACAGCACCATGTGATTAATATAATAATGTACAGCACCATGGAATTAATATAATAATGTGCAGCACCATGGGATTAATATAATAATGTACAGCGCAATGGGATTAATATAATAATGTACAGAGCACCATGGGATTAATATAATAATTTACAGCACCATGGGATTAATATAATAATGTACAGAGCACCATGGGATTAATATAATAATGTACAGAGCACCATGGAATTAATATAATAATGTACAGAGCACCATGGGATTAATATAATAATGTACAGCACCATGGAATTAATATAATAATGTACAGAGCACCATGGAATTAATATAATAATGTACAGAGCACCATGGGATTAATATAATAATGTACAGCACCATGGAATTAATATAATAATGTACAGAGCACCATGGAATTAATATAATAATGTACAGAGCACCATGGGATTAATATAATAATGTACAGCGCAATGGGATTAATATAATAATGTACAGAGCCCTATGGGATTAATATAACAATGTACAGAGCACCATGGAATTAATATAATAATGTACAGCACCATGGGATTAATATAATAATGTACAGCACCATGGGATTAATATAATAATGTACAGCACCATGGAATTAATATAATAATGTACAGAGCACCATGGGATTAATATAATAATGTACAGAGCACCATGGGATTAATATAATAATGTACAGAGCACCATGGGATTAATATAATAATGTACAGCATTATGGGATTAATATAACAATGTACAGAGCACCATGGAATTAATATAATAATGTACAGAGCACCATGGGATTACTATAATAATGTACAGAGCACCATGGAATTAATATAATAATGTACAGCACCATGGGATTAATATAATAATGTACAGCACCATGGGATTAATATAATAATGTGCAGAGCACCATGGGATTAATATAATAATGTACAGAGCACCATGGGATTAATATAATAATGTACAGCATTATGGGATTAATATAACAATGTACAGAGCACCATGGAATTAATATAATAATGTACAGAGCACCATGGGATTACTATAATAATGTACAGAGCACCATGGGATTAATATAATAATGTACAGCACCATGGGATTAATATAATAATGTACAGCACCATGGGATTAATATAATAATGTACAGAGCACCATGGGATTAATATAATAATGTACAGCACCATGGGATTAATATAATAATGTACAGCACCATGGGATTAATATAATAATGTACAGAGCACCATGGGATTAATATAATAATGTACAGCACTATGGGATTAATATAATAATGTACAGAGCACCATGGGATTAATATAACAATGTACAGAGCACCATGGAATTAATATAATAATGTACAGCACCATGGGATTAATATAATAATGTACAGCACCATGGGATTAATGGTGCTATATAAATAAATAAATAAATAATAATAATAATAATAATAATAATAATAATAATGATATTTTACATGTGTTATTTATCCTTGAACTTTGACACAAGTTATTTGAGTAAAATAGACAACAGTTCATGATCACACAGTCATGAGGGGAATTAAGAAATGTAGAAATGTGTCTGTTAATTTCTTAATTTAATGTCTATAAAAACAAAGACAGGATTCTGTGAAATATTGGTTCTCTGGTTCTCAGAATATTTGTGAGGACACCTGTTATGAAATTATATGATGAGAATAAAGGAATATAACTGTTTATTGTCTGCTTTGCATAAATGTCAAATAACCGCAGACATTGTGTCGATCCATATGTGGCTTAGTGTGATATAACTTCATATGATGTGTGTATTCCACACACATTTTGAATCCTCCCCTGTGAGTTTCTCTTTGCTCTCCGGCCGTGATACTGAGGGGACTCTAGAATTCAGGTGGGGTAATTTGAAAGACCCCAAAACATGTTATATGTCACGTTATATATTTATGTCATATATGTGTGAAATATGTTATATATGTGTGTTTATATGTTACATGTTATGTTCTATTCTTATATTATATGACAATATAAATCACTAGATACGTGCCGAGATGTATTCCTGGAAATATTTGCTGCCACTTTAGTATATTTCTCTGTGTACTACTATAACTTTATGCTGCTCATCGGGTGGACGATGTATCCTTTGGCCTCTAGGCTGCGCTATTGAGCTGCTATAACCATCTACTGTGAATGTCCACTGTTAACATTTCTATATATTGTAAAACCATTGTATAAGTCACTGGTGTCTTGTCCTCCATTCGGTCATAGCTACTGTGTGTAATGGAGCCAGAGCCATACATAAAGGCTCCTGGACTCTCTCACCTCCATGCTTTACACTTCTGCTCCTCTCCATTAGAGATAACTATCACCTGCACTGGCACAAGATGCTGCTCTGTCCTACACCATACTATACCTAGCACCTCTGCTCCACTAAGTCATAGCTGGGAATAGTGACCACTATCGATGAGTAAACTCCTTTATAATGATGCGTTTCTGACCTGTAAAACAAAACTGAACTTTGTGATTTGTCTAAAGTCGTGGCCAGGACATGTACCGCGCAGGCACAATGCTAAGGAGATGGAGGGTCACATGGTCTGTAACCTAGGAGGGCTTCTAGCATCACGTCACAGACTAGTCCTCCTCCTATATGCAGAGGTTACACTGATGATGTCACATATACACCATAAATATGCTATGGGTCTCATCAAAGCCTTCATTAAACCATCCAATGCACTCCGTCCGACCTCAGCAGGTCATCATTATCTCCTTCTAGATCCCAGTGCCGCACCGCCACTCCGCCCAACACCTTGATATGTTTAGATACTCTCACATTTAAGACCTTTCTGGATCTGTCCATAACTGCAGGATCTCTGGCACCTCCAGCATTCTGCCGAGACTGGCATGCTTCTCGGGAAAGATCGGGTTTGATCCAGGCAATGCGTTGGGCTAGCTTAACTTTACCTAGATCATTGGCACCTACACAGACTAGTATGATCTCCAGACCTTGAACCTCTCGCCTCATTGACACCAAAGAAGGCAGAAGCCAAATCTAGCAAATACCTCTGTAGCCATTGCAATGAACCGAGACGTTCCATAAGCCCAATGCCATCCCACACCGACGTACTGCCGCTCTCTTCTCTGCCCAATAGATAGAAGAATGACCCCAACAGACCGGGGCTTCTCTTGAAGGAAACAAACAGAAATGGAAAACTCCCTGTCCAGTCATCAAAATCCAAAAAAAATCATTGTGTCAATCAGTCTGGCATGAGGTATGACCAGAGACAGTCTGACGTCCAGCGGCCCAACATCCACATTGACCATGGACACCAAACACACCTGTTTCTCTTCCGGTAGATGGAAAACCATTACATTTGTATCAATCAATACCTAAGAATGACAACCAGGAGCGCACAAATGTCTGCACCTCCGCCCCCAAAAATAACGTCCTCCAGGTAATGGAGAAGTGACACAATGTCAGTCTGATAACAAACCTTCCGGATGAACCAGCAATAACTGGGAAGCCGATTCAATCTCCATCTTTGCCAGTAAAGCCCCCGCGCTACAGGCTAAATAACATGGAAAAGACCTGCCGGGGGTAGATGTAAGGCCAGCTCAGCTGGTGGCACTGACAGACATGTTTCTGGATTTGGTGGCAGCAGCTATGGGCGGTCATCTCCTGGATGGGAATGTTATTGTACCAAATAAGGGTGGATTCACCCTTATGTTGGAAGAAAGGATTGGGACAGGATAGGGAAAGGTTTAAGAAGGTTTGCTTAAAGCAATGCGAAGGTGTGCACTTATACCCTATGTGCCGCAAAGCCGTTTTTTTCATCGGAAAAAAAGTCGGAGAAGCAGGACTTTACAGATATATAGTCCTAGGAGCCCAGACAGTGTCATACACTACATATTATAGATATATAGTCCTAGGAGCCCTGACAGTGTCATACACTATGTATTATAGATATATAGTCCTAGGAGTCCTGACAGTGTCATACACTATGTTTTATAGATATATAGTCCTAGGAGCCCTGACAGTGTCATACACTATGTATTATAGATATATAGTCCTAATAGCTCTGACAATGTCATACACTATGTATTATAGATATATAGTCCTAGGAGTCCTGACAGTGTCATACACTATGTATTATAGATATAGTCCTAGGAGTCCTGACAGTGTCATACACTATGTTTTATAGATATATAGTCCTAGGAGCCCTGACAGTGTCATACACTATGTATTATAGATATATAGTCCTAATAGCTCTGACAATGTCATACACTATGTATTATAGATATATAGTCCTAGGAGTCCTGACAGTGTCATACACTATGTATTATAGATATAGTCCTAGGAGCCCTGACAGTGTCATACACTATGTTTTATAGATATATATTCCTAGGAGTCCTGACAGTGTAATACACTATGTATTATAGATATATAGTCCTAGGAGTCCTGACAGTTTCATACACTACGTATTATAGATATATAGTCCTAGGAGCCCTGACAGTTTCATACACTATGTATTATAGATATATAGTCCTAGGAGTCCTGACAGTGTCATACACTATGTATTATAGATATATAGTCCAAGGAGCCCTGACAGTGTCATACACTATGTATTATAGATATATAGTCCTAGGAGCCCTGACAGTGTCATACACTATGTATTATAGATATATATTCCTAGGAGCCCTGACAGTGTCATATACTATGTATTATAGATATATAGTCTTAGGAGCCCTGACAGTGTCATATACTATGTATTATAGATATATAGTCCTAGGAGCCCTGACAGTGTCATACACTATGTATTATAGATATATAGTCCTAGGAGTCCTGGCAGGGTCATACACTATGTATTATAGATATATATAGTCCTAGGAGCCCTGACAGTGTCACACACTATGTATTATAGATATATATTCCTAGGAGTCCTGGCAGGGTCATACACTATGTATTATAGATATATAGTCCTAATAGCTCTGACAGTGTCATACACTATGTATTATAGATATATAGTCCTAGTAGCCCTGACAGTGTGTGATGATTCTGCCTAAATATGGCCATAACTCAGCTGTATTTTGGTCTCTGGGTAGCGTATTTCTCTCTAGTTCCATTTATTCATACTGTGCGCAGCTATGAGCCTAGGTGTATATTGGCAGTAGTGGCAACACTGGAACAATAGGGCTCCATTGAATTCATACACAGTCCTGGCTGATCAAACAAACATGCATTGTCCAGCTGCACTGGTTGACCAGATATGGCTGATAACATTGTATCAGGTCATTTGGTCTCATCTACATACAAAAGATCTGGACTTGAGTGGATTATTCTATGAGACCAGCTGCCGCCGGTGACCTCATTCTGGGAGGTGGCATAAAGGGTATGAAAGATGAGGTAAGGTCAGTGGGAGGAGATTATGCTATGGAGATGATGCTATAGGGAGTTGACTCAGACCATCACAGACTACAGGATATTTCAGACTTTGACTGAGATGCTACTATGAGCAAGCAGGTTGGAATGCTGCTGCTGACGATGATGAGCCTACAAGAGACAGAGAGACTATTGGACTAATGCTGAGAGACTGTGTAAAGAGCATGCAGGCTGGATTACTGTTGTTGATGCCACATGCTAAACAGCCTCCACTGGTGACTCACACAGGCCATGTGTGAGTGTTGGACTATAGAACCACATCAAGGACATGTGTGGTAAAGTAATTATTTCACCTTTAATCCCTTTTATTTTATTTGTACTGTATCTTGTAACTAGTAACTCTTAATGATTGCATATATCTGCATATCTGTTCTGAACTGTATATGTTAGATTTTAATACCGACCCATTTAGGGGTTAATAAATATATAAAATTTAGAAGGCTTGTCTTGTATTTATCTTGTGAACCCGGCACTCACTGGCGGTGAGTGTGGTTTTTATATGAAAGAGGACTCAGGGTGTGGCCAAAGCGGGTTGGCGCACTGAGGATCTTTCACAAAGTGTCATACACTATGTATTATAGATATACAGTCCTAGGAGTCCTGACAGTGTCATACACTATGTATTATATATATATATTCCTAGGAGCCCTGACAGTGTCATACACTATGTATTATAGATATATAGTCCTAATAGCTCTGACAGTGTCATACACTATGTATTATAGATATGTAGTCCTAGGAGCCCTGACAGTGTCACACACTATGTATTATAGATATATAGTCCTAGGACTCCTGGCAGTGTCATACACTATGTAATATAGATATATAGTCCTAGGAGTCCTGACAGTGTCACACACTATGTATTATAGATATATACTGTAGTCCTAGGAGTCCTGACAGTATCATATACTATGTAGATAGATATATAGTCCTAGGAGCCCTGACAGTGTCATACACTATGCATTATAGATATATAGTCCTAGGAGTCCTGACAGTGTCATACACTATGTATTATAGATATATATTCCTAGGAGCCCTGACAGTGTCAGACACTATGTATTATAGATATATACTGTAGTCCTAGGAGCCCTGACAGTGTCACACACTATGTATTATAGATATATAGTCCTAGGAGTCCTGGCAGTGTCATACACTATGTAATATAGATATATAGTCCTAGGAGTCCTGACAGTGTCATACACTATGTATTATAGATATATAGTCCTAGGAGTCCTGACAGTGTCACACACTATGTATTATAGATATATACTGTAGTCCTAGGAGTCCTGACAGTATCATACACTATGTAGATAGATATATAGTCCTAGGAGCCCTGACAGTGTCATACACTATGCATTATAGATATATAGTCCTAGGAGCCCTGACAGTGTCATACACTATGTATTATAGATATATATTCCTAGGAGCCCTGACAGTGTCAGACACTATGTATTATAGATATATACTGTAGTCCTAGGAGCCCTGACAGTGTCACACACTATGTATTATAGATATATAGTCCTAGGAGTCCTGGCATTGTCATACACTATGTATTATAGATATATAGTCCTAGGAGTCCTGACAGTGTCATACACTATGTATTATAGATATATAGTCCTAGGAGTCCTGACAGTATCACACACTATGTATTATAGATACATACTGTAGTCCTAGGAGTCCTGACAGTATCATACACTATGTATGATAGATATATAGTCCTAGGAGCCCTGACATTGTCACACACTATGTATTATAGATATATACTGTAGTCCTAGGAGTCCTGACAGTATCATACACTATGTAGATAGATATATAGTCCTAGGAGCCCTGACAGTGTCATACACTATGTATTATAGATATATAGTCCTAGGAGCCCTGACAGTGTCACACACTATGTATTATAGATATATAGTCCTAGGAGTCCTGGCATTGTAATACACTATGTATTATAGATATATAGTCCTAGGAGCCCTGACAGTGTCATACACTATGTATTATAGATACATAGTCCTGGGAGCCCTGACAGTGTCATGCACTATGTATTATAGATATATAGTCCTAGGAGTCCTTACAGTGTCATACACTATGTATTATAGATATATAGTCCTAGGAGTCCTGACAGTATCACACACTATGTATTATAGATACATACTGTAGTCCTAGGAGCCCTGACAGTATCATACACTATGTATGATAGATATATAGTCCTAGGAGTCCTGACAGTGTCACACACTATGTATTATAGATATATACTGTAGTCCTAGGAGTCCTGACAGTATCATACACTATGTAGATAGATATATAGTCCTAGGAGCCCTGACAGTGTCATACACTATGTATTATAGATATATAGTCCTAGGAGCCCTGACAGCGTCATACACTATGTATTATAGATATACAGTCCTAGGAGTCCTGACAGTGTCATACACTATGTATTATATATATATATTCCTAGGAGCCCTGACAGTGTCATACACTATGTATTATAGATATATAGTCCTAATAGCTCTGACAGTGTCATACACTATGTATTATAGATATGTAGTCCTAGGAGCCCTGACAGTGTCACACACTATGTATTATAGATATATAGTCCTAGGACTCCTGGCAGTGTCATACACTATGTAATATAGATATATAGTCCTAGGAGTCCTGACAGTGTCACACACTATGTATTATAGATATATACTGTAGTCCTAGGAGTCCTGACAGTATCATATACTATGTAGATAGATATATAGTCCTAGGAGCCCTGACAGTGTCATACACTATGCATTATAGATATATAGTCCTAGGAGCCCTGACAGTGTCATACACTATGTATTATAGATATATATTCCTAGGAGCCCTGACAGTGTCAGACACTATGTGTTATAGATATATACTGTAGTCCTAGGAGCCCTGACAGTGTCACACACTATGTATTATAGATATATAGTCCTAGGAGTCCTGGCAGTGTCATACACTATGTAATATAGATATATAGTCCTAGGAGTCCTGACAGTGTCATACACTATGTATTATAGATATATAGTCCTAGGAGTCCTGACAGTGTCACACACTATGTATTATAGATATATACTGTAGTCCTAGGAGTCCTGACAGTATCATACACTATGTAGATAGATATATAGTCCTAGGAGCCCTGACAGTGTCATACACTATGCATTATAGATATATAGTCCTAGGAGCCCTGACAGTGTCATACACTATGTATTATAGATATATATTCCTAGGAGCCCTGACAGTGTCAGACACTATGTATTATAGATATATACTGTAGTCCTAGGAGCCCTGACAGTGTCACACACTATGTATTATAGATATATAGTCCTAGGAGTCCTGGCATTGTCATACACTATGTATTATAGATATATAGTCCTAGGAGTCCTGACAGTGTCATACACTATGTATTATAGATATATAGTCCTAGGAGTCCTGACAGTATCACACACTATGTATTATAGATACATACTGTAGTCCTAGGAGTCCTGACAGTATCATACACTATGTATGATAGATATATAGTCCTAGGAGCCCTGACATTGTCACACACTATGTATTATAGATATATACTGTAGTCCTAGGAGTCCTGACAGTATCATACACTATGTAGATAGATATATAGTCCTAGGAGCCCTGACAGTGTCATACACTATGTATTATAGATATATAGTCCTAGGAGCCCTGACAGTGTCACACACTATGTATTATAGATATATAGTCCTAGGAGTCCTGGCATTGTAATACACTATGTATTATAGATATATAGTCCTAGGAGCCCTGACAGTGTCATACACTATGTATTATAGATACATAGTCCTGGGAGCCCTGACAGTGTCATGCACTATGTATTATAGATATATAGTCCTAGGAGTCCTTACAGTGTCATACACTATGTATTATAGATATATAGTCCTAGGAGTCCTGACAGTATCACACACTATGTATTATAGATACATACTGTAGTCCTAGGAGCCCTGACAGTATCATACACTATGTATGATAGATATATAGTCCTAGGAGTCCTGACAGTGTCACACACTATGTATTATAGATATATACTGTAGTCCTAGGAGTCCTGACAGTATCATACACTATGTAGATAGATATATAGTCCTAGGAGCCCTGACAGTGTCATACACTATGTATTATAGATATATAGTCCTAGGAGCCCTGACAGCGTCATACACTATGTATTATAGATATACAGTCCTAGGAGTCCTGACAGTGTCATACACTATGTATTATAGATATATAGTCCAAGGAGCCCTGACAGTGTCATACACTATGTATTATAGATATATAGTCCAAGGAGCCCTGACAGTGTCATACACTATGTATTATAGATATATAGTCCTAGGAGCCCTGACAGTGTCATACACTATGTATTATAGATATATAGTCCTAGGAGTCCTGACAGTGTCATACACTACGTATTATAGATATATAGTCCTAGGAGCCCTGACAGTGTCATACACTATGTATTATAAATATATAGTCCTAGGAGTCCTGACAGTGTCATACACTATGTGTTATAAATATATAGTCCTAGGAGTCCTGACAGTGTCATACACTATGTATTATAGATATATAGTCCTTGGAGTCCTGACAGTGTCATACATTATGTATTATAGATATATAGTCCTAGGAGCCCTGACAGTGTCATACACTATGTATTATAGATATATAGTCCAAGGAGCCCTGACAGTGTCATACACTATGTATTATAGATATATAGTCCAAGGAGCCCTGACAGTGTCATACACTACGTATTATAGATATATAGTCCTAGGAGTCCTGACAGTGTCATACACTACGTCTTATAGATATATAGTCCTAGGAGTCCTGACAGTGTCATACACTACGTATTATAGATATATAGTCCTAGGAGCCCTGACAGTGTCATACAATATGTATTATAAATATATAGTCCTAGGAGTCCTGACAGTGTCATACACTATGTGTTATAAATATATAGTCCTAGGAGTCCTGACAGTGTCATACACTATGTATTATAGATATATAGTCCTAGGAGCCCTGACAGTGTCATACACTATGTATTATAGATATATAGTCCTAGGAGTCCTGACATTGTCATACACTATGTATTATAGATATATAGCCCTAGGAGCCCTGACAATGTCATGCACTATGTATTATAGATATATAGTCCTAGGAGCCCTGACAGTGTCATACACTATGTATTATAGATATAGTCCTAGGAGTCCTGACAGTGTCATACACTATGTATTATAGATATATAGTCCTAGTTGTCCTGACAGTGTCATACACTATGTATTATAGATATATAGTCCTAGGAGCCCTGACAGTGTCATACACTATGTTTTAAGCCAATTTAAGCTCTGGGTTGTATTGAACCTGAACTACCCTAACCCAAAACAACATGAATCTTCCGAAGTTTACCCATCTCTAGTGTGTGCTGTGTAGCTGCATTGTTTGCACTTTCCCTCCACCATGCTTTATGCTCTTGTTCTTCTCGGTTAGGAAGCTGCTGAGCAGACTGCAGCTTAATCCACCCTCTGATTCTGCCCCTCTCCATGCTTTACATTGCAGCTCTTCTCCAGGAGAAGGTAAATGTGTCTGATGGTTCAAAATTTCCAAATTTTCAGCACTGATTTAACTCTAAAGATGCTGGTTTCATGAGTATTGCTGTATATCATAAATCAGGTCACTTACTGGATAATTCGTCGATGTCCTCCCCAGTATTTAGATAGAAGCTCTGATTCCGATTGGTGGTGTTGTGGGAGGAGTCAGCGTAGTACCCCATAGAGGGACAACCCCTAGGAGCGCAGGGGAAGCAGGAGCCCTGCAGAAAGTAAGTGAACCCCAATCAATGTCTCAATTGCAGGTCTCTAATACTTAGTTACCACAAGATTCTGCTGCGTCTCCGTCACCTGACTATGACACTGGGGAGATGAGGCAGGAGATCGGGCAGGGAAGTGAAGAGACCATCAGAGAGAACGTACCGCGGAGAAGGCCGTATAGCTCTCACAGGGGTAACTGATGAAGGCGTCCGGGTGACTGACACTGTACGTAAAGAAGACAAATGACCGGAAGTGGTTACATGCCAAAATGTTAAACGCGTCTGAGAGAGAAAAAAAAAAAATCACAAAAATCATTAAATTGCAACTACAAGAGGAGGGGAAAGAAATAACACCGACAACTATATACTGTATACTGTAAGAGCGGTCACACTATATACTGTAAGAGCGGTCACACTATATACTATAAGAGCGGTCACACTATATACTGTATACTGTAAGAGCGGTCACACTATATACTGTATACTGTAAGAGCGGTCACACTATATACTGTATACTGTAAGAGCGGTCACACTATATACTGTATACTGTAAGAGCGGTCACACTATATACTGTATACTGTAAGAGCGGTCACACTATATACTGTAAGAGCGGTCACACTATATACTGTATACTGTAAGAGCGGTCACACTATATACTGTATACTGTAAGAGCGGTCACACTATATACTGTATACTGTAAGAGCGGTCACACTATATACTATATACTGTAAGAGCGGTCACACTATATACTGTATACTGTAAGAGCGGTCACACTATATACTGTATACTGTAAGAGCGGTCACACTATATACTGTATACTGTAAGAGCGGTCACTATATACTGTATACTGTAAGAGCGGTCACACTATATACTGTATACTGTAAGAGCGGTCACACTATATACTGTATACTGTAAGAGCGGTCACACTATATACTGTATACTGTAAGAGCGGTCACACTATATACTGTATACTGTAAGAGCGGTCACACTATATACTGTAAGAGCGGTCACACTATATACTGTATACTGTAAGAGCGGTCACACTATATACTGTATACTGTAAGAGCGGTCACACTATATACTGTATACTGTAAGAGCGGTCACACTATATACTGTATACTATAAGAGCGGTCACACTATATACTATATACTGTAAGAGCGGTCACATTATATACTGTATACTGTAAGAGCGGTCACACTGTATACTGTAAGAGCGGTCACACTATATACTGTATACTGTAAGAGCGGTCACACTATATACTGTATACTGTAAGAGCGGTCACACTATATACTGTATACTGTAAGAGTGGTCACACTATATCCTGTATACTGTAAGAGCGGTCACACTATATACTGTATACTGTAAGAGCGGTCACACTATATACTGTATACTGTAAGAGCGGTCACACTATATACTGTATACTGTAAGAGCGGTCACACTATATACTGTATACTATAAGAGCGGTCACACTATATACTGTATACTGTAAGAGCGGTCACACTATATACTGTATACTGTAAGAGCGGTCACACTATATACTGTATACTGTAAGAGCGGTCACACTATATCCTGTATACTGTAAGAGCGGTCACACTATATACTGTATACTGTAAGAGCGGTCACACTATATACTGTATACTATAAGAGCGGTCACACTATATACTATATACTGTAAGAGCGGTCACATTATATACTGTATACTGTAAGAGCGGTCACACTATATCCTGTATACTGTAAGAGCGGTCACACTATATACTGTATACTGTAAGAGCGGTCACACTATATACTGTATACTGTAAGAGCGGTCACACTATATACTGTATACTGTAAGAGCAGTCACACTATATACTGTATACTGTAAGAGCGGTCACATTATATACTGTATACTGTAAGAGCAGTCACACTATATACTGTATACTATAAGAGCGGTCACACTATATACTATATACTGTAAGAGCGGTCACACTATATACTGTATACTGTAAGAGCAGTCACACTATATACTGTATACTGTAAGAGCGGTCACACTATATACTGTATACTGTAAGAGCGGTCACACTACATACTGTATACTGTAAGAGCGGTCGCACTATATACTGTATACTGTAAGAGCGGTCACACTATATACTGTATACTGTAAGAGCGGTCACACTATATACTGTATACTGTAAGAGCGGTCACACTATATACTGTATACTGTAAGAGCGGTCACACTATATACTGTATACTGTAAGAGCGGTCACACTATATACTGTATACTGTAAGAGTGGTCACACTATATACTGTATACTGTAAGAGCGGTCACACTATATACTGTATACTGTAAGAGCGGTCACACTATAGAGCTGTATACTGTAAGAGCGGTCACACTATATACTGTATACTGTAAGAGCGGTCACACTATAGAGCTGTATACTGTAAGAGCGGTCACACTATATACTGTATACTGTAAGAGCGGTCACACTATATACTGTATACTATAAGAGCGGTCACACTATATACTATATACTGTAAGAGCGGTCACATTATATACTGTATACTGTAAGAGCGGTCACACTGTATACTGTAAGAGCGGTCACACTATATACTGTATACTGTAAGAGCGGTCACACTATATACTGTATACTGTAAGAGCGGTCACACTATATACTGTATACTGTAAGAGTGGTCACACTATATCCTGTATACTGTAAGAGCGGTCACACTATATACTGTATACTGTAAGAGCGGTCACACTATATACTGTATACTGTAAGAGCGGTCACACTATATCCTGTATACTGTAAGAGCGGTCACACTATATACTGTATACTGTAAGAGCGGTCACACTATATACTGTATACTGTAAGAGCGGTCACACTATATACTGTATACTGTAAGAGCGGTCACACTATATACTGTATACTGTAAGAGCGGTCACACTATATACTGTATACTGTAAGAGCGGTCACACTATATACTGTATACTATAAGAGCGGTCACACTATATACTGTATACTGTAAGAGCGGTCACACTATATACTGTATACTGTAAGAGCGGTCACACTATATACTGTATACTGTAAGAGCGGTCACACTATATCCTGTATACTGTAAGAGCGGTCACACTATATACTGTATACTGTAAGAGCGGTCACACTATATACTGTATACTATAAGAGCGGTCACACTATATACTATATACTGTAAGAGCGGTCACATTATATACTGTATACTGTAAGAGCGGTCACACTATATCCTGTATACTGTAAGAGCGGTCACACTATATACTGTATACTGTAAGAGCGGTCACACTATATACTGTATACTGTAAGAGCGGTCACACTATATACTGTATACTGTAAGAGCAGTCACACTATATACTGTATACTGTAAGAGCGGTCACATTATATACTGTATACTGTAAGAGCAGTCACACTATATACTGTATACTATAAGAGCGGTCACACTATATACTATATACTGTAAGAGCGGTCACACTATATACTGTATACTGTAAGAGCAGTCACACTATATACTGTATACTGTAAGAGCGGTCACACTATATACTGTATACTGTAAGAGCGGTCACACTACATACTGTATACTGTAAGAGCGGTCGCACTATATACTGTATACTGTAAGAGCGGTCACACTATATACTGTATACTGTAAGAGCGGTCACACTATATACTGTATACTGTAAGAGCGGTCACACTATATACTGTATACTGTAAGAGCGGTCACACTATATACTGTATACTGTAAGAGCGGTCACACTATATACTGTATACTGTAAGAGTGGTCACACTATATACTGTATACTGTAAGAGCGGTCACACTATATACTGTATACTGTAAGAGCGGTCACACTATATACTGTATACTGTAAGAGGGGTCACACTATATACTATATACTGTAAGAGCGGTCACACTATATACTGTATACTGTAAGAGCGGTCACACTATATACTGTATACTGTAAGAGAGGTCACACTATATACTGTATACTGTAAGAGCAGTCACACTATATACTGTATACTGTAAGAGCGGTCACACTATATACTGTATACTGTAAGAGCGGTCACACTATATACTGTATACTGTAAGAGCAGTCACACTATATACTGTATACTGTAAGAGCGGTCACACTATATACTGTATACTGTAAGAGCGGTCACACTATATACTGTATACTGTAAGAGTGGTCACACTATATACTGTATACTGTAAGAGCGGTCACACTATATACTGTATACTGTAAGAGCGGTCACACTATATACTGTATACTGTAAGAGCGGTCACACTATATACTGTATACTGTAAGAGCGGTCACACTATATACTGTATACTGTAAGAGGGGTCACACTATATACTGTATACTGTAAGAGCGGTCACACTATATACTGTAAGAGCGGTCACACTATATACTGTATACTGTAAGAGCGGTCACACTATATACTGTATACTGTAAGAGCGGTCACACTATATACTGTATACTGTAAGAGCGGTCACACTATATACTGTATACTGTAAGAGGGGTCACACTATATACTGTATACTGTAAGAGCGGTCACACTATATACTGTATACTGTAAGAGCGGTCACACTATATACTGTAAGAGCGGTAACACTATATACTGTATACTGTAAGAGCGGTCACACTATATACTGTATACTGTAAGAGCAGTCACACTATATACTATATACTGTAAGAGCGGTCACACTATATACTGTATACTGTAAGAGCGGTCACACTATATACTGTAAGAGCGGTCACACTATATACTGTATACTGTAAGAGCGGTCACACTATATACTGTATACTGTAAGAGCGGTCACACTATATACTGTATACTGTAAGAGCGGTCACACTATATACTGTATACTGTAAGAGCGGCCACACTATATACTGTATACTGTAAGAGTGGTCACACTATATACTGTATACTGTAAGAGCGGTCACACTATATACTGTATACTGTAAGAGCGGTCACACTATATACTGTATACTGTAAGAGCAGTCACTATATACTGTATACTGTAAGAGCAGTCACACTATATACTGTATACTGTAAGAGCGGTCACACTATATACTGTATACTGTAAGAGAGGTCACACTATATACTGTATACTGTAAGAGCGGCCACACTATATACTGTATACTGTAAGAGCGGTCACACTATATACTGTATACTGTAAGAGCGGTCACACTATATACTGTAAGAGCGGTCACACTATATACTGTATACTGTAAGAGCGGTCACACTATATACTGTATACTGTAAGAGCGGTCACACTATATACTATATACTGTAAGAGCGGTCACACTATATACTGTATACTGTAAGAGCGGTCACACTATATCCTGTATACTGTAAGAGCGGTCACACTATATACTGTATACTGTAAGAGCGGTCACACTATATACTGTAAGAGCGGTCACACTATATACTGTATACTGTAAGAGCGGTCACACTATATACTGTATACTGTAAGAGCGGTCACACTATATACTGTATACTGTAAGAGCGGTCACACTATATACTATATACTGTAAGAGCGGTCACACTATATACTGTATACTGTAAGAGCGGTCACACTATATACTGTATACTGTAAGAGCGGTCACACTATATACTGTATACTGTAAGAGCGGTCACACTATATACTGTATACTGTAAGAGCGGTCACACTATATACTGTATACTGTAAGAGCGGTCACACTATATACTGTATACTGTAAGAGCGGTCACACTATATACTGTATACTGTAAGAGCGGTCACACTATATCCTGTATACTGTAAGAGAGGTCACACTATATACTGTAAGAGCGGTCACACTATATACTGTAAGAGCGGTCACACTATATACTGTAAGAGCGGTCACACTATATACTGTATACTGTAAGAGCGGTCACAGTATATACTGTAAGAGCGGTCACACTATATACTGTATACTGTAAGAGCGGTCACACTATATACTGTATACTGTAAGAGCGGTCACACTATATACTGTATACTGTAAGAGCGGTCACACTATATACTGTAAGAGCGGTCACACTATATACTGTATACTGTAAGAGCGGTCACAGTATGGCGCTGTATGGAGATCGTACCTTTACTGTTGATCAGAAATGTCATCTTGCTCGGACATCCGGCCATGTGATCTCCTCCATTTGGGTAGAAGTCAAAGTGTCCGATAGGTTTTATTATTCCGAGACCTGGTGAACATGAGTCAGGGGTCAGGGGTCAGGGGTCGGGGGGTCTCGATGTGACAACCAGATCTCTAACAGTACAATTACCAGTAATATGTTTGGTGTCCGAGTGGATCACATCAACAAAGTCAGCATCGGAGCGGTCCAAGCGAACCTCTTCAGGAGTGTCCTCAAACATGAGGCGGGCTGGGTCCAGACCTTACAAGACAATGAGAAGAGTAGAAAGTGAGAGAGAGAGTTTGTGGGTGGCGGAGCCGAGACCTATTAACTATTTCTGGGCTGAGCTTTGTATTACGGGATGAGTCTGCCTGTCTGCGCCCACCACTAGTGGGTGCTGAGTCTTACTGCAGCCTGTCTATACAGAGCAATTAAAGGGATTGTCCATCACCAAACTGATCGCCAACTTCTGCTATTTGTAGACTGCTCGGGTCCTCCGCCAGTCTCTACTCACTGGCCCATCTTGGCTCACAAGAACTATGGCTCAGTCAGTCACCGACCACAACCCCTTTAAGGAAGCTAAAGCATAAGAGGGCTGATGGAGTCACTGGCCTTGCTCTGTGGTGGACCATACAGGCACATCTCAATAAATTAGAATATCTTTGAAACGTTTATTTATTTCAATAATTACATTAAAAAAATTCCTCCTATATTTTCTAGATTCTTTACACCCAGAGTGTTCTAGTTCAAGTGTTTTATTTCTGTAAATGTTGATTATGGATTACAGGGAATGAAAACCCAAATCTAAGAAAATGAGAATATTGTAAGTTCAGTTCAGTCTTGTAAATTCAGCGTCACCTGCCAAGGTTTCCTCAGTCTGGTTCAGTAGGACACACAATCCTGGAAGACGCTGATTATGGATTGTATTACTGAATGACTGAGATGAAGGAACGTCTCAAAAATATTCTAATTTACTGAGATGCCCCTGTAAGTAGTGAGATGACCTGGGAGGACTTATGTGAGGCTCCTCCTCAGTAATAAGATTATAATTGAAATACCTTCAAATTTACATAAATTCCCATAATGCACTGCCTGAGTATCTCCTTAAGTTCAATGAATGTTGCACTGAGGTTGTCCCTGTGAGGATGCTGCGCATTACGTGTAGAGTGTGTTCTGCACTCCTGATGTTAATGTGGGCTGTTCTGGAGCTGCTGCTAAGTGTGCCTACTGGCGGAGGCTCGGAGCCGCTGCTAAGTGTGCCTGCTGGCGTAGGCTCGGAGCAACTGCTAAGTGTGCCTGCTGGCGGAGGCTCGGAGCCGCTGCTAAGTGTGCTTACTGCCGGAGGTTCGGAGCGCCTGCTAAGTGTGCTTACTGCCGGAGGTTCGGAGCGGCTGCTAAGTGTGCCTACTGGCGGAGGCTCGGAGCGGCTGCTAAGTGTGCCTACTGGCGGAGGCTCGGAGCGCCTGCTACGTGTGTCTGCTGGTGGAGACCTGGCGCCGCTGCTAAGTGTGCCTGCTGGCGGAGGCTCGGAGCAGCTGCTAAGTGTGCCTACTGGCGGAGGCCTGGAGCCGCTGCTAAGTGTGCCTACTGGCGGAGGATCGGAGCTGCTGCTAAGTGTGCCTATTGGTGGAGGCTCGGAGCAGCTGCTAAGTGTGCTTACTGCCGGAGGTTCGGAGCGCCTGCTAAGTGTGCTTACTGCCGGAGGTTCGGAGCGGCTGCTAAGTGTGCCTACTGGCGGAGGCTCGGAGCGGCTGCTAAGTGTGCCTACTGGCGGAGGCTCGGAGCGGCTGCTAAGTGTGCCTGCTGGCGGAGGCTCGGAGCGGCTGCTAAGTGTGCCTACTGGCGGAGGCTCGGAGCGCCTGCTAAGTGTGCTTACTGGCGGAGACCTGGCGCCGCTGCTAAGTGTGCCTACTGGCGGAGGCTCGGAGCGCCTGCTAAGTGTGCTTACTGGCGGAGACCTGGCGCCGCTGCTAAGTGTGCCTACTGGCGGAGGCTCGGAGCGCCTGCTAAGTGTGCTTACTGGCGGAGACCTGGCGCCGCTGCTAAGTGTGCCTGCTGGTGGAGGCTCGGAGCGGCTGCTAAGTGTGCCTGCTGGCGGAGGCTCAGAGCTGCTGCTAAGTGTGCCTACTGGCGGAGGCTCGGAGCGCCTGCTAAGTGTGCCTACTGGCGGAGGCTCGGAGCGCCTGCTACGTGTGCCTGCTGGTGGAGACCTGGCGCCGCTGCTAAGTGTGCCTGCCGGCGGAGGCTCGGAGCAGCTGCTAAGTGTTCCTACTGGCGGAGGCCTGGAGCCGCTGCTAAGTGTGCCTACTGGCGGAGGATCGGAGCTGCTGCTAAGTGTGCCTATTGGTGGAGGCTCGGAGCAGCTGCTAAGTGTGCTTACTGCCGGAGGTTCGGAGCGCCTGCTAAGTGTGCTTACTGCCGGAGGTTCGGAGCGGCTGCTAAGTGTGCCTACTGGCGGAGGCTCGGAGCGGCTGCTAAGTGTGCCTACTGGCGGAGGCTCGGAGCGCCTGCTACGTGTGCCTGCTGGTGGAGACCTGGCACCGCTGCTAAGTGTGCCTGCTGGCGGAGGCTCGGAGCAGCTGCTAAGTGTGCCTACTGGCGGAGGCCTGGAGCCGCTGCTAAGTGTGCCTACTGGTGGAGGATCGGAGCTGCTGCTAAGTGTGTCTATTGGTGGAGGCTCGGAGCAGCTGCTAAGTGTGCTTACTGCCGGAGGTTCGGAGCGCCTGCTAAGTGTGCTTACTGCCGGAGGTTCGGAGCGGCTGCTAAGTGTGCCTACTGGCGGAGGCTCGGAGCGGCTGCTAAGTGTGCCTACTGGCGGAGGCTCGGAGCGGCTGCTAAGTGTGCCTGCTGGCGGAGGCTCGGAGCGGCTGCTAAGTGTGCCTACTGGCGGAGGCTCGGAGCGCCTGCTAAGTGTGCTTACTGGCGGAGACCTGGCGCCGCTGCTAAGTGTGCCTACTGGCGGAGACTCGGAGCGCCTGCTAAGTGTGCTTACTGGCGGAGACCTGGCGCCGCTGCTAAGTGTGCCTACTGGCGGAGGCTCGGAGCGCCTGCTAAGTGTGCTTACTGGCGGAGACCTGGCGCCGCTGCTAAGTGTGCCTGCTGGTGGAGGCTCGGAGCGGCTGCTAAGTGTGCCTGCTGGCGGAGGCTCGGAGCTGCTGCTAAGTGTGCCTACTGGCGGAGGCTCGGAGCGCCTGCTAAGTGTGCCTACTGGCGGAGGCTCGGAGCGCCTGCTACGTGTGCCTGCTGGTGGAGACCTGGCGCCGCTGCTAAGTGTGCCTGCCGGCGGAGGCTCGGAGCAGCTGCTAAGTGTTCCTACTGGCGGAGGCCTGGAGCCGCTGCTAAGTGTGCCTACTGGCGGAGGATCGGAGCTGCTGCTAAGTGTGCCTATTGGTGGAGGCTCGGAGCAGCTGCTAAGTGTGCTTACTGCCGGAGGTTCGGAGCGCCTGCTAAGTGTGCTTACTGCCGGAGGTTCGGAGCGGCTGCTAAGTGTGCCTACTGGCGGAGGCTCGGAGCGGCTGCTAAGTGTGCCTACTGGCGGAGGCTCGGAGCGCCTGCTACGTGTGCCTGCTGGTGGAGACCTGGCACCGCTGCTAAGTGTGCCTGCTGGCGGAGGCTCGGAGCAGCTGCTAAGTGTGCCTACTGGCGGAGGCCTGGAGCCGCTGCTAAGTGTGCCTACTGGTGGAGGATCGGAGCTGCTGCTAAGTGTGTCTATTGGTGGAGGCTCGGAGCAGCTGCTAAGTGTGCTTACTGCCGGAGGTTCGGAGCGCCTGCTAAGTGTGCTTACTGCCGGAGGTTCGGAGCGGCTGCTAAGTGTGCCTACTGGCGGAGGCTCGGAGCGGCTGCTAAGTGTGCCTACTGGCGGAGGCTCGGAGCGGCTGCTAAGTGTGCCTGCTGGCGGAGGCTCGGAGCGGCTGCTAAGTGTGCCTACTGGCAGAGGCTCGGAGCGGCTGCTAAGTGTGCCTGCTGGCGGAGGCTCGGAGCGGCTGCTAAGTGTGCTTACTGGCGGAGACCTGGCGCCGCTGCTAAGTGTGCCTACTGGCGGAGGCTCGGAGCGCCTGCTAAGTGTGCTTACTGGCGGAGACCTGGCGCCGCTGCTAAGTGTGCCTGCTGGTGGAGGCTCGGAGCGCCTGCTAAGTGTGCCTGCTGGCGGAGGCTCGGAGCGGCTGCTAAGTGTGCTTACTGGCGGAGACCTGGCGCCGCTGCTAAGTGTGCCTGCTGGCGGAGGTCCTGAGCTGCTGATATAAGTGGTGACTGAGGCTGGGCAGTAGTACCTGCCATTCTTTATAGTCTCTGCTGTTTCCCTGAAGTTTACTCTATAAAATATTTATAAATTATGAAGAAAATGAACCATGAAGAAAAAAAGCTCAGAATTTTCCGAACCTGTAAATTTTTTTATTTTTTTTTTTAATTCTACAAAATTTCAGCTGCCGGACCCCTGTCCTAGCGTTCCCACAGCCATCCCAGGCTAGGATCAGCAAGCTCCGCCCACAGCAGCATAAAATCCATTTTCTAAGAAATTTTGCTTCATTTGATTTATTGTTTCACCGTTCATTAAGCTTAGGGAGAGTTCCTGCAAAGGATTCTGGGAAATTATGCAAATTCTTCAGTTTCTATTGGTCACAGAAATAAATTATTCAAAATGGCTGCCAGGTAGGCGGTCCATGTCAGAAGGCAATACAGATCAGCACCAGAAGCATGGTCTTTCTGAGATATCCAGGCTGCCCCCTTGCTGGTCATCATCTGGTTCTTGGCTGGTAATGGTAGCAAAGATCACTGATCGCTGGGATCACTTAAAGGGACACCTTTGTCAGATTAGTCTGAGCATCTATAGAATCTTTAAAGGGGGTTGTTTAAGTTTAGAGAAACATGGCTCCATTTTTTACAGTCAAGAGACGGACATGGTCATGTGAATAAGGCCCTACTGAATGGTGGGCTGCGACAACGGCTCAGTAATCCCCCTGGTAAAGAGGCTGCTAACAGCTGTGGTATAAGGCGAGGGTCACAGGACGACTTTGCCCACTTTTCATACGACCAAAGATTGCCAGGGTGCCTTGTGACCCACATTGTAACCCCAAGGGTACAGCGACTCCTAATCACAAAAAGAAGGAACACTGACAAATATTTTTTGAGATTAGTAGTTGTTGCACCCTTTGGGTCACAATGTGACTCGATTTACTTACATTAGTGAAGAATTCGCAGAGCACTACGTCATTTTATGGTCACGCAACAGGAGTTGCGGCAAAAGTTGCCATGTATCCTTCACCTAATGTGCCGCACTACTCCTCCCCAATCTCTAGAATGGAAATGAGATCTGCCCAGACTTTTGGAACATGAATGTAACAGACAGGCCATCATCCCCCCCATCACACTACATTTGCATACTTTCCCATGGTGCATTGCCTTTAACTCTCCTTCGGTTAAATAGATGTCCCACTGAAGTTACCCATGTATGAGGGTTGTTGTAGTGTTCTTTAGAGACTGCTGCGCGAGCAGGAGGGGGACACAGTGATAGACAACTGGGTGTTCCCATAGACTGAGTTAGTCAGTTGTGACAATGCTTGAGATTTGTCTGAGCATAGATAGGAATAAAGTTAAGGAAGCTAAAGCATAAGAGGGCTGATGGAGTCACTGGCCTTGCTCTGTGGTGGACCATACAGGCACATCTCAATAAATTAGAATATCTTTGAAACGTTTATTTATTTCAATAATTACATTAAAAAAATTCCTCCTATATTTTCTAGATTCTTTACACCCAGAGTGTTCTAGTTCAAGTGTTTTATTTCTGTAAATGTTGATTATGGATTACAGGGAATGAAAACCCAAATCTAAGAAAATGAGAATCTTGTAAGTTCAGTTCAGTCTTGTAAATTCAGCGTCACCTGCCAAGGTTTCCTCAGTCTGGTTCAGTAGGACACACAATCCTGGAAGACGCTGATTATGGATTGTATTACTGAATGACTGAGATGAAGGAACGTCTCAAAAATATTCTAATTTACTGAGATGCCCCTGTAAGTAGTGAGATGACCTGGGTGGACTTATGTGAGGCTCCTCCTCAGTAATAAGATTATAATTGAAATACCTTCAAATTTACATAAATTACCATAATGCACTGCCTGAGTATCTCCTTAAGTTCAATGAATGTTGCACTGAGGTTGTCCCTGTGAGGATGCTGCGCATTATGTGTAGAGTGTGTTCTGCACTCCTGATGTTAATGTGGGCTGGTCCGGAGCCGCTGCTAAGTGTGCCTACTGGAGGAGGCTCGGAGCGCCTGCTAAGTGTGCCTACTGGCGGAGGCTCGGAGCCGCTGCTAAGTGTGCCTGCTGGCGTAGGCTCGGAGCAACTGCTAAGTGTGCCTACTGGAGGAGGCTCAGAGCGCCTGCTAAGTGTGCTTACTGGCGGAGGCTCGGAGCTCCTGCTAAGTGTGCCTACCGGCGGAGGCTCGGAGCGGCTGCTAAGTGTGCCTACTGGCGGAGGCTCGGAGCGCCTGCTAAGTGTGCCTACTGGCGGAGGCTCGGAGCGCCTGCTAAGTGTGCCTACTGCCGGAGGCCTGGAGCGGCTGCTAAGTGTGCCTACTGGCGGAGGCCTGGAGCGGCTGCTAAGTGTGCCTACTGGCGGAGGCCTGGAGCGGCTGCTAAGTGTGCTTACTGGCGAAGACCTGGCGCCGCTGCTAAGTGTGCCTGCTGGCGGAGGCCCTGAGCTGCTGCTATAAGTGGTGACTGAGGCTGGGCAGTAGTACCTGCCATTCTTTATAGTCTCTGCTGTTTCCCTGAAGTTTACTCTATAAAATATTTATAAATTATGAAGAAAATGAACCATGAAGAAAAAAAAGCTCAGAATTTTCCGAACCTGTAAATTTTTTTTTTTTTTTTTAAATTCTACAAAATTTCAGCTGCCGGACCCCTGTCCTAGCGATCCCACAGCCATCCCAGGCTAGGATCAACAGGCTCCGCCCACAGCAGCATAAAAACCATTTTCTAAGAAATTTTGCTTCATTTGATTTATTGTTTTCACCGTTCATTAAGCTTAGGGAGAGTTCCTGCAAAGGATCCTGGGAAATTATGCAAATTCTTCAGTTTCTATTGGTCACAGAAATAAATTATTCAAAATGGCCGCCAGGTAGGCGGTCCATGTCAGAAGGCAATACAGATCAGCACCAGAAGCATGGTCTTTCTGAGATATCCAGGCTGCCCCCTTGCTGGTCATCATCTGGTTCTTGGCTGGTAATGGTAGCAAAGATCACTGATCGCTGGGATCACTTAAAGGGACACCTTTGTCAGATTAGTCTGAGCATCTATAGAATCTTTAAAGGGGGTTGTTTAAGTTTAGAGAAACATGGCTCCATTTTTTACAGTCAAGAGACGGACATGGTCATGTGAATAAGGCCCTACTGAATGGTGGGCTGCGATAACGGCTCAGTAATCCCCCTGGTAAAGAGGCTGCTAACAGCTGTGGTATAAGGCGAGGGTCACAGGACGACTTTGCCCACTTTTCATACGACCAAAGATTGCCAGGGTGCCTTGTGACCCACATTGTAACCCCAAGGGTACAGCGACTCCTAATCACAAAAAGAAGGAACACTGACAAATATTTTTTGAGATTAGTAGTTGTTGCACCCTTTGGGTCACAATATGACTCAGTTCACTTACATTAGTGAAGAATTCGCAGAGCACTACGTCACTTTATGGTCACGCAACAGGAGTTGCGGCAAAAGTTGCCAGGGTAGCAGTGGTAGCAGCTGCCACAGGGCCCGGGACATTACGGGGCCCCGCGGGCCCCCGTTGCGTTTTTTGTTTTTTTATAGTCCGTTATCTGCTGGAGTAACCCCAGCAGGTAACGGGCCCTATATACTTACCGTTCCCTGAGGTCCCGCTCATGGCCGCCTGCGCTTCCGATTCTGCGGAGACGGCTGTGAGCAGGAGCGCGGATCAGTATGTGAGGCCGCGGCCCGAACACCACAATCTCTGCTATCATTATACTTCGGGGTCTTTTCAGACCCCGGAGTATAATAATCGGAGACCCAGAGTTGGTGAGGGAACATAAAAAACAATGTACTTACCGCTCCTGCGCTTCGGGCCTGTTTGGTGACGTCCCAGATGTCAGCCGACGTCATTTTGCGTCGCGACGCCGGTCCCGCATCACTTGA
This sequence comes from Leptodactylus fallax, assembly GCA_947044405.1. NCBI lineage: Eukaryota > Metazoa > Chordata > Amphibia > Anura > Leptodactylidae > Leptodactylus > Leptodactylus fallax. The sequence continues at coordinate 307,584 of CAMRHE010000792.1, read as the reverse complement.
GCCGGCCTGGTCCGCACAAGAAGAAGGCCGGAGTAGCGCACGGGCATGCACCGGAGCGAGGAACAGGTAAGCAACGTTGTTTTTTTATGTTTGTATCCTCCCCTGGGTCTCCGATCATTATACTCTGGGGTCTGAAAAGACCCCAGAGTATAATAATTGTTCATGGGTGGTCCACAATGGGACATATAATAGTGTGTGCAGGGGCCACTATGGGGCAAAATACTGTGTGCAGGGTCGGGGGCGGCGGTTCGGGGGGGGGCCCCATGTCAAATGTTCGCATTGGGGCCCAGTCATTCCTAGTTACGCCACTGGCAGACAGTATCATGTCCCATAGTGGCCCCTGCACACAGTATCATGTCCCATAGTGGCCCCTGCACACACTATTATGCCCCATAGTGGTCCCTGCACGCACTATTATGTGCAATAGTGGCCCCAGCACAAACTATTATGCGCCATAGTGGCCCCTGCACACAGTATTATTCCCCATAGTGGCCCCTGCACACAGTATTATGCCCCATTGTGGACCACCCATGAACAATTATTATACTCTGGGGTCTTTTTATCCTGCTCACAGCCACTTCTACCTCCGCAGAATGGGAAGCACAGGCGGCCGTGAGCAGGAGCGGGGAATGGTAAGTAGTTACCATTAGTAGTTACCTGCTGTGGTTACATCCCAAACCATCTAGATTGGGTTTAGGTTGGGTGATTGTGGAGGCCACGTCATCTGTCACAGGGCTGCATCACCCTCCTTCATTGCCACATAGTCCTGTGTAGCCCTATTTGGGGGGGGGGGTATGAGTATTACCCCTTCCGCAACAGACTCTGGCGCTGACCTGTGTGTATAATGGGAACATATATGAAATATATCAGGGCCTCCACCCAGGATAGAGCCTCTGTATTACAGGGCGGTCTCTTCCTGGGACTTACCCATGAAGTACAGTTAGTAGCCTTAACAAGGATCACTGTACTAATCTCACAGTCTGAAGAATACATACAGATACCACATAAGGTTATAACAGTAGCTTTATAAGAATCAACAGGGTAATAATACATACATAAAATATACTCAGAACACAGCAATACTACAACAACCAGCAAGTCCTCAACCGTCTTAGGTTATATACCCGGGTATATATATAGATATATAGCAAGAGTCCGGTGCACAATACCTCCAGGCAACAGAAGAGATGCAGGGGCCCCTGTGGATGACTGTGGATCCTCGGATTCTTCCAGGAGATGACAGACAGCCGATCAGGAGATGATGATGATGATGGTGAGATTCTTCACAGGCAGCAAACAGGGCGACGGTGACGGCAGTAGATGCAGGCCTGACTACCCTAACACTGAGTCCTTAACCTGCCAGCTAAACTACTAGTGCCACCGGGCCTCTAACTAGCTAGTTGGCCTTCGGAAGCCTAACCTATCACTGCCCTGAACTATATATATATATGGATCCCTAACTACAGTTACTAGCTAGGTCCTGTGAGTATATAGGGGGTAACACATACCTAACTATATACTGTGAAGTAAAGAGGAACAAGTGGCTCTGAAATAAGGTAGAGCAGCTTCACTAGCTGATCTCAAGGATATAGATTCTTAAATATCTACTTATCTATATTTTAGGACTACACCTATCACCTGCCTTAGACTCCCCCGGACATAACATGTCTGTCTCACAGCAGCTCTGCCTCACATGTCTCTGACTCACTGTATTTACAAACAAACCCTGCACTGAATGCCTGGGGTCTCTGAAGCCAAACTGCAGGGGCAGAGAAGCTAGATACATTATATACTAGTAGAAATGGCAGTTCCCTACACCTGTTTAGGGTCATTGTCCTGTAGAAAGAAAAAGGATGGTCCCACTAAGTGCAAACTAAATGGGATAGCGCATGGATGAAGAACACTATGGAAGCCATGCTGGTTAAGTGTGCCTTGAATTGTGAATAAATCCCAGAGCACACCCACGCCATCACTCCTCGTCCTTCATGCATCACATAGAGACCACACATGCAGAAACCCTCTGCTCATCTTTTCTATATCTCAAAGACATGATGGCTGGACCTAACGTCCATTCTTTGTGTAGGTTGGCCCCACCAATTCTCGTCATCTTCTTGATCCTCAGTAGTGGCTTCTTTGCAGCACTTTGACCAAAGATTTGACCTTATTCTGGCCGTCACCTCTGAAGAGCTGATGTTGATGTGTCTGGTACTTGATCTCTGTGAAGCATTTATGTGGCCTCTAATCCAATGTGCGGGTCCTCTGTGGTCAGCCTGGTGACTCTAGCGACCTCCTCGGCAGCAGAGGTTCTCTTGGTCTTCCTCTCCTGGGGTGGTCCTTATGAGAGCCAGGTTAGATGTTTTTCATGACTGATGTGGAGGATATTTTCAAAGTTCTGCCAATTTCCAGGCTGACTAACCTTCAGGTCTCACATGTTTTACATGTCTTACATGGTTGAGCGGTTCTGGCTATAATGTGCCTCAAAACAGAAGGTGAATACGTGAACTAATCCGACCTCTACACAACACAACTGATAGTCTCACATTAGGAAGGCAAGAAGATCAGAAGGCATCTACGTCTCAACCATTCCAGATGACGACCTCATGAAGCTGACAGAGAATGCCAAGAGTGTGCAGAAATCATCAGAACAAAAGGGGCAACAATTTGCACCATTTTCTGGCTTTCAACGTAATATATTTGTCATTTGACACGCCCCCGACAAACCACACCCTCATTTTATAAAAAGATGTCAGAAAAGCAAAGTCACAAATTAAAGTCCAAATATAGTCAGCACCATCATTTGTGCTCTCTAACACCACAACATTGGTGCTGACCCAACAGTTTTCCCCAGAGTGATATAATATTAGGGTGATATAAGGGCAGGCAGGACATGGCAGGCAGCCGCGGACTCTCCATACCTGTGATCCTTCTGACTCCAGGGAATCTCCTCCCAGCCTCTCCTGCAGCATGTGCACCCAGACTATGGCCGATGATGTGAACATTGGATGGAGGGTATCCCAGCTGATCCTGAGAAGACAGACAGTCATTGTGTGTGCAGCTGTAGGCTATACTGTGCAGGCGGCTCTAGTCTATACTGTGCAGGCGGCTCTAGTCTATACTGTGCAGGCGGCTCGAGTCTATACTGTGCGGGTGGCTCTAGTCTATACTGTGCGGGCGGCTCTAGTCTATACTGTGCGGGCGGCTCTAGTCTATACTGTGCGGGCGGCTCTAGTCTATACTGTGCGGGCGGCTCTAGCCTATACTGTGCGGGCGGCTCTAGCCTATACTGTGCGGGCGGCTCTAGCCTATACTGTGCGGGCGGCTCTAGTCTATACTGTGCGGGCGGCTCTAGTCTATACTGTGCGGGCGGCTCTAGTCTATACTGTGCGGGCGGCTCTAGTCTATACTGTGCGGGTGGCTCTAGTCTATACTGTGCGGGCGGCTCTAGTCTATACTGTGCGGGCGGCTCTAGTCTATACTGTGCGGGCGGCTCTAGTCTATACTGTGCGGGCGGCTCTAGCCTATACTGTGCGGGCGGCTCTAGCCTATACTGTGCGGGCGGCTCTAGCCTATACTGTGCGGGCGGCTCTAGTCTATACTGTGCGGGCGGCTCTAGTCTATACTGTGCGGGCGGCTCTAGTCTATACTGTGCGGGCGGCTCTAGTCTATACTGTGCGGGCGGCTCTAGCCTATACTGTGCGGGCGGCTCTAGTCTATACTGTGCGGGCGGCTCTAGCCTATACTGTGCGGGTGGCTCTAGTCTATACTGTGCGGGCGGCTCTAGTCTATACTGTGCGGGCGGCTCGAGTCTATACTGTGCGGGCGGCTCTAGTCTATACTGTGCGGGCGGCTCTAGTCTATACTGTGCGGGCGGCTCTAGCCTATACTGTGCGGGCGGCTCTAGCCTATACTGTGCAGGCGGCTCTACAGTAGTCTATACTGTGCAGGCGGCTCTAGTCTATACTGTGCGGGCGGCTCTAGTCTATACTGTGCAGGCGGCTCTAGCCTATACTGTGCAGGCGGCTCTACAGTAGTCTATACTGTGCGGGCGGCTCTAGCCTATACTGTGCGGGCGGCTCTAGCCTATACTGTGCGGGTGGCTCTAGCCTATACTGTGCAGGCGGCTCTACAGTAGTCTATACTGTGCAGGCGGCTCTAGTCTATACTGTGCGGGCGGCTCTAGCCTATACTGTGCGGGCGGCTCTAGTCTATACTGTGCAGGCGGCTCTAGCCTATACTGTGCAGGCGGCTCTACAGTAGTCTATACTGTGCAGGCGGCTCTAGTCTATACTGTGCGGGCGGCTCTAGCCTATACTGTGCAGGCAGCTCTAGCCTATACTGTGCAGGCGGCTCTAGCCTATACTGTGCAGGCGGCTCTACAGTAGTCTATACTGTGCAGGCGGCTCTACTCTATACTGTGCGGGCGGCTCTAGCCTATACTGTGCAGGTGGCTCTAGCCTATACTGTGCAGGCGGCTCTAGTCTATATTGTGCGCATGGCTCTAACCTATATTGTGCGCATGGCTGTAGTCTACAGCAGCACACAGAGGTTGTGTAACTCCAGGAAACAGTACAGGCTCTGTACACCACTGTTCAGACTGCAAGCATAACTCTGCTGTGTGCATGATGCCTTAATGACAGGAAGAGAAGACGCTTATCATTATACTAAAGAGGAAAGTTGTTAAAATGAAGTGTGTGCACTGTGTGTGTGTGTGTGTGTGTGAGTGTGTGCAGTCTGAGTATTGTGTATGTATAGTGTGTGTATTGTATATGTAGTGTGGATATATGTAGTAGTGGATATAGTGTATAATGTGTCTAGAATTTGTTCTCTGTATATAGTGCGTGTGATATGTGTTCTGTGTATATAGCGCATGTGATATGTGTTCTGTGTATATAGCACGTGTGATATGTATTCTGTGTATATAGCACGTGTGATATGTGTTCTGTGTATATAGCACGTGTGATATGTATTCTGTGTATATAGCGTGTGTGAATGTGTTCTGTGTATATAGCGCGTGTGATATGTATTCTGTGTATATAGTGTGTGTGAATGTGTTCTGTGTATATAGCACGTGTGGTATGTGTTCTGTGTATATAGCACGTGTGATATGTGTTCTGTGTATATAGCACGTGTGATATGTGTTCTGTGTATATAGCACGTGTGGTATGTGTTCTGTGTATACAGCGCTTGTGATATGTGTTCTCTGTATATAGCACGTGTGGTATGTGTTCTGTGTATATAGCACGTGTGATATGTGTTCTGTGTATATAGCGCGTGTGAATGTGTTCTGTGTATATAGCACGTGTGATCTGTGTTCTGTGTATATAGCGCGCGTGGTATGTGTTCTCTGTATATAGCGCATGTGATATGTGTTCTCTGTATATAGCGCGTGTGATATGTGTTCTCTGTATATAGCACGTGTGATATGTGTTCTCTGTATATAGCGCGTGTGATCTGTGTTCTGTGTATATAGCGCGCGTGGTATGTGTTCTCTGTATATAGCGCATGTGATATGTGTTCTCTGTATATAGCACGTGTGATCTGTGTTCTGTGTATATAGCATGTGTGGTATGTGTTCTGTGTATATAGCGCGTGTGATCTGTGTTCTGTGTATATAGCACGTGTGGTATGTGTTCTGTGTATATAGCGTGTGTGATCTGTGTTCTGTGTATATAGCACGTGTGGTATGTGTTCTGTGTATATAGCGTGTGTGCTCTGTGTTCTGTGTATATAGCGCGTGTGGTATGTTTTCTGTGTATATAGCGCGTGTGATCTGTGTTCTGTGTATATAGCACGTGTGATATGTGTTCTGTGTATATAGCACGTGTGATATGTGTTCTGTGTATATAGCGCGTGTGGTATGTGTTCTGTGTATATAGCGCGTGTGATCTGTGTTCTGTGTATATAGCACGTGTGATATGTGTTCTGTGTATATAGCGTGTGTGCTCTGTGTTCTGTGTATATAGCGCGTGTGATCTGTGTTCTGTGTATATAGCGCGTGTGATCTGTGTTCTGTGTATATAGCACGTGTGATATGTGTTCTGTGTATATAGCACGTGTGGTATGTGTTCTGTGTATATAGCGCGTGTGGTATGTGTTCTGTGTATATAGCGCGTGTGGTATGTGTTCTGTGTATATAGCGCGTGTGGTATGTGTTCTGTGTATATAGCGCGTGAAGTATGTGTTCTGTGTATATAGCGCGTGTGAATGTGTTCTGTGTATATAGCGCGTGTGATATCCTGCATTCCCATCTGGATAGGGAGTCCAATCTATAGGGTCACTTATAGAGGTTCATACATTTATTTATCCTGTAGGATGAACAGACATCATCTCCATATAGACCCTGACACGCTGTCCACCGATTGGGACGTATCCTATATGTGACCGGCGGGAATCTCTGTGCACCTTATATATTTTATATGTTATTACATATCTTTTTATTTCTACTTTTGATTAAAAGTTAAAGGGGTTTCCCATGAATATAATCATATCTATATTTGTAGATAATTAAAAGTTAAACATAAGTTCTGCTGAGTTTTAAAGATTTTCTCTAACTATCTTAGTGCTGAAAGTCTGTTGTGTAGATCGGTTGCCAATGGATACGACCACAAATGCAGAAACTTTCCATAGTCTGGGACTTGTCAAAAACCCAGCCATGATGTCCTTATTGTAGCCGGGTTATCAGGCAGGGACACTACACGTATTAGAAGATAACCCGACCACAATAAGGACATCATGGCTGGTTATCAGGACACTACATGTATGAGAAGATAACCCGACCACAATAAGGACATCATGGCTGGTTATCAGGAGGACACTCCATGTATGAGGAGATAACCCGACCACAATAAGGACATCATGGCTGGTTATCAGGAGGACACTACATGTATGAGAAGATAACCCGACCACAATAAGGACATCATGGCTGGTTATCAGGAGGGACACTACATGTATGAGAAGATAACCCGACCACAAGAAGGACATCATGGCTGGTTATCAGGAGGACACTACATGTATGAGAAGATAACCCGACCACAATAAGGACATCATGGCTGGTTATCAGGAGGGACACTACATGTATGAGACGATAACCCGACCACAATAAGGACATCATGGCTGGTTATCAGGAGGACACTACATGTATGAGAAGATAACCCGACCACAATAAGGACATCATGGCTGGTTATCAGGAGGGGACACTACATGTATGAGAAGATAACCGACCACAATAAGGACATCATGGCTGGTTATCAGGAGGACACTACATGTATGAGAAGATAACCCGACCACAATAAGGACATCATGGCTGGTTATCAGGAGGACACTACATGTATGAGAAGATAACCCGACCACAATAAGGACATCATGGCTGGTTATCAGGAGGGACACTACATGTATGAGAAGATAACCCGACCACAATAAGGACATCATGGCTGGTTATCAGGAGGACACTACATGTATGAGAAGATAACCCGACCACAATAAGGACATCATGGCTGGTTATCAGGAGGACACTACCTGTATGAGAAGATAACCCGACCACAATAAGGACATCATGGCTGGTTATCAGGAGGGGAAACTACATGAAGGGGAGATGATAACCCGACCACAATAAGGACATCATGGCTGGTTATCAGGAGGACACTACATGTATGAGGAGATAACCCGACCACAATAAGGACATCATGGCTGGTTATCAGCAGGGACACTACATATATGGGAAGATAACCCGACCACAATAAGGACATCATGTCTGGTTATCAGGAGGACACTACATGTATGAGAAGATAACCCGACCACAATAAGGACATCATGGCTGGTTATCAGGAGGACACTACATGTATGAGAAGATAACCCGACCACAATAAGGACATCATGGCTGGTTATCAGGAGGACACTACAATGTATGAGAAGATAACCCGACCACAATAAGGACATCATGGCTGGTTATCAGGAGGGGACACTACATGTATGAGAAGATAACCCGACCACAATAAGGACATCATGGCTGGTTATCAGGAGGGGACACTACATGTATGAGAAGATAACCCGACCACAATAAGGACATCATGGCTGGTTATCAGGAGGACACTACATGTATGAGAAGATAACCCGACCACAATAAGGACATCATGGCTGGTTATCAGGAGGACACTACATGTATGAGAAGATAACCCGACCACAATAAGGACATCATGGCTGGTTATCAGGAGGACACCACATGTATGAGAAGATAACCCGACCACAATAAGGACATCATGGCTGGTTATCAGGAGGGGACACTACATGTATGAGAAGATAACCCGGCCACAATAAGGACATCATGGCTGGTTATCAGGAGGGGACACTACATGTATGAGAAGATAACCCGACCACAATAAGGACATCAAAGCTGGTTATCAGGAGGACACTACATGTATGAGAAGATAACCCGTCCACAATAAGGACATCATGGCTGGTTATCAGGAGGGGACACTACATGTATGAGGAGATAACCTGACCACAATAAGGACATCATGGCTGGTTATCAGGAGGACACTACATGTATGAGAAGATAACCTGACCACAATAAGGACATCATGGCTGGTTATCAGGAGGGGACACTACATGTATGAGGAGATAACCCGACCACAATAAGGACATCATGGCTGGTTATCAGGAGGGGACACTACATGTATGAGAAGATAACCCGACCACAATAAGGACATCATGGCTGGTTATCAGGAGGACACTACATGTATGAGAAGATAACCCGTCCACAATAAGGACATCATGGCTGGTTATCAGGAGGGGACAGTACATGTATGAGGAGATAACCCGACCACAATAAGGACATCATAGCTGGTTATCAGGAGGACACTACATGTATGAGAAGATAACCTGACCACAATAAGGACATCATGGCTGGTTATCAGGAGGGGACACTACATGTATGAGGAGATAACCCGACCACAATAAGGACATCATGGCTGGTTATCAGGAGGGGACACTACATGTATGAGAAGATAACCCGACCACAATAAGGACATCATGGCTGGTTATCAGGAGGACACTACATGTATGAGGAGATAACCTGACCACAATAAGGACATCATGGCTGGTTATCAGGAGGACACTACATGTATGAGAAGATAACCCGACCACAATAAGGACATCATAGCTGGTTATCAGGAGGACACTACATGTATGAGGAGATAACCTGACCACAATAAGGACATCATGGCTGATTTTCTGACCTTAGAAAGGTCCTGCATTCATGGTCGTATCCAATGGCAACCGATTAAGACAACAGACTGTCACCACAAGATATTTAGAGAAAATCTTTAAAACTCTGCCAAAATTTTAATTACTTATATTTGCAAAAAGGTTTAACTTTTAATTATCTACAAATTTAAAAATGGTAATGTTCATGGGAATACCCCTTAACTTTTGTTTTTATTTTTTCTGACACATCCACTCAGTGACTTTAGTGTTGGATACCTTGTTTTTTATACTGATCATCTATAGTCACTTGTAATACTCGGAGTCCTCCTCCCCGCTGGGCTAATGTCTGTCCTGTAATCAGATTTTCAGTCTGGGACAGTAGCCCTGGGGGACTCCGAGTGCTGTAAATGACTGTGATACCTGGAGTCCGGGGCAGATCTGATCTGTCATGTCAATTGTTCTATGGTACGGACTAATATTATATATTACACCTGCCCAGGCCCAACCAACCTATGATGACTGTCTATGGAGGCTGCAGGGCTGATGCCGGTTCTAGACCCCTGATAGTGGTAGGTGTGGTATAAAGGGCAGAACCAAACAATAGAAGAGAAAGGGGCATTATTGTGTTACATAAACTCTCTACATACAATACCTGACACTTACCTGCCACGTCTTCATCAAATAGGCAATTTCAGCCCCCACAAGACGAGCGTTGTTTGCAGCCTGGACATATAACAGTACGGTGCCCGAACCGACACGCCAGTCAACACCGATACAATTCACAACATCTACTGCGCGAATGGCCTGAGCCAAGGAAAGGGAAGATACAGTCTATATGAATGGCCCAATTACACAGTCATGGCCATAAGTATTGGCACCCCTGAAATTTGTCCAGAAAATGAAGTATTTCTCCCAGAAAATTATTACAATTCCACATGTTTTGTTATACTCACGTTTATTTCCTTTGTGTGTTTTGGAACAACAAAAAACAACTGAGAAAAAAGGCAAATTGGACAATTTCACTCAAATATTTAAAAATGAGCCGGACTCAATTGTTGGCACCTTTCACAATTGTGAGTAAATATCTTTGTTTCCAGCCTGTGATGCTCATTCAGACTCCCCTGTGGCAAGTAACAGGTGTGGGCAATATAAAAATCGCATCTGACACCAGATAGAAAGGAGAGAAAATGACTCAGTCTGTGCATTGTGTGTCTGTGTGCGCCGCACTAAGCATGGAGAACAGAAAGAGGAGAAGAAGAGTGTGAGGAGCGGAGAACCAAAAGTGTGGAAAATATCAACAATCTCAAGGTTACAAGTCCGTCTCCAGAGATTGTGATGTTCCTTTATCCATGGTGCACTAAATAACCCAGACGTTTACACCCCATGTCCCTGTAGCTAATCAGCCTGGACGCGGATGTAAGAGAAGAACTGACATCACTGATATAATATAATGACATGTGATCAGACATGAGATCCGCACCTTATACTACAGTACAGCTATTCATCTATTACTACTGACACCCAGCTGTATATATCATGTGTGAGAGGTTGTCACAGCCCCGCCCCCTGTTACTGACATCACTGATATAATATAATGACATGTGATCAGACATGAGATCCGCACACCTTATACTACAGTACAGCTATTCATCTATTACTACTGGCAACCAGCTGTATATATCATGTCTGAGAGGTTGTCACAGCCCCGCCCCCTGTTACTGACATCACTGATATAATGACATGTGATCAGACATGAGATCCACACACCTTATACTACAGTACAGCTATTCATCTATTACTACTGACAACCAGCTGTATATATCATGTGTGAGAGGTTGTCACAGCCCCGCCCCCTGTTACTGACATCACTGATATAATATAATGACATGTGATCAGACATGAGATCCGCACACCTTATACTACAGTACAGCTATTCATCTATTACTACTGACAACCAGCTGTATATATCATGTCTGAGAGGTTGTCACAGCCCCGCCCCCTGTTACTGACATCACTGATATAATGACATGTGATCAGACATGAGATCCGCACACCTTATACTACAGTACAGCTATTCATCTATTACTACTGACAACCAGCTGTATATATCATGTGTGAGAGGTTGTCACAGCCCCGCCTCCTGTTACTGACATCACTGATATAATGACATGTGATCAGACATGAGATCCGCACACCTTATACTACAGTACAGCTATTCATCTATTACTACTGACAACCAGCTGTATATATCATGTGTGAGAGGTTGTCACAGCCCCGCCCCCTGTTACTGACATCACTGATATAATGACATGTGATCAGACATGAGATCCGCACCTTATACTACAGTACAGCTATTCATCTATTACTACTGACAACCAGCTGTATATATCATGTCTGAGAGGTTGTCACAGCCCCGCCCCCTGTTACTGACATCACTGATATAATGACATGTGATCAGACATGAGATCCGCACACCTTATACTACAGTACAGCTATTCATCTATTACTACTGACAACCAGCTGTATATATCATGTCTGAGAGGTTGTCACAGCCCCGCCCCCTGTTACTGACATCACTGATATAATATAATGACATGTGATCAGACATGAGATCCGCACACCTTATACTACAGTACAGCTATTCATCTATTACTACTGACACCCAGCTGTATATATCATGTGTGAGAGGTTGTCACAGCCCCGCCCCCTGTTACTGACATCACTGATATAATATAATGACATGTGATCAGTCATGAGATCCGCACACCTTATACTACAGTACAGCTATTCATCTATTACTACTGACAACCAGCTGTATATATCATGTCTGAGAGGTTGTCACAGCCCCGCCCCCTGTTACTGACATCACTGATATAATGACATGTGATCAGACATGAGATCCGCACCTTATACTACAGTACAGCTATTCATCTATTACTACTGACAACCAGCTGTATATATCATGTGTGAGAGGTTGTCACAGCCCCGCCCCCTGTTACTGACATCACTGATATAATGACATGTGATCAGACATGAGATCCGCACACCTTATACTACAGTACAGCTATTCATCTATTACTACTGACAACCTGCTGTATATATCATGTGTGAGAGGTTGTCACAGCCCCGCCCCCTGTTACTGACATCACTGATATAATGACATGTGATCAGACATGAGATCCGCACACCTTATACTACAGTACAGCTATTCATCTATTACTACTGACACCCAGCTGTATATATCATGTCTGAGAGGTTGTCACAGCCCCGCCCCCTGTTACTGACATCACTGATATAATGACATGTGATCAGACATGAGATCCGCACACCTTATACTACAGTACAGCTATTCATCTATTACTACTGACACCCAGCTGTATATATCATGTCTGAGAGGTTGTCACAGCCCCGCCCCCTGTTACTGACATCACTGATATAATGACATGTGATCAGACATGAGATCCGCACACCTTATACTACAGTACAGCTATTCATCTATTACTACTGACACCCAGCTGTATATATCATGTGTGAGAGGTTGTCACAGCCCCGCCCCCTGTTACTGACATCACTGATATAATATAATGACATGTGATCAGACATGAGATCCGCACCTTATACTACAGTACAGCTATTCATCTATTACTACTGACAACCAGCTGTATATATCATGTGTGAGAGGTTGTCACAGCCCCGCCCCCTGTTACTGACATCACTGATATAATATAATGACATGTGATCAGACATGAGATTCGCACACCTTATACTACAGTACAGCTATTCATCTATTACTACTGACAACCAGCTGTATATATCATGTCTGAGAGGTTGTCACAGCCCCGCCCCCTGTTACTGCCATCACTGATATAATATAATGACATGTGATCAGACATGAGATCCGCACACCTTATACTACAGTACAGCTATTCATCTATTACTACTGACAACCAGCTGTATATATCATGTGTGAGAGGTTGTCACAGCCCCGCCCCCTGTTACTGACATCACTGATATAATATAATGACTTGTGATCAGACATGAGATCCGCACACCTTATACTACAGTACAGCTATTCATCTATTACTACTGACAACCAGCTGTATATATCATGTCTGAGAGGTTGTCACAGCCCCGCCCCCCTGTTACTGACATCACTGATATAATGACATGTGATCAGACATGAGATTCGCACACCTTATACTACAGTACAGCTATTCATCTATTACTACTGACAACCAGCTGTATATATCATGTGTGAGAGGTTGTCACAGCCCCGCCCCCTGTTACTGACATCACTGATATAATATAGTAGGAATACATTTACCTGGCACATATCTGACACCCAGTTATTGTCGGCCCGGTCCGCCATCCCATGTACTATCAGGCAGCTCTTCCGTCCTGTCTGGAATGTTGAGTTCATTATACTGGATATATTATAAGCGCTGATTGTCTGTAAAATAAGTGAATTATTACACTCAGGGACACAAAAACCTGTAATAATGATCTATTGAGGTGATGACAATATTACAGCCAGGAGGAGGTTATTGGGGAACACTGGACAACTGAACACAGGAGAGTGAGCATTATCCTGCTGGTACTAGTAGTCCGCCCTATCATGAGTGATAACAAATGTGGCAGTGTCAGGATGTCCTGTACATATCACTACTAGGGGGGACCGACTGTCCTATGTGATGGCCCCCACATCATCACACCAACAGGGGGAAGTGTGTCACCCCACAGTACAGACAGGATTGAAGCGCTCACTACGAGGTCTATCACTATAGAGGATACAGATCCCGGATCCATCACTATAGAGGATACAGATCCCAGATACATCGCTATAGAGGATACAGATCCCAGATACATCGCTATAGAGGATACAGATCCCGGATCCATCACTATAGAGGATACAGATCTCGGATCCATCACTATAGAGGATACAGATCCCGGATCCATCACTATAGAGGATACAGATCCCGGATCCATCACTATAGAGGATACAGATCCCGGATCCATCACTATAGAGGATACAGATCCCGGATCCATCACTATAGAGGATACAGATCCCGGATCCATCACTATAGAGGATACAGATCCCGGATCCATCACTATAGAGGATACAGATCTCGGATCCATCACTATAGAGGATACAGATCTCGGATCCATCACTATAGAGGATACAGATCTCGGATCCATCACTATAGAGGATACAGATCCCGGATCCATCACTATAGAGGATACAGATCCCGCATCCATCACTATAGAGGATACAGATCCCGGATCCATCACTATAGAGGATACAGATCCCGGATCCATCACTATAGAGGATACAGATCCCGGATCCATCACTATAGAGGATACAGATCCCGGATCCATCACTATAGAGGATACAGATCCCGCATCCATCACTATAGAGGATACAGATCCCGGATCCATCACTATAGAGGATACAGATCCCGGATCCATCACTATAGAGGATACAGATCCCGGATCCATCACTATAGAGGATACAGATCCCGGATCCATCACTATAGAGGATACAGATCCCGGATCTATCACTATAGAGGATACAGATCCCGGATCCATCACTATAGAGGATACAGATCCCGGATCCATCTCTATAGAGGATACAGATCCCGGATCCATCACTATGGAGGATACAGATCCCGGATCCATCACTATAGAGGATACAGATCCCGGATCCATCACTATAGAGGATACAGATCCCGGATCCATCACTATGGAGGATACAGATCCCGGATCCATCACTATAGAGGATACAGATCCCGGATCCATCACTATAGAGGATACAGATCCCGGATCCATCACTATAGAGGATACAGATCCCGGATCCATGTCTGGGGCAGGGCTATGTTGTGTATATAAACAAGTAGAAAATAAAAGTCAAAGTGGTAATAATGGCAATGATGAGAGTAATAGTGCTGGTTGAAGTAGTACTACAGGTAATGATGAGAGTAGTAGTACAGGCTGTAGTAGTACAAGTAATGATGAGAGTAGTAGTGTTGGTTGTAGTAGTAGTACAGGTAATGATGAGAGCAGTAGTATAGGTTGTAGTAGTAGTACAGGTAATGATGAGAGTAGTAGTACTGGCTGTAGTAGTAGTACAGGTAATGATGAGAGTAGTAGTACAGGCTGTAGTAGTACAGGTAATGATGAGAGTAGTAGTACAGGTTGTAGTAGTAGTACAGGTAATGATGAGAGTAGTAGTACAGGTTGTAGTAGTAGTACAGGTAATGATGAGAGTAGTAGTACAGGCTGTAGTAGTAGTACAGGTAATGATGAGAGTAGTAATACAGGTTGTAGTAGTAGTACAGGTAATGATGAGAGTAGTAGTATAGGTTGTATTACTAGTAGTACAAGTAATGATGAGAGTAGTAGTGTTGGTTGTAGTAGTAGTACAGGTAATGATGAGAGTAGTAGTATAGGCTGTAGTAGTAGTAGTACAGGTAATGATGAGAGTAGTAGTACAGGCTGTAGTAGTACAGGTAATGATGAGAGTAGTAGTACAGGTTGTAGTAGTAGTACAGGTAATGATAGGAGTAGTAGTACAGGTTGTAGTAGTAGTACAGGTAATGATGAGAGTAGTAGTACAGGCTGTAGTAGTAGTACAGGTAATGATGAGAGTAGTAGTACAGGCTGTAGTAGTACAGGTAATGATGAGAGTAGTAGTACAGGTTGTAGTAGTAGTACAGGTAATGATGAGAGTAGTAGTACAGGTTGTAGTAGTAGTACAGGTAATGATGAGAGTAGTAGTACAGGCTGTAGTAGTACAGGTAATGATGAGAGTAGTAGTACAGGCTGTAGTAGTAGTACAGGTAATAATGAGAGTAGTAGTACTGGTTGTAGTAGTACTACAGGTAATGATGAGAGTAGTAATACAGGTTGTAGTAGTAGTACAGGTAATGATGAGAGTAGTAGTACAGGGTCCATGCACACAGCTGGCCCTCTGATCTATCACCTGGTATGAATTGGGGTTTTCTCCAGTGAAGAGGAAGAATCTGGTATTGATCTTGTCAGGAGACCATGGCAGGGTGGGTTGGGGTCTCTGTAGGGTCCGAGACCAAGGATAATCATCAGTGAAACAGCCCAAAGGGTCATAGCAGACCTCCCGTCCTGCAAAGAGACAGTGAGGAGAAGATGGAGTTAAATGTGCTTAGGACGTAAACGGGGGGATGGTGGAATATAGGGTGTAATATATTGTTGGGACCCCCCCCCCATCACTAGAGCTATCACTGCTATACAGTAGGTGTATACAGATGTATACATAACACTGCCTAGAAGTGCTTGTGAATAATAAAAGGGAATGTGTTATCAGGAAATGACCTGTTTTTAAATAAAGTTTTATATTAAACATTTTTAAAATAATTTTTGCTGAGGATTTTTTAAAATTTCCTTGTTATTATCTATAGTTAAAAAAAAATCCTTAAAATCCTGCATTTCTGACTCTGGCCACTAAGCCAAGTACTATGCTCCTTATTTTCTGTAGGACATTTCTTTGCAGCAGTGACTTCACTTCCAGCACCTTGATGGTCACAGCTATCATGTACATGTAGATAAGACAGACTCCACCAGGAACAATATGTGATGCCAGGTCTTATCTACCCATCTGCACAACTCTCCCCTATAGGCCATCTCCAGGAGACAGGAAGGCACCGACTATTATAGGCCTAGTGGCAAGAGTTGGAATTGCAAGAGTTGTAGGATTTGTTCCAAATATAAATAACGTTTTTAATTTTCCAGGACTCCACCTTTGTGGATGGAGTCCTGGGTTCTGGATGCTTTTAGCTTTGTATAATCTGATTTATAATGTCTCGTCTCTGTCTCCGGCCCATTAGATTGTAAGCTCACGGGGTCAGACCTCTGTATTCTGTTCTATATCATGTTTTGTGCTGCACCGCAGTATATGAGGCCGCCATATCAGTGAGATCACTATAGAGGATTGGCCGCTCGTCCTTACAGTCTGTATATTATTGCCCATTATATGAGGATATACCCCCCTCCCCCGGGACTATCCTGCCTGCTGAGTACAGCTCTTACCTTTCACTGCTGTTAATACTGCCATATGTAAGAGCAGAACTGTGATCCTCATCATCTTCTCAGCCAGAGACCTGCTGAGGTAGTAGTCCTACAGGAGAACAAGGTGATCTACTGGATGTGGCTTCATGTAGCTCAGCACGCCCGCCCGCTCACTAGTCATGTGACCATTACTTGCCCCGGGTCACCGGATTATCAGCAGGTATTGACGGTGTAAACAAGTCAGAACCTTGTGTCCTCCGCACCCGAGGTTACACAACATGGCCCCAAAATCACATTCCAACGTCTCTCATTTACTTTTCAATCAACATAAAAGGAAATTCCTCCCAAAAATTACAAAAGAGACAAAAAAAAAAAAGCTGAAAACTGAGCCAAGAAAACACCAAAATACGTAAGAAGGAGGAAGAAGACGACGACGAAGAGGACAAAGAGCTCAGTGACAGGAATGAAGAAGTTCTAGACTACAGATCAGATACAAAGTATCCACCCAATACAGAAAACAAATAACCCTGACATCACTGGCCCCAAACTGCAGGGGCCCCGCCGGGAAAGACCAATACAGTGTAATATAGTGACCCTGCTGGTATAACCTAGGTATATACTGTAATTCTATATGTACAGCTGGTATAACCTGGGTATAACCTAGGTAAATAATTCTATATGTACAGCCGGTATAACCTGGGTATAACCTAGGTAAATAATTCTATATGTACAGCTGGTATAACCTGGGTATCTCCTGTATATAATTCTATATGTACAGCTGGTATAACCTGGGTATATCCTGTATATAATTCTATATGTACAGCCGGTATAACCTGGGTATCTCCTGTATATAATTATATATGTACAGCCGGTATAACCTGGGTATCTACTGTATATAATTCTATATGTACAGCTGGTATAACCTGGGTATCTCCTGTATATAATTCTATATGTACAGCCGGTATAACCTGGGTATAACCTAGGTAAATAATTCTATATGTACAGCCGTTATAACCTGGGTATCTCCTGTATATAATTCTATATGTACAGCTGGTATAACCTGGGTATAACCTAGGTAAATAATTCTATATGTACAGCTGGTATAACCTGGGTATAACCTAGGTAAATAATTCTATATGTACAGCCGGTATAACCTGGGTATAACCTAGGTAAATAATTCTATATGTACAGCTGGTATAACCTGGGTATCTCCTGTATATAATTATATATGTACAGCTGGTATAACCTGGGTATCTCCTGTATATAATTCTATATGTACAGCTGGTATAACCTGGGTATCTCCTGTGTATAATTCTATATGTACAGCCGGTATAACCTGTGTATCTCCTGTATATAATTATATATGTACAGCCGGTATAACCTGGGTATCTCCTGTATATAATTCTATATGTACAGCCGGTATAACCTGGGTATCTCCTGTATATAATTCCATATGTACCATATGTACAGCCGGTATAACCTGTGTATCTCCTGTATATAATTATATACAGTAATTCTATATGTACAGCTGGTATAACCTGGGTATAACCTAGATAAATAATTCTATATGTACAGCTGGTATAACCTGGGTATCTCCTGTATATAATTCTATATGTACAGCTGGTATAACCTAGGTAAATAATTCTATATGTACAGCCGGTATAACCTGGGTATAACCTAGGTAAATAATTCTATATGTACAGCTGGTATAACCTGGGTATAACCTAGGTAAATAATTCTATATGTACAGCTGGTATAACCTGGGTATCTCCTGTATATAATTCTATATGTACAGCCGGTATAACCTGGGTATCTCCTGTATATAATTCCATATGTACAGCCGGTATAACCTGGGTATCTCCTGTATATAATTCCATATGTACAGCAGGTATAACCTGGGTATCTCCTGTATATAATTCCATATGTACAGCCGGTATAACCTGTGTATCTCCTGTGTATAATTATATATGTACAGCCGGTATAACCTGGGTATCTCCTGTATATAATTCTATATGTACAGCCGGTATAACCTGGGTATCTCCTGTATATAATTCCATATGTACAGCCGGTATAAACTGTGTATCTCCTGTATATAATTATATACAGTAATTCTATATGTACAGTTGGTATAACCTGGGTATAACCTAGGTAAATAATTCTATATGTACAGCCGTTATAACCTGGGTATAACCTAGGTAAATAATTCTATATGTACAGCTGGTATAACCTGGGTATAACCTAGGTAAATAATTCTATATGTACAGCTGGTATAACCTGGGTATCTCCTGTATATAATTATATATGTACAGCCGGTATAACCTGGGTATCTCCTGTATATAATTCCATATGTACAGCCGGTATAACCTGGGTATCTCCTGTATATAATTCCATATGTACAGCAGGTATAACCTGTGTATCTCCTGTATATAATTATATACAGTAATTCTATATGTACAGCTGGTATAACCTGCCTATAACCTAGATAAATAATTCTATATGTACAGCTGGTATAACCTGCCTATAACCTAGATAAATAATTCTATATGTACAGCTGGTATAACCTGGGTATCTCCTGTATATAATTCTATATGTACAGCTGGTATAACCTGGGTATAACCTAGGTAAATAATTCTATATGTACAGCCGGTATAACCTGGGTATAACCTAGGTAAATAATTCTATATGTACAGCCGGTATAACCTGGGTATAACCTAGGTAAATAATTCTATATGTACAGCCGGTATAACCTGGGTATCTCCTGTATATAATTCTATATGTACAGCCGGTATAACCTGGGTATCTCCTGTATATAATTCCATATGTACAGCCGGTATAACCTGGATATCTCCTGTATATAATTCCATATGTACAGCAGGTATAACCTGGGTATCTCCTGTATATAATTCCATATGTACAGCCGGTATAACCTGTGTATCTCCTGTGTATAATTATATATGTACAGCCGGTATAACCTGGGTATCTCCTGTATATAATTATATATGTACAGCCGGTATAACCTGGGTATCTCCTGTATATAATTATATATGTACAGCCGGTATAACCTGGGTATCTCCTGTATATAATTATATATGTACAGCCGGTATAACCTGGGTATCTCCTGTATATAATTCTATATGTACAGCCGGTATAACCTGGGTATCTCCTGTATATAATTCTATATGTACAGCCGGTATAACCTGGGTATCTCCTGTATATAATTATATATGTACAGCTGGTATAAGTTATACATCTTCTTGTATATAGTGATAAGGACTGTGCTGGTATAACCTGGGTATCTTCTGTATATAATTATATATGTACAGCCGGTATAACCTGGGTATAACCTAGGTAAATAATTCTATATGTACAGCTGGTATAACCTGGGTATCTCCTGTATATAATTATATATGTACAGCCGGTATAACCTAGGTATCTCCTGTATATAATTATATATGTACAGCTGGTATAACCTGGGTATCTCGTGTATATAATTATATATATACAGCTGGTATAACGTGGGTATCTCCTGTATATAATTCTATATGTACAGCCGGTATAACCTGAGTATAACCTAGGTAAATAATTCTATATGAACAGCTGGTATAACCTGGGTATCTTCTGTATATAATTATATATGTACTGCTGGTATAACCTGGGTATCTCCTGTATATAATTCTATATGTACAGCCGGTATAACCTGGGTATAACCTAGGTAAATAATTCTATATGTACAGCCGGTATAACCTGGGTATCTTCTGTATATAATTATATATGTACAGCCGGTATAACCTGGTCATCTCCTGTATATAATTCTATATGTACAGCCGGTATAACCTGGGTATCGCCTGTATATAATTCTATATGTACAGCCGGTATAACCTGGGTATCTCCTGTATATAATTCTATATGTACAGCCGGTTTAACCTGGGTATCTCATGGATATAAATCCATATGTACAGCCGGTATAACCTGGGTATCTCCTGTATATAATTCTATATGTACAGCCGGTATAACCTGGGTATCTCCTGTATATAATTCTATATGTACAGCCGGTATAACCTGGGTATCTCCTGTATATAATTCTATATGTACAGCCGGTATAACCTGGGTATCTCCTGTATATAATTCCATATGTACAGCCGGTATAACCTGGGTATCTCCTGTATATAATTCTATATGTACAGCCAGTATAACCTGGGTATCTCCTGTATATAATTCTATATGTACAGCCGGTATAACCTGAGTATAACCTAGGTAAATAATTCTATATGTACAGCCGGTATAACCTGGGTATCTTCTGTATATAATTATATATGTACAGCCGGTATAACCTGGTCATCTCCTGTATATAATTCTATATGTACAGCCGGTATAACCTGGGTATCGCCTGTATATAATTCTATATGTACAGCCGGTATAACCTGGGTATCTCCTGTATATAATTCTATATGTACAGCCGGTATAACCTGAGTATAACCTAGGTAAATAATTCTATATGTACAGCCGGTATAACCTTGGTATCTTCTGTATATAATTATATATGTACAGCCGGTATAACCTGGTCATCTCCTGTATATAATTCTATATGTACAGCCGGTATAACCTGGGTATCTCCTGTATATAATTCTATATGTACAGCCGGTATAACCTGGGTATCTCATGGATATAAATCCATATGTACAGCCGGTATAACCTGGGTATCTCCTGTATATAATTCTATATGTACAGCCGGTATAACCTGGGTATCTCCTGTATATAATTCTATATGTACAGCCGGTATAACCTGGGTATCTCCTGTATATAATTCTATATGTACAGCCGGTATAACCTGGGTATCTCCTGTATATAATTCTAAATGTACAGCCGGTATAACCTGGGTATCTCCTGTATTTAATTATATAAGTACAGCCAGTATAACCTGGGTATCTCTTGTATATAATTCCATATGTACAGCCGGTATAACCTGGGTATCTCCTGTATATAATTCTATATGTTCAGCCGGTATAACCTGGGTATCTCCTGTATATAATTCTATATGTACAGCCGGTATAACCTGGGTATCTCCTGTATATAATTCTATATGTACAGCCGGTATAACCTGAGTATAACCTAGGTAAATAATTCTATATGAACAGCTGGTATAACCTGGGTATCTCCTGTATATAATTCTTTATGTACAGCCAGTATAACCTGGGTATAACCTAGGTAAATAATTCTATATGTACAGCCGGTATAACCTGGGTATCTCCTGTATATAATTCTATATGTACAGCCGGTATAACCTGGGTATCTCCTGTATATAATTCTATATGTACAGCCGGTATAACCTGGGTATCTCCTGTATATAATTATATATGTACAGCCGGTATAACCTGGGTGTAAAATAAGTTATAGCATGATCTGTCTTGGCTTCCCAAAAGGGGTGTAGCAGTCGCTGTGGAGCCCAGGAACCTGTAGTGGCCACTTTGTCACATAAAATATACCACTATCTTAAATGGCACAAGTTACAGCTTCTGTAATGGGATCCGGGAGCTTCAGGATTTGCCTCCTCTCCTCACCCTCACTTGTGTCCTGAGAGTGTTTAGCGGGACATTTATCTCTAGTGATGTTACATGTCGGCAGTAATGTCAGTGTATGAGGACGGCGATAATAGTCACATGACAGACCAGCCAGTGCTCTTATTTTTATACTTTTTATTGACAGATTGAGTGTATTGAGCCTCTACCTTGTATAGCAGTATTATTAGTATTAGCAGTATTATTAGTATTACCAGTACGGACAGTATTATTAGTATTAGCAGTACGAGCAGAATTATTAGTATTAGCAGTACAGGCAGTATTATTAGTATTACCAGTACGGGCAGTATTATTAGTATTAGCAGTACGGACAGTATTATTAGTATTAGCAGTATTATTAGTATTAGCAGTACGGGCAGTATTATTAGTATTAGCAGTACGAGCAGTATTATTAGTATTAGCAGTACGGGCAGTATTATTAGTATTACCAGTACGGGCAGTATTATTAGTATTAGCAGTATTATTAGTATTAGCAGTACGGGCAGTATTATTAGTATTAGCAGTACGAGCAGTATTATTAGTATTAGCAGTACGAGCAGTATTATTAGTATTAGCAGTATGAGCAGTATTATTAGTATTAGCAGTACGGGCAGTATTATTAGTATTAGCAGTACGGGCAGTATTATTAGTATTACCAGTACGGACAGTATTATTAGTATTAGCAGTACGGGCAGTATTATTAGTATTACCAGTACGAGCAGTATTATTAGTATTACCAGTACGGACAGTATTATTAGTATTAGCAGTACGGACAGTATTAATATTAGCAGTACGGGAAGTATTATTAGTATTAGCAGTACGAGCAGTATTATTAGTATTACCAGTACGAGCAGTATTATTAGTATTAGCAGCACGGGCAGTATTATTAGTATTAGCAGTACGGGCAGTATTATTAGTATTAGCAGTACGGGCAGTATTATTAGTATTAGCAGTACGGGCAGTATTATTAGTATTAGCAGTACGAGCAGTATTATTAGTATTACCAGTACGAGCAGTATTATTAGTATTAGCAGTACGGGCAGTATTATTAGTATTAGCAGTACGGGCAGTATTATTAGTATTAGCAGTACGGACAGTATTAATATTAGCAGTACGGGAAGTATTATTAGTATTAGCAGTATGAGCAGTATTATTAGTATTAGCAGTACGGGCAGTATTATTAGTATTAGCAGTACGAGCAGTATTATTAGTATTACCAGTACGGACAGTATTATTAGTATTAGCAGTACGGGCAGTATTATTAGTATTACCAGTACGAGCAGTATTATTAGTATTAGCAGTACGGGCAGTATTATTAGTATTACCAGTACGGGCAGTATTATTAGTATTAGCAGTATTATTAGTATTAGCAGTACGGGCAGTATTATTAGTATTAGCAGTACGAGCAGTATTATTAGTATTAGCAGTACGAGCAGTATTATTAGTATTAGCAGTATGAGCAGTATTATTAGTATTAGCAGTACGGGCAGTATTATTAGTATTAGCAGTACGAGCAGTATTATTAGTATTACCAGTACGGACAGTATTATTAGTATTAGCAGTACGGGCAGTATTATTAGTATTACCAGTACGAGCAGTATTATTAGTATTACCAGTACGGACAGTATTATTAGTATTAGCAGTACGGACAGTATTAATATTAGCAGTACGGGAAGTATTATTAGTATTAGCAGTACGAGCAGTATTATTAGTATTACCAGTACGAGCAGTATTATTAGTATTAGCAGCACGGGCAGTATTATTAGTATTAGCAGTACGGGCAGTATTATTAGTATTAGCAGTACGGGCAGTATTATTAGTATTAGCAGTACGGGCAGTATTATTAGTATTAGCAGTACGAGCAGTATTATTAGTATTACCAGTACGAGCAGTATTATTAGTATTAGCAGTACGGGCAGTATTATTAGTATTAGCAGTACGGGCAGTATTATTAGTATTAGCAGTACGGACAGTATTAATATTAGCAGTACGGGAAGTATTATTAGTATTAGCAGTATAGGCAGTATTATTAGTGTTACCAGTACGGGCGGTATTATTAGCATTAGCAGTATTATTAGTGTTACCAGTACGGGCGGTATCATATTATGAGTTTTGCTGCGGATATCAAAATCTCTAATTTGACTACCATGACCTTCCGTATAAAGCGCGAGTATAGCTGAGATGACGGGTTATTGGCCGCCCTGCGGTATATTCCTTATGTTGTAGACAGGGTCCACATTTGCGGTTCGGGTGATGTGGGCGGTTTGGCGTGATAACCCATGTATTGGCAGCCCCCGGCAGGACACGGCTCTGACCGCATCTGTGAAAGAGGAAATAAAAATATTATAGAAAACGTTACATTAAAATGGTAAGAGAGTAATTGTAACCTAGTAGATGAGGAGGAGGCATAACCCCCCATAACCCTACACAGATGATCCATAGGAAGGCAAATCCCCCCCGTCAGGCCGATGCCAAGTGCCCCATGTCAGGAGAATTCCAGCAGTCCCATCAGTTCTCCAAACTAATTGCTCCAGTGTGAACAGAGCTCTACGGGCAGGATTGCCCTACTACGAGGACAGAGTAACGGACACAGACGGGGCCCCCTTTGGACATGTCCATTCCCATTGAAATTAATGTAAACAACATGGCGGACGCTGCATGCAGGAAGTTTTCTTGTGTCAGAAACATTTCGAGTGACATCTGAGTGTATTCTGTGATGCGCTCATCTCTACGGGGCCTCCGCTGCGTTCTTATGACACGGACTAGGATAGGACCTGCTCGATAATCAACAGAGTCATCGCAACGTACCCGAAGCTCCCATAGACCTGAATGTATCACAGAATGCATTCCACATCGGTTGTGTGCATGTACATTAACAGTAGTGTGAACACAGTCTTATTCTGCCATGGTCACGAGATTTCTCTGTACAGAAGAAGTCAGGGACTTCTGAGCTTGTACATTGGAGCAAAGCACCAGCTGTCAGACAGAGTCAAGAGCAAACACAAAACTGATGTGCCTGATGCTCGGTAAGATCATGTTCACATTGAGGTCTAAAATTCAAGTGTTGGACACCACAACAGAATCCTAGGAGTCACGAGCAGTCTGCTGGGGGTTGTGGTCATACAGTAAGCAATGGGTTAATACAAAAAAATGGAACACTACCCAGGATGTTACCCTGTGCCCTCCGGAGGTGGCGGGATGTCAGCCATGACCACACATGCGGATGCGGTCAGACTACACCGTGGGCGTGGTCACACTACACCGTGGGCGTGGTCAGACTACACCGTGGGCGTGGTCAGATGACTCAGGTTATAGATGAGACCAAGTGCAGGCTGCGGTCATTGTTGGATCCTTCACAGGTTGTGTTTTGACGTTGTTTCCTGGAACATGGAGGTCGCAGGGTTCAGAACGTCCCCGATCACAATGTTAGGGCATATCCTCCCGCTAAATGACCACCTCATCCCTGCAATGCCACGACTTTCTCCTGACCTTCCATGTGCTTGGCCCTCTAGTGGGAAGACACCTTGTGAGAACAATTAGGACGTATTTAATGCCAGCTCTAAGCCATATAGGGGGCGCCCTACTGACACAGCCAGAGCCCCTTACATACTGATCTGCAGGGCTGGGACCCTCTCATGTTACGTCATCATGGGAACAATAGGAAACACATCGGTTGGCCAGACTAATGTTCTTTCCCTTGTCCTATAACCCCCGGTTTAGGTGAAGAGGAAGGGGCTGGAGGGGAAGAATTACCTCATTGGGGGGAGGGGGGTCTGCAGAGATTGGCCAGGCCGGGGGACACTATTGCAGCGGGTTGTATGGGTTGGCGGTTATACACACCTGCAGACAGTTCTCCAGACAACTACACGGATAGGCCTTGAACTTCTCAGGATTGGTGACGCTCTCTATGTAGTAATGGATGGCCTTGTAGTGACTGCAGAAGACGAGGGACAGACTCTCTGCAAGAGGAAGGAGAACACCCCACAGTCATGGCCTGCTGTGTCTGCGCCAATGCTCTAAGGTCATGTTCACACCTGCAGGGTTTAATCTGTTCCAAAAACAGTCCATCTAATGATAGACAACCCCAGACCCCGAGGCCCCTTTGTCTACAATCAGGTATCCACTGACATTGCTTGCAGGCACAGTGCCCACATATGAATGTGGCCATCCCTGGTACTGCAGCCTGAATAGGATATAGCTGAACTGCTAGACCCGGTCGTCTAAATGGATGAGCACATGAGTATCATCATCAGGGGCCCCCAAATTCGGACCTCAGGATAAAACATTGATGGTGTTTTCCATCTTGGAGAACCCCTTAATATTGAGAGACCAAGAACTTTACCTTTTAATTCAGTGGCCGTCACCGTTACGTTCTTTACCAAGTCCTCGCAGCCGTCAAACATGGCCAGGACAGATTCCGAGCAGTTGATGGGCCCCATGATCGCAGGAAGGTAGCAAAGAACTGCAAAACAAGGAGTAGCATTCAGGACGGTGACCCCGGGGCCCCAAATCTGATGATAAATGGAGTCAAAATGAAGCGAAGAGGCGCACAACGTATCATGTGCGGTGCAGTCACTAGAGGAGCCTTCTGGAGGGGCCGTCATCTTATCCTAACTGGGACAATGGTCTTAAGGAGCTCAAGTCTGTGACTGAGTGTAGGGTGGAGGAGGTCGGTACCCCAAGACCAGGTTATAGGGCCCAAGGGTCAGGAATTCTCTGTAGATAAGCACAATGGGAGGGGTTTATTATTTTCCCCTCCGGGGATTATTGGGATAGTCTTCTAGGGAGAGCGGCCAACAACTAGACAATGTCAGGCGGACTGCGGGGGGCGCTAGCCTGAAAGTCACTGGTAATGGATGACTTAGTCTTTGGGTGACCCCCCTGTCTCTGTAGATCTGTCCTTGCGTAGCCTTGGATTTCTTTTACCTTTGGCCACAATGTCTGTGACGTCCGGACACTCCGGCATCGTTTCACCTCCATTAGGATAGAAATCAAGTTGACCAATTGGTCCTCGGCAGCCCAAACCTGTCACAGACCAGGCAAAAAATTACATCCAGAGGGGTAACTTGAAGCCCCTGGGCCCTAAAGCTAAATCTGTTATGGGGCCAGTGCCTAGAGTATAGTGGTAGGTGTTATGTGGCAGAGAGACCGCTGGGGCCCCTGAGAACAAGGGCCCAATAGTAACTGCTACCTCTGCACCCCTATAACTAAGTCTGTCGGAACCTTAACCCCTGGAGCTCCGAGGCAGAGGTCACCGGAACCTTAACCCCTGCAGCTCCGAGGCAGAGGTCACCGGAACCTTAACCCCTGGACCTCCGAGGCAGAGGTCACCGGAACCTTAACCCCTGGACCTCCGAGGCAGAGGTCACTGGAACCTTAACCCCTGGAGCTCCAAGGCAGAGGTTACCGGAACCTTAACCTCTGGAGCTCCGAAGCAGAGGTCACCGGAACCTTAACCCCTGGAGCTCCGAAGCAGAGGTCACCGGAACCTTAACCCCTGGAGCTCCGAGGCAGAGGTCACTGGAACCTTAACCCCTGGAGCTCCGAAGCAGAGGTCACCGGAACCTTAACCCCTGGAGCTCCGAAGCAGAGGTCACCGGAACCTTAACCCCTGGAGCTCCAAGGCAGAAGTCACCAGAACCTTAACCCCTGGAGCTCCAAGGCAGAGGTCACCAGAACCTTAACCCCTGGAGCTCCAATGCAAAAGTCACCGGAACCTTAACCCCTGGAGCTCCAATGCAAAGGTCACCGGAACCTTAACCCCTGGAGCTCCGAGGCAGAGGTCACCGGAGCCTTAACCCCTGGAGCTCCAAGGCAGAGGTCACCGGAACCTTAACTCCTGGAGCTCCAAGGCAGAGGTCACCGGAACCTTAACTCCTGGAGCTCCAAGGCAGAGGTCACCGGAACCTTAACCCCTGGAGCTCCAAGGCAGATGTCACCGGAACCTTAACCCCTGGAGCTCCGAGGCAGAGGTCACCGGAACCTTAACCCCTGGAGCTACGAAGCAGAGGTCACCGGAACCTTAACTCCTGGAGCTCCAAGGCAGAGGTCACCAGAACCTTAACCCCTGGAGCTCCGAAGCAGAGGTCACCGGAACCTTAACCCCTGGAGCTCCAATGCAAAAGTCACCGTAATTTAACCCTTGGAGGGCCAGTCTTTGTTTTTTGTGGGCTGAGTTTTACTTTCTAATGGCCTCAGTTTTTGTCCATACACACAATCCCACGACTGGTTTATATATACAGCGGTTATTATTACATAGGAGGATATAGAGGTGTTGTATACGGTGTGTCTTATGGCACATAATGACGTTTTCTGTCACTAATGCCTATTTGGCGATTTTCTAGTTTCATGGAGGGATTTTTAATTTTTACTTTTGTTTTAGCTCCAATGTACAAGCTAGATCTATAGGGTTGTATATAACACAGGGCTCTTATAGCCCGATCACATCACAGGGACCCCTTCCCCACCCCAGTCTGCCGTGATTACAGGATATAAAGGGTTACACCGTAGAGAGCAGGCGCTCCTCAGGTCTCCACCATTATGGGCTAGGCACAATAAGCAGCGGCCGCACCACCAGCAGGACTTCTGTAGTTCCAAGATGGCGTCATGTACTCAGAGTCCCCACTGGTCCTTAGGCCGGTCTCATAGGTAATGTATATCAATATAGCATACACACCCCCATGTCCCACCACAGAGCTCTCCAGTATGGCCAACACATAGTAATGGGCTCCCAGTACAATGACTGGTTATGGCTACGCACACACTATCGTCCCCCATGTAAATGGATGAGCTGGATGGAGGTCGCCCGGATCTGATCTGACCGTGTAAAGACCTTCAAAAGAACTACAAAGACAAGGCTCACCCAACCTCTGAAGCGACTTTCCATTGGAGTGGATGATATCAACAAATTTGGCTTCCTTACTGGTTAGTCTGACAATCTCGTCCGCTCCTTCAAAGTATAGGGCGGCCGGGTCCAGGGCTGTCCGCAGAGGCAAAACATCAAGAAAGATCCGTGAGAATGGATGGAAAAACAGAGCGCACACAAAATGTATAGTCAGCAATATCTAATATGTAAGACCTCCCCAATCTGCCCGGGGGTACTAATGGATAGGGTCACAATAAGCCGCCCAGCCCTTTCCAGACCTCCTACTTATTTTGGTTCGCTTTCCCGGTTATTCCCTCTCTCGCTGATTTTCTGGCGCCGTGTTCTGGGGTTACTACCTGGGTCCCGAGCCTTGTGGTGAGGAGATTGGGGTGACCAGAGCCGGGCACGATTATAGCTAGCTTGTCTACTTGGGTCACTTACTGCATATTAAGACATTGTTTTTTTCATAATGATGACCCGTCCACAGGATCGGTCACGGTACGTGATCTGCGGAAGTCATCTGACACCTGGACCCTGCACAGATCAGCTGCTGGTGGCTGACTGTTTGTGATGATAATATGCCTGTGTGTTTCATGTTCTGGACAACCCCTTTAATAGGATCAGTAAGTGTGGCGGTGCTCTACTCACCGGTGAGACGACCAATGTCCTTATAATGCTTCCCTGCGATCCCGGCGATCTGAGCTCCGAGACTGTGTCCGATGAGATGAACTTTACTGGCAGGATATTCGTGTGTGCCCTGTATGATAGCAACCAGAGGAGGCGCTGACAGGAGGGATCAGGCACCTGTATACAGTATACACTGCCCCCCCCCCCCCGATTAGGTGTATGAACCCACCCCAGTCTGTTACACTATATACAGTACACTACTCCCAAAATTATCTGGATCACATATACAGTAGGCGCCCCCTATAATCAGCGTTCCACTATACAGTAGGCGCCCCCCGTGGTCAGCATTACACTATACAGTAGGCGCCCCCTATAGTCAGCGTTACACTATACAGTAGGCGCCCCCTATAGTCAGCGTTACACTATACAGTAGGCGCCCCCTATAGTCAGCATTACACTATACAGTAGGCGCCCCCCGTGGTCAGCATTACACTATACAGTAGGCGCCCCCTATAGTCAGCGTTACACTATACAGTAGGCGCCCCCTATAGTCAGCGTTCCACTATACAGTAGGCGCCCCCTATAGTCAGCATTACACTATACAGTAGGCGCCCCCCGTGGTCAGCATTACACTATACAGTAGGCGCCCCCTATAGTCAGCGTTCCACTATACAGTAGGCGCCCCCTATAGTCAGCATTACACTATACAGTAGGCGCCCCCCGTGGTCAGCATTACACTATACAGTAGGCGCCCCCTATAGTCAGCGTTGCACTATACAGTAGGCGCCCCCTATAGTCAGTGTTACACTATACAGTAGGCGCCCCCCGTGGTCAGCATTACACTATACAGTAGGCGCCCCCTATAGTCAGCGTTACACTATACAGTAGGCGCCCCCTATAGTCAGCGTTACACTATACAGTAGGCGCCCCCTATAGTCAGCGTTACACTATACAGTAGGCGCTCCATATAGTCAGCGTTACACTATACAGTAGGCGCTCCATATAGTCAGCGTTACACTATACAGTAGGTTCTCCCTATAGTCAGCGTTACACTATACAATAGGCGCCCCCCGTAGTCAGCATTACACTATACAGAAGGCGCTCCCTATAGTCTGCGTTACACTATACAATAGGCGGTCCCCGTAGTCAGCATTACACTATACAGTAGGCGCCTCCCATAGTCAGCGTTGCACTATACAGTAGGCGCCCCCCATAGTCAGCGTTGCATTATACAGTAGGCGCCCCCCATAGTCAGCATTGCATTATACAGTAGGCGCCCCCCGTAGTCAGCGTTACACTATACAGTAGGCGCCTCCCATAGTCAGCGTTGCACTATACAGTAGGCGCCCCCCCATAGTCAGCGTTGCATTATACAGT
The DNA here is from genome assembly GCA_947044405.1 of Leptodactylus fallax. Classification (NCBI taxonomy): domain Eukaryota; kingdom Metazoa; phylum Chordata; class Amphibia; order Anura; family Leptodactylidae; genus Leptodactylus; species Leptodactylus fallax. The sequence continues at coordinate 275,922 of CAMRHE010000792.1, read as the reverse complement.
AGGCGCCCCCCGTAGTCAGCGTTACACTATACAGTAGGCGCCCCCTATAGTCAGCGTTGCACTATACAGTAGGCGCCCCCCTATAGTCAGCGTTGCACTATACAGTAGGCGCCCCCTATAGTCAGCGTTACACTATACAGTAGGCGCCCCCTATAGTCAGCGTTACACTATACAGTAGGCGCCACCTATAGTCAGCGTTACACTATACAGTAGGCGCCCCCTATAGTCAGCGTTACACTATACAGTAGGCGCCCCCCTATAGTCAGGGTTACACTATACAGTAGGCGCTCCCCCGTAGTCAGCGTTACACTATACAGTAGGCGCCCCCTATAGTCAGCGTTACACTATACAGTAGGCGCTCCCCGTAGTCACCGTTACACTATACAGTAGGCGCCCCCCATAGTCAGCGTTACACTATACAGTAGGCGCCCCCTATAGTCAGCATTACACTATACAGTAGGCGCCCCCTATAGTCAGCGTTACACTATACAGTAGGCGCCCCCCATAGTCAGCGTTACACTATACAGTAGGCGCTCCCCGTAGTCACCGTTACACTATACAGTAGGCGCCCCCTGTAGTCAGCGTTACACTATACAGTAGGCGCCCCCCATAGTCAGCGTTACACTATACAGTAGGCGCCCCCCATAGTCACCGTTACACTATACAGTAGGCGCCCCCTATAGTCAGCATTACACTATACAGTAGGCGCCCCCTATAGTCAGCATTACACTATACAGTAGGCGCCCCCTATAGTCAGCGTTACACTATACAGTAGGCGCCCCCTATAGTCAGTGTTACACTATACAGTAGGCGCCCCCCCATAGTCAGCGTTGCACTATACAGTAGGCGCCCCCTATAGTCAGCGTTGCACTATACAGTAGGCGCCCCCTATAGTCAGCGTTACACTATACAGTAGGCGCCCCCTATAGTCAGCATTACACTATACAGTAGGCGCCCCCTATAGTCAGCGTTACACTATACAGTAGGCGCCCCCTATAGTCAGCGTTACACTATACAGTAGGCGCCCCCCATAGTCAGCGTTGCACTATACAGTAGGCGCCCCCTATAGTCAGCGTTGCACTATACAGTAGGCGCCCCCCCTATAGTCAGCGTTACACTATACAGTAGGCGCCCCCTATAGTCAGCATTACACTATACAGTAGGCGCCCCCCTATAGTCAGCGTTACACTATACAGTAGGCGCCCCCTATAGTCAGCGTTACACTATACAGTAGGCGCCCCCTATAGTCAGCGTTACACTATACAGTAGGCGCTCCCCGTAGTCACCGTTACACTATACAGTAGGCGCCCCCTGTAGTCAGCGTTACACTATACAGTAGGCGCCCCCTATAGTCAGCGTTACACTATACAGTAGGCGCTCCCCGTAGTCAGCGTTACACTATACAGTAGGCGCCCCCCATAGTCACCGTTACACTATACAGTAGGCGCCCCCCATAGTCAGCGTTACACTATACAGTAGGCGCCCCCTATAGTCAGCGTTACACTATACAGTAGGCGCTCCCCGTAGTCACCGTTACACTATACAGTAGGCGCCCCCTATAGTCAGCGTTACACTATACAGTAGGCGCTCCCCGTAGTCACCGTTACACTATACAGTAGGCGCCCCCCATAGTCAGCGTTACACTATACAGTAGGCGCCCCCTATAGTCAGCGTTACACTATACAGTAGGCGCCCCCCATAGTCAGCGTTACACTATACAGTAGGCGCTCCCCGTAGTCACCGTTACACTATACAGTAGGCGCCCCCCATAGTCAGCGTTACACTATACAGTAGGCGCCCCCCATAGTCAGCGTTACACTATACAGTAGGCGCCCCCTATAGTCAGCGTTACACTATACAGTAGGCGCCCCCTATAGTCAGCGTTACACTATACAGTAGGCGCCCCCCATAGTCAGCGTTACACTATACAGTAGGCCCCCCCCATAGTCAGCGTTACACTATACAGTAGGCGCTCCCCGTAGTCACCGTTACACTATACAGTAGGCGCCCCCCATAGTCAGCGTTACACTATACAGTAGGCGCCCCCCATAGTCAGCGTTACACTATACAGTAGGCGCCTCCTATAGTCAGCGTTACACTATACAGTAGGCGCCCCCTATAGTCAGCGTTACACTATACAGTAGGCGCCCCCCATAGTCAGCGTTACACTATACAGTAGGCGCCCCCCATAGTCAGCGTTACACTATACAGTAGGCGCCCCCTATAGTCAGCATTACACTATACAGTAGGCGCCCCCTATAGTCAGCATTACACTATACAGTAGGCGCCCCCTATAGTCAGCGTTACACTATACAGTAGGCGCCCCCTATAGTCAGCGTTACACTATACAGTAGGCGCCCCCTGTAGTCAGCGTTACACTATACAGTAGGCGCCCCCTATAGTCAGCATTACACTATACAGTAGGCGCCCCCTATAGTCAGCGTTACACTATACAGTAGGCGCCCCCTGTAGTCAGCGTTACACTATACAGTAGGCGCCCCCTATAGTCAGCGTTACACTATACAGTAGGCGCCCCCCCATAGTCAGCGTTACACTATACAGTAGGCGCCCCCCATAGTCAGCGTTACACTATACAGTAGGCGCCCCCTATAGTCAGCATTACACTATACAGTAGGCGCCCCCTATAGTCAGCATTACACTATACAGTAGGCGCCCCCTATAGTCAGCGTTACACTATACAGTAGGCGCCCCCTATAGTCAGTGTTACACTATACAGTAGGCGCCCCCCATAGTCAGCGTTGCACTATACAGTAGGCGCCCCCTATAGTCAGCGTTGCACTATACAGTAGGCGCCCCCTATAGTCAGCGTTACACTATACAGTAGGCGCCCCCTATAGTCAGCATTACACTATACAGTAGGCGCCCCCTATAGTCAGCGTTACACTATACAGTAGGCGCCCCCTATAGTCAGCGTTACACTATACAGTAGGCGCCCCCTATAGTCAGCGTTACACTATACAGTAGGCGCTCCCCGTAGTCACCGTTACACTATACAGTAGGCGCCCCCTGTAGTCAGCGTTACACTATACAGTAGGCGCCCCCTATAGTCAGCGTTACACTATACAGTAGGCGCTCCCCGTAGTCAGCGTTACACTATACAGTAGGCGCCCCCCATAGTCACCGTTACACTATACAGTAGGCGCCCCCCATAGTCAGCGTTACACTATACAGTAGGCGCCCCCTATAGTCACGTTACACTATACAGTAGGCGCCCCCACCGTCCTATACGTAGGCCCTCGCTCCCCGTAGTCACCGTTACACTATACAGTAGGCGCCCCCCATAGTCAGCGTTACACTATACAGTAGGCCCCCCATAGTCAGCGTTACACTATACAGTAGGCGCCCCCATAGTCAGCGTTACACTATACAGTAGGCGCTCCCCGTAGTCACCGTTACACTATACAGTAGGCGCCCCCCATAGTCAGCGTTACACTATACAGTAGGCGCCCCCTATAGTCAGCGTTACACTATACAGTAGGCGCCCCCTATAGTCAGCGTTACACTATACAGTAGGCGCCCCAGCAGCGTTACACTATACAGTAGGCGCCCCCATAGTCAGCGTTACACTATACAGTAGGCGCCCCCATAGTCAGCGTTACACTATACAGTAGGCGCCCCCCATAGTCAGCGTTACACTATACAGTAGGCGCCCCCCATAGTCAGCGTTACACTATACAGTAGGCCCCCCATAGTCAGCGTTACACTATACAGTAGGCGCCCCCATAGTCAGCGTTACACTATACAGTAGGCGCCCCCGTGGTCAGCATTACACTATACAGTAGGCGCCCCCTATAGTCAGCGTTACACTATACAGTAGGCGCCCCTATAGTCAGCGTTCCACTATACAGTAGGCGCCCCCTATAGTCAGCATTACACTATACAGTAGGCGCCCCCATGGTCAGCATTACACTATACAGTAGGCGCCCCCTATAGTCAGCATTACACTATACAGTAGGCGCCCCCCGTGGTCAGCATTACACTATACAGTAGGCGCCCTATAGTCAGCGTTGCACTATACAGTAGGCGCCCCCTATAGTCAGTGTTACACTATACAGTAGGCGCCCCCGTGGTCAGCATTACACTATACAGTAGGCGCCCCTATAGTCAGCGTTACACTATACAGTAGGCGCCCCATAGTCAGCGTTACACTATACAGTAGGCTCCCCTATAGTCAGCGTTACACTATACAGTAGGCGCTCCATATAGTCAGCGTTACACTATACAGTAGGCGCTCCATATAGTCAGCGTTACACTATACAGTAGGTTCTCCCTATAGTCAGCGTTACACTATACAATAGGCGCCCCCGTAGTCAGCATTACACTATACAGAAGGCGCCCCCTATAGTCTGCGTTACACTATACAATAGGCGGCCCCGTAGTCAGCATTACACTATACAGTAGGCGCCCCCATAGTCAGCGTTGCACTATACAGTAGGCGCCCCCCATAGTCAGCGTTGCATTACAGGGCGCCCCCCATAGTCAGCATTGCACTATACAGTAGGCGCCCCCGTAGTCAGCGTTACACTATACAGTAGGCGCCCCCCGTAGTCAGCGTTGCACTATACAGTAGGCACCCCCCATAGTCAGCGTTGCACTATACAGTAGGCGCCCCTATAGTCAGCGTTGCACTATACAGTAGGCGCCCCTATAGTCAGCGTTACACTATACAGTAGGCGCCCCCTATAGTCAGCGTTACACTATACAGTAGGCGCCACCTATAGTCAGCGTTACACTATACAGTAGGCGCCCCCATAGTCAGCGTTACACTATACAGTAGGCGCTCCCCGTAGTCACCGTTACACTATACAGTAGGCGCCCCCCATAGTCAGCGTTACACTATACAGTAGGCGCCCCTATAGTCAGCATTACACTATACAGTAGGCGCCCCCTATAGTCAGCGTTACACTATACAGTAGGCGCCCCCTATAGTCAGCGTTACACTATACAGTAGGCGCTCCCCGTAGTCACCGTTACACTATACAGTAGGCGCCCCCTGTAGTCAGCGTTACACTATACAGTAGGCGCCCCCCATAGTCAGCGTTACACTATACAGTAGGCGCCCCCCATAGTCAGCGTTACACTATACAGTAGGCGCCCCCTATAGTCAGCGTTACACTATACAGTAGGCGCTCCCCGTAGTCACCGTTACACTATACAGTAGGCGCCCCCCATAGTCAGCGTTACACTATACAGTAGGCGCCCCCCATAGTCAGCATTACACTATACAGTAGGCGCCCCCTATAGTCAGCGTTACACTATACAGTAGGCGCCCCCATAGTCAGCGTTACACTATACAGTAGGCGCTCCCCGTAGTCACCGTTACACTATACAGTAGGCGCCCCCCATAGTCAGCGTTACACTATAGGGGCCCCCTGTCAGCGTTACACTATACAGTAGGCGCCCCCCATAGTCAGCGTTACACTATACAGTAGGCGCCCCCATAGTCAGCGTTACACTATACAGTAGGCGCCCCCCATAGTCAGCGTTACACTATACAGTAGGCGCCCCCCATAGTCAGCGTTACACTATACAGTAGGCGCCCCCCATAGTCAGCAATACACTATACAGAGGCGCCCCCTATAGTCAGCTTCCTATACAGTAGGCGCCCCTAGCGCGTCCACAGGGCGCCCCTGTAGTCAGCGTTACACTATACAGTAGGCGCCCCCCGTAGTCAGCGTTACACTATACAGTAGGCGCCCCCATAGTCAGCGTTACACTATACAGTAGGCGCCCCCTATAGTCAGCAGTACACTATACAGTAGGCGCCCCCTATAGTCAGCATTACACTATACAGTAGGCGCCCCCTATAGTCAGCGTTACACTATACAGTAGGCGCCCCCTATAGTCAGCGTTACACTATACAGTAGGCGCCCCATAGTCAGCATTACACTATACAGTAGGCGCCCCCATAGTCAGCGTTACACTATACAGTAGGCGCCCCCTATAGTCAGCGTTACACTATACAGTAGGCGCCCCCTATAGTCAGCGTTACACTATACAGTAGGCGCCCCCCATAGTCAGCGTTACACTATACAGTAGGCGCCCCCCATAGTCAGCGTTACACTATACAGTCAGGCCCCCCTAGCAGCGTTACACTATACGGTAGGCGCCCCCTATAGTCAGCGTTACACTATACAGTAGGCGCCCCCTATAGTCAGCGTTACACTATACAGTAGGCGCCCCCTATAGTCAGCGTTACACTTCAGTAGGCGCCCCCTATAGTCAGCGTTACACTATACAGTAGGCGCCCCCTATAGTCAGCGTTACACTATACAGTAGGCGCTCCCCGTAGTCACCGTTACACTATACAGTAGGCGCCCCCTGTAGTCAGCGTTACAGTGTTGTGCTCTAGGGGGCGATATTGATAATGTTACGGTAGGATCAGAGATTTTCCCGGTTTTCGGCCGTCTCTCACCTCCAGTAAGTGCAGGAATCTGCCCAGTTCTCTCCCCACATAACGCACCAGATTTGCAGCCTGGGCATAAAACGTGGAGGAGCCGCCGCTCCAGTCCAGGCTGATGCAGTTCATCTGCTTAACCTTGAACATTTCCTGTAAGACATAGATGGGGCAGAGCGGTAACGCGGCGGCACGGCCGGGCTATACACAAGGACTCACATGGGGTGCTATACTGGACGGACAATGGGAGGCGTCATGTGACATGCCACAACCCCCATCATGGCAGCTACATGTGTGGCCCAAGCAAGAATAATGACGTTTGTTGTATTTGGTGTTTGCAGCGCTCCAGAGCTGTAATCATTATGTGTCATGTGTGGTCAGAGACCAACAGATCTAACCAGGAGCGCAACCAGGACACAGCGCCACACCTGTCTACTGGTTGTGTCTGGTATTACAGCTCATCCCCATTCACTTTACTGATGCCATATTTTACCAGTCCTAGAGATCCCTTCAATAGTAACAGGGGATGAAAGATTAGATTGTCAGCTCCTGGGGTCAGGGATGATGGGAGTGATACATGGTGTGTGATATAGAGATTAGATTGTCAGCTCCTGGGGTCAGGGATGATGGGAGTGATACAGTTTGTATGTGATATAGAGATTAGATTGTCAGCTCCTGGGGTCAGGGATGATGGGAGTGATACATGGTGTGTGATATAGAGATTAGATTGTCAGCTCCTGGGGTCAGGGATGATGGGAGTGATACATTGTGTGTGATATAGAGAGATTAGATTGTCAGCTCCTGGGGTCAGGGATGATGGGAGTGATACAGTTTGTATGTGATATAGAGATTAGATTGTCAGCTCCTGGGGTCAGGGATGATGGGAGTGATACATGGTGTGTGATATAGAGATTAGATTGTCAGCTCCTGGGGTCAGGGATGATGGGAGTGATACATTGTGTGTGATATAGAGAGATTAGATTGTCAGCTCCTGGGGTCAGGGATGATGGGAGTGATACAGTTTGTATGTGATATAGAGATTAGATTGTCAGCTCCTGGGGTCAGGGTTGATGGGAGTGATACATGGTGTGTGATATAGAGATTAGATTGTCAGCTCCTGGGGTCAGGGATGATGGGAGTGATACACTGTGTGTGATATAGAGATTAGATTGTCAGCTCCTGGGGTCAGGGATGATGGGAGTGATACATGGTGTGTGATATAGAGATTAGATTGTCAGCTCCTGGGGTCAGGGATGATGGGAGTGATACACTGTGTGTGATATAGAGAGATTAGATTGTCAGCTCCTGGGGTCAGGGATGATGGGAGTGATACATTGTGTGTGATATAGAGAGATTAGATTGTCAGCTCCTGGGGTCAGGGATGATGGGAGTGATACATGGTGTGTGATATAGAGAGATTAGATTGTCAGCTCCTGGGGTCAAGGATGATGGGAGTGATACACTGTGTGTGATATATAGAGATTAGATTGTCAGCTCCTGGGGTCAGGGATGATGGGAGTGATACATGGTGTGTGATATAGGGGGATTAGATTGTCAGCTCCTGGGGTCAGGGATGATGGGAGTGATACATGGTGTGTGATATAGGGAGATTAGATTGTCAGCTCCTGGGGTCAGGGATGATGAGGGTGATACATTGTGTGTGTGATATAGGGAGATTAGATTGTCAGCTCCTGGGGTCAGGGATGATGGGAGTGATACATGGTGTGTGATATAGAGAGATTAGATTGTCAGCTCCTGGGGTCAAGGATGATGGGAGTGATACACTGTGTGTGATATAGAGAGATTAGATTGTCAGCTCCTGGGGTCAGGGATGATGGGAGTGATACATGGTGTGTGATATAGGGGGATTAGATTGTCAGCTCCTGGGGTCAGGGATGATGGGAGTGATACATGGTGTGTGATATAGGGAGATTAGATTGTCAGCTCCTGGGGTCAGGGATGATGAGGGTGATACATTGTGTGTGTGATATAGGGAGATTAGATTGTCAGCTCCTGGGGTCAGGGATGATGGGAGTGATACATTGTATGTGATATAGAGAGATTAGATTGTCAGCTCCTGGGGTCAGGGTTGATGGGAGTGATACATGGTGTGTGATATAGGGAGATTAGATTGTCAGCTCCTGGGGTCAGGGATGATGGGAGTGATACATGGTGTGTGATATAGGGAGATTAGATTGTCAGCTCCTGGGGTCAGGGATGATGGGAGTGATACATGGTGTGTGATATAGAGATTAGATTGTCAGCTCCTGGGGTCAGGGATGATGGGAGTGATACATGGTGTGTGATATAGGGAGATTAGATTGTCAGCTCCTGGGGTCAGGGATGATGGGAGTGATACATGGTGTGTGATATAGAGATTAGATTGTCAGCTCCTGGGACCAGGGATGATGGGAGTGATACATGGTGTGTGATATAGAGATTAGATTGTCAGCTCCTGGGTCAGGGATGATGGGAGTGATACACTGTGTGTGATATATAGAGATTAGATTGTCAGCTCCTGGGGTCAGGGATGATGGGAGTGATACATTGTATGTGATATAGAGAGATTAGATTGTCAGCTCCTGGGGTCAGGGATGATGGGAGTGATACATGGTGTGTGATATAGGGAGATTAGATTGTCAGCTCCTGGGGTCAGGGATGATGGGAGTGATACATGGTGTGTGATATAGAGAGATTAGATTGTCAGCTCCTGGGGTCAGGGATGATGGGAGTGATACATGGTGTGTGATATAGAGATTAGATTGTCAGCTCCTGGGGTCAGGGATGATGGGAGTGATACCTGGTGTGTGATAGAGAGATTAGATTGTCAGCTCCTGGGGTCAGGGATGATGGGAGTGATACACTGTGTGATATAGGGAGATTAGATTGTCAGCTCCTGGGGTCAGGGATGATGGGAGTGATACATGGTGTGTGATATAGGGAGATTAGATTGTCAGCTCCTGGGGTCAGGGATGATGGGAGTGATACATGGTGTGTGATATAGGGAGATTAGATTGTCAGCTCCTGGGGTCAGGGATGATGGGAGTGATACACTGTGTGATATAGGGAGATTAGATTGTCAGCTCCTGGGGTCAGGGATGATGGGAGTGATACATGGTGTGTGATATAGGGAGATTAGATTGTCAGCTCCTGGGGTCAGGGATGATGGGAGTGATACACTGTGTGATATAGGGAGATTAGATTGTCAGCTCCTGGGGTCAGGGATGATGGGAGTGATACATGGTGTGTGATATAGGGAGATTAGATTGTCAGCTCCTGGGGTCAGGGATGATGGGAGTGATACACTGTGTGTGATATAGGGGGATTAGATTGTCAGCTCCTGGGGTCAGGGATGATGGGAGTGATACATTGGATGGGCTTTCGGCCCCTGTACCTGGCACAGTGATTTGACCCAGGGCACCAGACCATTTTCGGTAAATCCATGAATTATGACAGAAGTTTCTTGACTTGAGTTGAATTTGGAGTTTTTGAGGTTTTCTGGAGAAATTTCCTGGCGGAGAAAACAAAACAATTACAGCTATAATAATAGCAGAGCGAGCAGCGGGTAAGAAGGGGTTAATGATGGGGCAGATTATTACACACACACAGATTAGATCCTTTTAGATCTCGTCCACCGATCCCCAAGACAGGGAGGATTAACCCCGCATTGTTCTACACCGGATAGATGGCGCTAAAAGTAGCAGTAAGGTCTCGCCCCAGGAGCTAGCACTCTAACATCTTCATAAGAGTCAGCTAAGAGACAAAGCAGAAGGGGCCGATACCTGGTACAGGTCCGGGTGGTCCGAGGTGTAGAGGTACCAATGGAGAGGGATCGGAAACGGGACGGCTGCGAAGGGGCGTTCTGGCAAGCCGCTAAACGGGTAAGAAACGGAGTAACAGTCGTCTGAGCCAAAGCAGAAAGACAACCCTGCCGGAGGAGAAGCGGACATGGTCACATCTGTCACTGACTACCCCCCAAATACTGCAATAACCCCCCAGTATAAGACTGACCGGCCACGGCCCGCAGCACAGAGAGGATCAGCACGCAGCTCCGCAGCATCTGCACAGACAAGTTCACATCAGGCTGATAGACATGCGGCCACCTGTAATAAGGCGATTATTACGCCGCGTCACTCACCTTGCTGATCAGTGTCTCCAGCGCCGTCACCCCTGGAGGTGCCCGCACCCGTTATAAAGGAAGAAGATCCTGAAGATCGCACAGGGCGGGGGGAGGAGGGAGAGACGTCTCAGGCCTTGTAACCATGCCAGGGCTCCGCTTATCTCGTCTTAGCATCAGGGTACCCTGTGCCAACCCTAATATAACAGTACGTGCGCCGGAACATTCCTACCCCTGGGGGTGGCAGCCTGCCATATGTAGGTGGAGAAGTCGGGAGGCTGATGCAAGTTCTGCAGAAATCTTGGTTTGTGCTACCTGTTAAAGATATGAGAGGAGGAGCGGCGGCCCCAATAACTGCCCCACGTACCGGTGCGAGGAGCGGCGGCCCCAATAACTGCCCCACGTACCGGTGCGAGGAGCGGCGACCCCAATAACTGCCCCACATACCGGTGCAAGGAGCGGCGGCCCCAATAACTGCCCCGCGTACCGGTGCGAGGAGCGGCGGCCCCAATAACTGCCCCACGTACCGGTGCGAGGAGCGGCGGCCCCAATAACTGCCCCACGTACCGGTGCGAGGAGCGGCGACCCCAATAACTGCCCCACATACCGGTGCAAGGAGCGGCGGCCCCAATAACTGCCCCGCGTACCGGTGCGAGGAGCGGCGGCCCCAATAACTGCCCCACGTACCGGTGCGAGGAGCGGCGGCCCCAATAACTGCCCCACGTACCGGTGCGAGGAGCGGCGACCCCAATAACTGCCCCACATACCGGTGCAAGGAGCGGCGGCCCCAATAACTGCCCCGCGTACCGGTGCGAGGAGCGGCGGCCCCAATAACTGCCCCACGTACCGGTGCGAGGAGCGGCGGCCCCAATAACTGCCCCACGTACCGGTGCGAGGAGCGGCGACCCCAATAACTGCCCCACATACCGGTGCAAGGAGCGGCGGCCCCAATAACTGCCACACGTACCGGTGCGAGGAGCGGCGACCCCAATAACTGCCCCACGTACAGGTGCGAGGAGCGGCGACCCCAATAACTGCCCCACGTACCGGTGCGAGGAGCGGCGACCCCAATAACTGCCCCACATACCGGTGCAAGGAGCGGCGGCCCCAATAACTGCCCCGCGTACCGGTGCGAGGAGCGGCGACCCCAATAACTGCCCCACGTACCAGTGCAAGGAGCGGCGGCCCCAATAACTGCCCCACGTACCGGTGCGAGGAGCGGCGGCCCCAATAACTGCCCCACGTACCGGTGCGAGGAGCGGCGACCCCAATAACTGCCCCACATACCGGTGCAAGGAGCGGCAGCCTCAATAACTGCCCCACATACCGGTGCAAGGAGCAGCGGCCCCAATAACTGCCCCGCGTACCGGTGCGAGGAGCGGCGACCCCAATAACTGCCCCACATACCGGTGCAAGGAGCGGCGGCCCCAATAACTGCCCCGCGTACCGGTGCGAGGAGCGGCAGCCCCAATAACTGCCCCGCGTACCGGTGCAAGGAGCGGCGGCCCCAATAACTGCCCCGCGTACCGGTGCAAGGAGCGGCGACCCCAATAACTGCCCCACATACCGGTGCAAGGAGCGGCAGCCCCAATAACTGCCCCACATACCGGTGCAAGGAGCGGCGGCCCCAATAACTGCCCCGCGTACCGGTGCGAGGAGCGGCGACCCCAATAACTGCCCCACATACCGGTGCAAGGAGCGGCGGCCCCAATAACTGCCCCGCGTACCGGTGCGAGGAGCGGCAGCCCCAATAACTGCCCCGCGTACCGGTGCGAGGAGCGGTGGCCCCAATAACTGCCCCGCGTACCGGTGCAAGGAGCGGCAGCCCCAATAACTGCCCCGCGTACCGGTGCGAGGAGCGGCAACCCCAATAACTGCCCCACGTACAGGTGCAAGGAGCGGCGACCCCAATAACTGCCCCACGTACAGGGGCAAGGAGCGGCGACCCCAATAACTGCCCCACGTACCGGTGCGAGGAGCGGCGACCCCAATAACTGCCCCACGTACAGGGGCAAAGAGCGGCGACCCCAATAACTGCCCCACATACAGGGGCAAGGAGCGGCAGCCCCAATAACTGCCCCACGTACAGGTGCGAGGAGCGGCGGCCCCAATAACTGCCCCACGTACAGGGGCAAGGAGCGGCAGCCCCAATAACTGCCCCACGTACAGGGGCAAGGAGCGGCAGCCCCAATAACTGCCCCACGTACCGGTGCGAGGAGCGGCGACCCCAATAGCTGCCCCACATACAGGTGCAAGGAGCGGCGACCCCAATAACTGCCCCGCGTACCGGTGCAAGGAGCGGCGACCCCAATAACTGCCCCACGTACCAGTGCGAGGAGCGACGGTCCCAATAACTGCCCCACATACCAGTGCGAGGAGCGGCGGCCCCAATAACTGCCCCATGTACCAGTGCGAGGAGCGGCGGTCCCAATAACTGCCCGACGTACCGGTACGAGGAGCGGCAGCCCCAATAACTGCCTCACGTACAAAAAAGGTGAAAGTCCGCAGCAGCACCAGGATAATGGCGGGTGCTCGGCCCAGCGCCTCTGGTAACAGCTCCATGTACTGTATATAGCCAAGGATAAGGCAGCGCTCCGCTGGTTATAAGTAGAAAGTTGTGACGTGTCAGCCACGATTCAGCTCTACTGTGCACAGGATAGTATATAATAATATATATGTATCTAGCGAATATACAACTGCAATTTACATCCAATCAAGTACAAAAAGTGACATAATCGATATAAAACATCACATTGTGCTCATGTATAAAGATATAACGTGACGGTGCATATATAATAATATATCATTCATAATCTATATAGAGCACAAGTGAATATGCAGAATATTAAACATTGAAACAAGAATATTATCAATAATGCAATTAATGTATAAAATCCCTGTATCATAAACCTGCTAAACCTGCATCTGGTGCTGCAGGACTGGGCAATCCAGGAAGTATAGACTCGCACATGTGCAGTAAAGGCAGAAACAACCGCCGCCATCTTAGAAAGGGGCGCTCACCATACTGAGCATGCCCAACACATATAGGCCACTAGGACTGCACAATATGGGAGTAGGCGGGGAAAGAAAGTCCATATTACTTAGGGGAAGGCGCCCAATCATAAAGAAATATATATATATATATATATATATATATATATATATATATACAGCTTCTATTACCTGGTCATACACCGTAACGTATATGTGCCATCTAAGATAAGAAATCCAATGTCTACACAGCTAAGAAGTGATGGCTAAAGATATGAAACTAAGTCATACCACAGCTTATAAGGGCGCCCTCCAGAGGTCATTACAGGTACAACACCTTATACCAGGCTCAGATACCACAGCTTATAAGGGCGCCCTCCAGAGGTCATTACAGGTACAACACCTTATACCAGGCTCAGATACCACAGCTTATAAGGGCGCCCTCCAGAGGTCATTACAGGTACAACACCTTATACCAGGCTCAGATACCACAGCTTATAAGGGCGCCCTCCAGAGGTCATTACAGGTACAACACCTTATACCAGGCTCAGATACCTCAACTTATAAGGGCGCCCTCCAGAGGTCATTACAGGTACAACACCTTATACCAGGCTCAGATACCACAGTTTATAAGGGCGCCCTCCAGAGGTCATTACAGGTACAACACCTTATACCAGGCTCAGATACCACAGCTTATAAGGGCGCCCTCCAGAGGTCATTACAGGTACAACACCTTATACCAGGCTCAGATACCACAGCTTATAAGGGCGCCCTCCAGAGGTCATTACAGGTACAACACCTTATACCAGGCTCAGATACCACAGCTTATAAGGGCGCCCTCCAGAGGTCATTACAGGTACAACACCTTATACCAGGCTCAGATACCACAGCTTATAAGGGCGCCCTCCAGAGGTCATTACAGGTACAACACCTTATACCAGGCTCAGATACCTCAACTTATAAGGGCGCCCTCCAGAGGTCATTACAGGTACAACACCTTATACCAGGCTCAGATACCACAGTTTATAAGGGCGCCCTCCAGAGGTCATTACAGGTACAACACCTTATACCAGGCTCAGATACCACAGCTTATAAGGGCGCCCTCCAGAGGTCATTACAGGTACAACACCTTATACCAGGCTCAGATACCTCAGCTTATAAGGGCGCCCTCCAGAGGTCATTACAGGTACAACACCTTATACCAGGCTCAGATACCTCAGCTTATAAGGGCGCCCTCCAGAGGTCATTACAGGTACAACACCTTATACCAGGCTCAGATACCTCAGCTTATAAGGGCGCCCTCCAGAGGTCATTACAGGTACAACACCTTATACCAGGCTCAGATACCTCAACTTATAAGGGCGCCCTCCAGAGGTCATTACAGGTACAACACCTTATACCAGGCTCAGATACCTCAACTTATAAGGGCGCCCTCCAGAGGTCATTACAGGTACAACACCTTATACCAGGCTCAGATACCTCAGCTTATAAGGCCGCCCTCCAGAGGTCATTACAGGTACAACACCTTATACCAGGCTCAGATACCTCAGCTTATAAGGGCGCCCTCCAGAGGTCATTACAGGTACAACACCTTATACCAGGCTCAGATACCTCAGCTTATAAGGGCGCCCTCCAGAGGTCATTACAGGTACAACACCTTATACCAGGCTCAGATACCTCAGCTTATAAGGGCGCCCTCCAGAGGTCATTACAGGTACAACACCTTATACCAGGCTCAGATACCACAGCTTATAAGGGCGCCCTCCAGAGGTCATTACAGGTACAACACCTTATACCAGGCTCAGATACCACAGCTTATAAGGGCGCCCTCCAGAGGTCATTACAGGTACAACACCTTATACCAGGCTCAGATACCACAGCTTATAAGGGCGCCCTCCAGAGGTCATTACAGGTACAACACCTTATACCAGGCTCAGATACCTCAACTTATAAGGGCGCCCTCCAGAGGTCATTACAGGTACAACACCTTATACCAGGCTCAGATACCACAGTTTATAAGGGCGCCCTCCAGAGGTCATTACAGGTACAACACCTTATACCAGGCTCAGATACCACAGCTTATAAGGGCGCCCTCCAGAGGTCATTACAGGTACAACACCTTATACCAGGCTCAGATACCTCAGCTTATAAGGGCGCCCTCCAGAGGTCATTACAGGTACAACACCTTATACCAGGCTCAGATACCTCAACTTATAAGGGCGCCCTCCAGAGGTCATTACAGGTACAACACCTTATACCAGGCTCAGATACCTCAACTTATAAGGGCGCCCTCCAGAGGTCATTACAGGTACAACACCTTATACCAGGCTCAGATACCTCAGCTTATAAGGGCGCCCTCCAGAGGTCATTACAGGTACAACACCTTATACCAGGCTCAGATACCTCAGCTTATAAGGGCGCCCTCCAGAGGTCATTACAGGTACAACACCTTATACCAGGCTCAGATACCACAGCTTATAAGGGCGCCCTCCAGAGGTCATTACAGGTACAACACCTTATACCAGGCTCAGATACCTCAGCTTATAAGGGCGCCCTCCAGAGGTCATTACAGGTACAACACCTTATACCAGGCTCAGATACCTCAGCTTATAAGGGCGCCCTCCAGAGGTCATTACAGGTACAACACCTTATACCAGGCTCAGATACCTCAGCTTATAAGGGCGCCCTCCAGAGGTCATTACAGGTACAACACCTTATACCAGGCTCAGATACCACAGCTTATAAGGGCGCCCTCCAGAGGTCATTACAGGTACAACACCTTATACCAGGCTCAGATACCTCAGCTTATAAGGGCGCCATCCAGAGGTCATTACAGGTACAACACCTTATACCAGGCTCAGATACCACAGCTTATAAGGGCGCCCTCCAGAGGTCATTACAGGTACAACACCTTATACCAGGCTCAGATACCTCAACTTATAAGGGCGCCCTCCAGAGGTCATTACAGGTACAACACCTTATACCAGGCTCAGATACCACAGCTTATAAGGGCGCTCTCCAGAGGTCATTACAGGTACAACACCTTATACCAGGCTCAGATACCACAGCTTATAAGGGCGCCCTCCAGAGGTCATTACAGGTACAACACCTTATACCAGGCTGAGATACCTCAGCTTATAAGGGCGCCCTCCAGAGGTCATTACAGGTACAACACCTTATACCAGGCTCAGATACCTCAGCTTATAAGGGCGCCCTCCAGAGGTCATTACAGGTACAACACCTTATACCAGGCTCAGATACCTCAGCTTATAAGGGCGCCCTCCAGAGGTCATTACAGGTACAACACCTTATACCAGGCTCAGATACCTCAGCTTATAAGGGCGCCCTCCAGAGGTCATTACAGGTACAACACCTTATACCAGGCTCAGATACCTCAGCTTATAAGGGCGCCCTCCAGAGGTCATTACAGGTACAACACCTTATACCAGGCTCAGATACCACAGCTTATAAGGGCGCCCTCCAGAGGTCATTACAGGTACAACACCTTATACCAGGCTCAGATACCTCAGCTTATAAGGGCGCCCTCCAGAGGTCATTACAGGTACAACACCTTATACCAGGCTCAGATACCTCAGCTTATAAGGGCGCCCTCCAGAGGTCATTACAGGTACAACACCTTATACCAGGCTCAGATACCTCAGCTTATAAGGGCGCCCTCCAGAGGTCATTACAGGTACAACACCTTATACCAGGCTCAGATACCTCAGCTTATAAGGGCGCCCTCCAGAGGTCATTACAGGTACAACACCTTATACCAGGCTGAGATACCTCAGCTTATAAGGGCGCCCTCCAGAGGTCATTACAGGTACAACACCTTATACCAGGCTCAGATACCTCAGCTTATAAGGGCGCCCTCCAGAGGTCATTACAGGTACAACACCTTATACCAGGCTCAGATACCACAGCTTATAAGGGTGCCCTCCAGAGGTCATTACAGGTACAACACCTTATACCAGGCTCAGATACCTCAGCTTATAAGGGCGCCCTCCAGAGGTCATTACAGGTACAACACCTTATACCAGGCTCAGATACCTCAGATTATAAGGGCGCCCTCCAGAGGTCATTACAGGTACAACACCTTATACCAGGCTCAGATACCACAGCTTATAAGGGCGCCCTCCAGAGGTCATTACAGGTACAACACCTTATACCAGGCTCAGATACCTCAGCTTATAAGGGCGCCCTCCAGAGGTCATTACAGGTACAACACCTTATACCAGGCTCAGATACCTCAGCTTATAAGGGCGCCCTCCAGAGGTCATTACAGGTACAACACCTTATACCAGGCTGAGATACCTCAGCTTATAAGGGCGCCCTCCAGAGGTCATTACAGGTACAACACCTTATACCAGGCTCAGATACCTCAGCTTATAAGGGCGCCCTCCAGAGGTCATTACAGGTACAACACCTTATACCAGGCTGAGATACCACAGCTTATAAGGGCGCCCTCCAGAGGTCATTACAGGTACAACACCTTATACCAGGCTCAGATACCTCAGCTTATAAGGGCGCCCTCCAGAGGTCATTACAGGTACAACACCTTATACCAGGCTGAGATACCTCAGCTTATAAGGGCGCCCTCCAGAGGTCATTACAGGTACAACACCTTATACCAGGCTCAGATACCACAGCTTATAAGGGCGCCCTCCAGAGGTCATTACAGGTACAACACCTTATACCAGGCTCAGATACCACAGCTTATAAGGGCGCCCTCCAGAGGTCATTACAGGTACAACACCTTATACCAGGCTCAGATACCACAGCTTATAAGGGCGCCCTCCAGAGGTCATTACAGGTACAACACCTTATACCAGGCTCAGATACCTCAGCTTATAAGGGCGCCCTCCAGAGGTCATTACAGGTACAACACCTTATACCAGGCTCAGATACCTCAGCTTATAAGGGCGCCCTCCAGAGGTCATTACAGGTACAACACCTTATACCAGGCTCAGATACCACAGCTTATAAGGGCGCCCTCCAGAGGTCATTACAGGTACAACACCTTATACCAGGCTCAGATACCTCAGCTTATAAGGACAAAGTGCCTGGAAACCGGCAAATCCATTTTACCCTTCCTTATAGTCTATCTATGTTGGTTCTTCCTGGTTCTGAGATTGAGTCGTCTCACCAACATACCACAAGTTACATGGCCATTGTATTAGATAGATCACAAAGTCACTGCTGCACGTCAAGTAATGTCGGATAGAATATTCTTTAGATGTATTGGGATGTATAAACTGGTCTCCTTTTATCATGTGAGCACAATTTGGATATGACAAACATGGAAAACATCCCTTTCTTTTTTGGCCTGTGATTAAGAATTGTGTTAGACCCTTCTTAAGTGACCCCACATCCGAGTGTAAGACCCTATCACCTATATTTGGTGGTCTCCTATAGAAGAGGGGATATTTTTAAATTCCGCTATATTGGGGCAGCAGCTGGTCAGCACAGGTTTACGGATTACACCGGCTATGGCTTGGCTATTTTCACTAAAAGTTGTGATGAAAGGAATCCTATTACTTTTATTACATATCCCCTTCTGGTGTACTGTATAAGAGCATGTCTATCCTGGGCTAAGAATTTAGTCTTATTTCTTTCAATTAATTTCCGTGGGTAACCCTTCTCCTTAAACTTATCTGCCATGTCATCCATGGTTTTTCTCATGTCCCCGTCATCACTAACAATCCTCTTCACTCGCAGGAATTGACTATATGGGAGTGAATTCACCATAGCCCTAGGGTGTGACGTTTCAAACCTAAGGAGTTGGTTTTTGTCCGTAGGCTTAGTGTACAAATTAGTCCTAAGAGGTCGTTCACACTATCATTGCTGACCGTCAGTAGTGTCCGTTGCTATTGTCCGTTAAAAGATTTTAGCATCGGACACTCGCTGAACCGTCAGAAATCCGTTAAAATTTCCATTCATTTCAATGGGTTTTTATATTGTGTCCGTTAGTGTCCGTTTACACCCAGTCCGTCACAAGTCCGTTTTTTTTCGCGGACAAAAAATCCTACATGCAGGACTTTTTTATCCGTTTGAAATAACGGATTCTTGACAGGAAGCGTCCGTTATTTTTTTAACATTGAAGTCTATGGGTAACGGACTTATAATGAATAGTAACTGATAGCCATCAGTTATTGTCCGTTATTTTATGTCCGTTTTTTTTTTTTCTGTGCATGCTAAGAAAGATATGAGTGGAGCGGCGACCCCAATAACTGCCCCACGTACCGGTGCGAGGAGCGGTGGCCCCAATAACTGCCCCACGTACCGGTGCGAGGAGCGGTGGCCCCAATAACTGCCCCACGTACAGGTGCGAGGAGCGGCGAACCCAATAACTGTCCCACGTACAGGTGTGAGGAGCGGCGACCCCAATAACTGTCCCACGTACAAGTGCGAGGAGCGGCGACCCCAATAACTGTCCCACGTACAAGTGCGAGGAGCGGCGGCCCCAATAACTGCCCAACGTACAGGAGCGAGGAGCGGCGGCCCCAATAACTGCCCAACGTACCAGTGCGAGGAGCGGTGACCCCAGTAACTGCTCCACATACAGGTGCGAGGAGCGGCGACCCCAATAACTGCCCCACGTACAGGTGTGAGGAGCGGCGAACCCAATAACTGTCCCACGTACAGGTGCGAGGAGCGGCGACCCCAATAACTGCCCCACGTACAGGTGTGAGGAGCGGCGAACCCAATAACTGCCTCACGTACAGGTGTGAGGAGCGGCGAACCCAATAACTGTCCCACGTACAGGTGCGAGGAGCGGCGACCCCAATAACTGCCCCACGTACAGGTGCGAGGAGCGGCGACCCCAATAACTACCCGACGTACAGGTGCGAGGAGCGGCAGCCACAATAACTGCCCCACGTACCAGTGCGAGGAGCGGCGACCCCAATAACTGCCCCACGTACAGGTGTGAGGAGCGGCGAACCCAATAACTGCCTCACGTACAGGTGTGAGGAGCGGCGACCCCAATAACTGTCCCACGTACAGGTGCGAGGAGCGGCGACCCCAATAACTGCCCCACGTACAGGTGCGAGGAGCGGCGACCCCAATAACTACCCGACGTACAGGTGCGAGGAGCGGCAGCCCCAATAACTGCCCCACGTACCAGTGCGAGGAGCGGCGACCCCAATAACTGCCCCACGTACCTGTGCGATGAGCGGCGACCCCAATAACTACCTCACGTACAGGTGCGAGGAGCGGTGGCCCCAATAACTGCCCCACGTACCGGTGCGAGGAGCGGCGACCCCAATAACTGCCCCACGTACAGGTGCGAGGAGCGGCGAGCCCAATAACTGCTCCACATACAGGTGCGAGGAGGTGCAATTTCAGAGACCCAGGGGGGTGGGATGCTGTAGCAGGGGCCGGAGGTGACACCTTGGGGTTTCCCCTCTCCTGTCCAGGGATGGGCATATACGAAGAGCATCAGTTACCAGGAGCGTGCGCAGTGGGATCCAGGCTGGGGCCGTTCATGCCAGTGGGCTACATGTAGTTATCATTCTGCCACTGAGTCCTCTTCCTCCTTAGGTCTCAGCCGCACCCATCGGGGCCACCGGGGATGTCAGCCATGAAGGGCAGTATAGGAGTGGTGAGGAGCAGTGCGCCGGCTGTCTCACAGACATTCTTCCCATCATGGACTGTCCGACCATTCCAGGAGCAGGTCTCGACGAGGATCCACTAGGAGTCAGGCGAAGAGTTCAAGAAGAGGACCCCGTGCGTCTTCACATCGCCAGGGCGTGTCCTTTGGCCTTCTCCAGCCCTGCAGAACAGATGACGATTCCCGCACCGTCACCTGCGCCGGCTCTTTCAGATAGAGGGACCAGGATAGCAGGTGAGGGTACACCCCTTCCTGCATGGTCTGCGCTTCCACCCCTGACTTCAGGAGCAGAGGATCTAGCAGAGGTTCTAAAGCCAGTTGTGGTTCAGTTAGAGAATAATGTTAGTAACCGTAGTCTAATGATGTCACCGGGGGGCGGGGCCTGCCTGAAGGCATGTTCCATGATTTAGCCTTTCAGGATTCTATCTTTTGTGGGGTGGCTCCACTGGGCACACACGGGTAGACAATATTACTAAGGGAGAATATGTGGATATATGGTCGCTCCTGGTGACTGTGGGCAGGGCGAGGACTTTTGACCACGGTTTGGATAGAAAACCCAAAGTTGCCAAAATCTTTGGCAATTGGGTTCAGGTTCTCGCGGTTCTAGTGCACGTTTTATGCCAACATTATCCAGCGAAAGGTTCACAATGGTTTGTCTATGTAGACATAATTTACAGCACCCAGAAGTTGCACGGTGGGACAGCCTGGTGCAGCTACGATGAGGAGTTCAGGTCTCTGTTGGCTTTGAACCTGGCAGTTTGATGCTCTCGCCGGGCTAAGCAGTCATCCAAATTGGGTGCACCCGACTCCTCGGAGAACCCAAGGCTGCATAATGCACCAGTGGCTCGATCTTCACCCCGAGGATGTGGGAGGCAAAGCTTAGACATGGCTATGATAGGGTTTATCATCCCGCACGTATCCAGATTAAGTCCCAATCTTAAATCAGTGAGAGAAAATGTGGATCTTGCCTGGGAAAAGGTGACAAAAGACGTGGATTTGGGCCAGGTGGCCACTCTTTTGATCATTTCCCATTTCCCAATCTTTGGGTATCTCCATTGGGTCTGGCAACTAAAAAGGAGACCAGAAAATTCCACCTTATTCAGCATTTGTCTTTTCCTGACCCCTGCTGACTATGATATAAGGGTCAGTACACACAGGACATCACAGCTTGTGTATATGGAGTAGTCACAGACCGGTCAGAGCACCCATGCTGACCCCTGACCACTGCTGACTATGATATAAGGGTCAGTACACACAGGACATCACAGCTTGTGTATATGGAGTAGTCACAGACCGGTCAGAGCGTCCATGCTGACCCCTGACCACTGCTGACTCTGATATAAGGGTCAGTACACACAGGACATCACAGCTTGTGTATATGGGTAGTCACAGACCGGTCAGAGCGTCCATGCTGACCCCTGACCACTGCTGACTATGATATAAGGGTCAGTACACACAGGACATCACAGCTTGTGTATATGGGGTAGTCACAGACCGGTCACAGCGTCCATGCTGACCACTGCTGACTATGATATAAGGGTCAGTACACACAGGACATCACAGCTTGTGTATATGGGGTAGTCACAGACCGGTCAGAGCGTCCATGCTGACCCCTGACCACAGCTAACTATGATATAAGGGTCAGTACACACAGGACATCACAGCTTGTGTATATGGAGTAGTCACAGACCGGTCAGAGCGTCCATGCTGACCACTGCTGACTATGATATAAGGGTCAGTACACACAGGACATCACAGCTTGTGTATATGGAGTAGTCACAGACCGGTCAGAGCGTCCATGCTGACCCCTGACCACTGCTGACTATGATATAAGGGTCAGTACACACAGGACATCACAGCTTGTGTATATGGGGTAGTCACAGACCGGTCAGAGCGTCCATGCTGACCACTGCTGACTATGATATAACGGTCAGTACACACAGGACATCACAGCTTGTGTATATGGAGTAGTCACAGACCGGTCAGAGCGTCCATGCTGACCCCTGACCACTGATGACTATGATATAAGGGTCAGTACACACAGGACATCACAGCTTGTGTATATGGGGTAGTCACAGACCGGACAGAGCGTCCATGCTGACCCCTGACCACTGCTGACTATGATATAAGGGTCAGTACACACAGGACATCACAGCTTGTGTATATGGAGTAGTCACAGATCGGTCAGAGCGCCCATGCTGACCCCTGACCACTGCTGACTATGATATAAGGGTCAGTATACACAAGACATCACAGCTTGTGTATATGGGGTAGTCACAGACTGGTCAGAGCGTCCATGCTGACCCCTGACCACTGCTGACTATGATATAAGGTTCAGTACACACAGGACATCACAGCCTGTGTATATGGGGTAGTCACAGACTGGTCAGAGCGTCCATGCTGACCCCTGACCACTGCTGACTATGATATAAGGGTCAGTACACACAGGACATCACAGCTTGTGTATATGGAGTAGTCACAGATCGGTCAGAGCGCCCATGCTGACCCCTGACCACTGCTGACTATTATATAAGGGTCAGTATACACAGGACATCACAGCTTGTGTATATGGGGTAGTCACAGACCGGTCAGAGCGTCCATGCTGACCCCTGACCACTGCTGACTATGATATAAGGGTCAGTACACACAGGACATCACCGCTTGTGTATATGGGGTAGTCACAGACCGGTCAGAGCGTCCATGCTGACCCCTGACCACTGCTGACTATGATATAAGGGTCAGTACACACAGGACATCACAGCTTGTGTATATGGGGTAGTCACAGACCGGTCAGAGCGCCCATGCTGACCCCTGACCACTGCTGACTATGATATAAGGGTCAGTACACACAGGACATCACAGCTTGTGTATATGGAGTAGTCAGAGACCGGTCAGAGCGTCCATGCTGACCCCTGACCACTGCTGACTATGATATAAGGGTCAGTACACACAGGACATCACAGCTTGTGTATATGGAGTAGTCACAGACCGGTCAGAGCGTCCATGCTGACCCCTGACCACTGCTGACTATGATATAAGGGTCAGTACACACAGGACATCACAGCTTGTGTATATGGGGTAGTCACAGACCGGTCAGAGCGTCCATGCTGACCACTGCTGACTATGATATAAGGGTCAGTACACACAGGACATCACAGCTTGTGTATATGGAGTAGTCACAGACCGGTCACAGCGTCCATGCTGACCCCTGACCACAGCTGACTATGATATAAGGGTCAGTACACACAGGACATCACAGCTTGTGTATATGGAGTAGTCACAGACCGGTCAGAGCGTCGATGCTGACCCCTGACCACTGCTGACTATGATATAAGGGTCAGTACACACAGGACATCACAGCTTGTGTATATGGGGTATTCACAGACCGGTCAGAGCGTCCATGCTGACCCCTGACCACTGCTGACTATGATATAAGGGTCAGTACACACAGGACATCACAGCTTGTGGATATGGGGTAGTCACAGACCGGTCACAGCGTCCATGCTGACCCCTGACCACTGATGACTATGATATAAGGGTCAGTACACACAGGACATCACAGCTTGTGTATATGGAGTACTCACTGACCGGTCTGAGCGCCCATGCTGACCCCTGACCACAGCTGACTATGATATAAGGGTCAGTACACACAGGACATCACAGCTTGTGTATATGGAGTAGTCACAGACCGGTCAGAGCGTCCATGCTGACCCCTGACCACTGCTGACTATGATATAAGGGTCAGTACACACAGGACATCACAGCTTGTGTATATGGGATAGTCACAGACCGGTCACAGCGTCCATGCTGACCCCTGACCACTGCTGACTATGATATAAGGGTCAGTACATACAGGACATCACAGCTTGTGTATATGGAGTAGTCACTGACCGGTCTGAGCGCCCATGCTGACCCCTGACCACAGCTGACTATGATATAAGGGTCAGTACACACAGGACATCACAGCTTGTGTATATGGAGTAGTCACAGACCGGTCAGAGCGTCCATGCTGACCCCTGACCACTGCTGACTATGATATAAGGGTCAGTACACACAGGACATCACAGCTTGTGTATATGGGGTAGTCACAGACCGGTCAGAGCGTCCATGCTGACCCCTGACCACTGCTGACTATGATATAAGGGTCAGTACACACAGGACATCACAGCTTGTGTATATGGGGTAGTCACAGACCGGTCATAGCGTCCATGCTGACCACTGCTGACTATGATATAAAGGTCAGTACACACAGGACATCACAGCTTGTGTATATGGGGTAGTCACAGACCGGACAGAGCGTCCATGCTGACCCCTGACCACTGCTGACTATGATATAAGGGTCAGTACACACAGGACATCACAGCTTGTGTATATGGAGTAGTCACAGATCGGTCAGAGCGCCCATGCTGACCCCTGACCACTGCTGACTATGATATAAGGGTCAGTATACACAAGACATCACAGCTTGTGTATATGGGGTAGTCACAGACTGGTCAGAGCGTCCATGCTGACCCCTGACCACTGCTGACTATGATATAAGGGTCAGTACACACAGGACATCACAGCTTGTGTATATGGGGTAGTCACAGACTGGTCAGAGCGTCCATTCTGACCCCTGACCACTGCTGACTATGATATAAGGGTCAGTACACACAGGACATCACAGCTTGTGTATATGGAGTAGTCACAGATCGGTCAGAGCGCCCATGCTGACCCCTGACCACTGCTGACTATTATATAAGGGTCAGTATACACAGGACATCACAGCTTGTGTATATGGGGTAGTCACAGACCGGTCAGAGCGTCCATGCTGACCCCTGACCACTGCTGACTATGATATAAGGGTCAGTACACACAGGACATCACAGCTTGTGTATATGGGGTAGTCACAGACCGGTCAGAGCGTCCATGCTGACCCCTGACCACTGCTGACTATGATATAAGGGTCAGTACACACAGGACATCACAGCTTGTGTATATGGGGTAGTCACAGACCGGTCAGAGCTCCCATGCTGACCCCTGACCACTGCTGACTATGATATAAGGGTCAGTACACACAGGACATCACAGCTTGTGTATATGGAGTAGTCACAGACCGGTCAGAGCATCCATGCTGACCACTGCTGACTATGATATAAGGGTCAGTACACACAGGACATCACAGCTTGTGTATATGGAGTAGTCACAGACCGGTCACAGCGTCCATGCTGACCCCTGACCACAGCTGACTATGATATAAGGGTCAGTACACACAGGACATCACAGCTTGTGTATATGGAGTAGTCACAGACCGGTCAGAGCATCCATGCTGACCCCTGACCACTGCTGACTATGATATAAGGGTCAGTACACACAGGACATCACAGCTTGAGTATATGGGGTAGTCACAGACCGGTCAGAGCGTCCATGCTGACCCCTGACCACTGCTGACTATGATATAAGGGTCAGTACACACAGGACATCACAGCTTGTGTATATGGGGTAGTCACAGACCGGTCACAGCATCCATGCTGACCCCTGACCACTGATGACTATGATATAAGGGTCAGTACACACAGGACATCACAGCTTGTGTATATGGAGTAGTCACAGACCGGTCAGAGCGTCCATGCTGACCCCTGACCACTGCTGACTATGATATAAGGGTCAGTACACACAGGACATCACAGCTTGTGTATATGGAGTAGTCACTGACCGGTCAGAGCGCCCATGCTGACCCCTGACCACTGCTGACTATGACACAAGGGTCAGTACACACAGGACATCACAGCTTGTGTATATGGAGTAGTCACAGACCGGTCAGAGCGTCCATGCTGACCCCTGACCACTGCTGACTATGATATAAGGGTCAGTACACACAGGACATCACAGCTTGTGTATATGGGGTAGTCACAGACCGGTCAGAGCGTCCATGCTGACCCCTGACCACTGCTGACTATGATATAAGGGTCAGTACACACAGGACATCACAGCTTGTGTTTATGGAGTAGTCACAGACCGGTCAGAGCGTCCATGCTGACCCCTGACCACAGCTGACTATGATATAAGGGTCAGTACACACAGGACATCACAGCTTGTGTATATGGGGTAGTCACAGACCGGTCAGAGCGTCCATGCTGACCCCTGACCACTGCTGACTATGATATAAGGGTCAGTACACACAGGACATCACAGCTTGTGTATATGGGGTAGTCACAGACCGGTCAGAGCATCCATGCTGACCACTGCTGACTATGATATAAGGGTCAGTACACACAGGACATCACAGCTTGTGTATATGGAGTAGTCACAGACCGGTCAGAGCGTCCATGCTGACCCCTGACCACAGCTGACTATGATATAAGGGTCAGTACACACAGGACATCACAGCTTGTGTATATGGAGTAGTCACAGACCGGTCAGAGCGTCCATGCTGACCCCTGACCACTGCTGACTATGATATAAGGGTCAGTACACACAGGACATCACAGCTTGTGTATATGGAGTAGTCACAGACCGGTCAGAGCATCAATGCTGACCCCTGACCACTGCTGACTATGATATAAGGGTCAGTACACACAGGACATCACAGCTTGTGTATATGGGGTAGTCACAGACCGGTCAGAGCGTCCATGCTGACCCCTGACCACTGTTGAATATGACATAAGGGTCAGTACACACAGGACATCACAGCTTGTGTATATGGAGTAGTCACAGACCGGTCAGAGCGTCCATGCTGACCCCTGACCACTGCTGACTATGATATAAGGGTCAGTACACACAGGACATCACAGCTTGTGTATATGGAGTAGTCACAGACCGGTCAGAGCGTCCATACTGATCCCTGACCACTGCTGACTATGATATAAGGGTCAGTACACACAGGACATCACAGCTTGTGTATATGGAGTAGTCACAGACCGGTCAGAGCGTCCATACTGATCCCTGACCACTGCTGACTATGATATAAGGGTCAGTACACACAGGACATCACAGCTTGTGTATATGGGGTAGTCACAGACCGGTCAGAGCGTCCATGCTGACCCCTGACCACTGCTGACTTTGATATAAGGGTCAGTACACACAGGACATCACAGCTTGTGTATATGGAGTAGTCACAGACCGGTCAGAGCGTCCATGCTGACCACTGCTGACTATGATATAAGGGTCAGTACACACAGGACATCACAGCTTGTGTATATGGAGTAGTCACAGACCGGTCACAGCGTCCATGCTGACCCCTGACCACTGATGACTATGATATAAGGGTCAGTACACACAGGACATCACAGCTTGTGTATATGGAGTAGTCACAGACCGGTCACAGCGTCCATGCTGACCCCTGACCACAGCTGACTATGATATAAGGGTCAGTACACACAGGACATCACAGATTGTGTATATGGAGTAGTCACAGACCGGTCAGAGCATCCATGCTGACCCCTGACCACTGCTGACTATGATATAAGGGTCAGTACACACAGGACATCACAGCTTGAGTATATGGGGTAGTCACAGACCGGTCGGAGCGCCCATGCTGACCCCTGACCACTGCTGACTATGATATAAGGGTCAGTACACACAGGACATCACAGCTTGTGTATATGGGGTAGTCACAGACCGGTCACAGCGTCCATGCTGACCCCTGACCACTGCTGACTATGATATAAGGGTCAGTACACACAGGACATCACAGCTTGTGTATATGGAGTAGTCACAGACCGGTCAGAGCGTCCATGCTGACCCCTGACCACTGCTGACTATGATATAAGGGTCAGTACACACAGGACATCACAGCTTGTGTATATGGAGTAGTCACTGACCGGTCAGAGCGTCCATGCTGACCCCTGACCACTGCTGACTATGATACAAGGGTCAGTACACACAGGACATCACAGCTTGTGTATATGGAGTAGTCACAGACCGGTCAGAGCGTCCATGCTGACCCCTGACCACTGCTGACTATGATATAGGGGTCAGTACACACAGGACATCACAACTTGTGTATATGGGGTAGTCACAGACCGGTCAGAGCGTCCATGCTGACCCCTGACCACTGCTGACTATGATATAAGGGTCAGTACACACAGGACATCACAGCTTGTGTATATGGGGTAGTCACAGACCGGTCACAGCGTCCATGCTGACCCCTGACCACTGCTGACTATGATATAAGGGTCAGTACACACAGGACATCACAGCTTGTGTTTATGGAGTAGTCACAGACCGGTCAGAGCGTCCATGCTGACCCCTGACCACTGCTGACTATGATATAAGGGTCAGTACACACAGGACATCACAGCTTGTGTATATGGAGTAGTCACAGACCGGTCAGAGCGTCCATGCTGACCCCTGACCACTGCTGACTATGATATAAGGGTCAGTACACACAGGACATCACAGCTTGTGTATATGGAGTAGTCACTGACCGGTCAGAGCGTCCATGCTGACCCCTGACCACTGCTGACTATGATACAAGGGTCAGTACACACAGGACATCACAGCTTGTGTATATGGAGTAGTCACAGACCGGTCAGAGCGTCCATGCTGACCCCTGACCACTGCTGACTATGATATAAGGGTCAGTACACACAGGACATCACAACTTGTGTATATGGGGTAGTCACAGACCGGTCAGAGCGTCCATGCTGACCCCTGACCACTGCTGACTATGATATAAGGGTCAGTACACACAGGACATCACAGCTTGTGTATATGGGGTAGTCACAGACCGGTCACAGCGTCCATGCTGACCCCTGACCACTGCTGACTATGATATAAGGGTCAGTACACACAGGACATCACAGCTTGTGTTTATGGAGTAGTCACAGACCGGTCAGAGCGTCCATGCTGACCCCTGACCACAGCTGACTATGATATAAGGGTCAGTACACACAGGACATCACAGCTTGTGTATATGGGGTAGTCACAGACCGGTCACAGCGTCCATGCTGACCCCTGACCACTGCTGACTATGATATAAGGGTCAGTACACACAGGACATCACAGCTTGTGTATATGGGGTAGTCACAGACCGGTCAGAGCGTCCATGCTGACCACTGCTGACTATGATATAAGGGTCAGTACACACAGGACATCACAGCTTGTGTATATGGGGTAGTCACAGACCGGTCACAGCGTCCATGCTGACCCCTGACCACTGATGACTATGATATAAGGGTCAGTACACACAGGACATCACAGCTTGTGTATATGGAGTAGTCACAGACCGGTCAGAGCGTCCATGCTGACCCCTGACCACTGCTGACTATGATATAAGGGTCAGTACACACAGGACATCACAGCTTGTGTATATGGAGTAGTCACTGACCGGTCAGAGCGTCCATGCTGACCCCTGACCACTGCTGACTATGATACAAGGGTCAGTACACACAGGACATCACAGCTTGTGTATATGGAGTAGTCACAGACCGGTCAGAGCGTCCATGCTGACCCCTGACCACTGCTGACTATGATATAAGGGTCAGTACACACAGGACATCACAGCTTGTGTATATGGGGTAGTCACAGACCGGTCAGAGCGTCCATGCTGACCCCTGACCACTGCTGACTATGATATAAGGGTCAGTACACACAGGACATCACAGCTTGTGTATATGGGGTAGTCACAGACCGGTCAGAGCGTCCATGCTGACCCCTGACCACTGCTGACTATGATATAAGGGTCAGTACACACAGGACATCACAGCTTGTGTATATGGGGTAGTCACAGACCGGTCAGAGCGTCCATGCTGACCACTGCTGACTATGATATAAGGGTCAGTACACACAGGACATCACAGCTTGTGTATATGGGGTAGTCACAGACCGGACAGAGCGTCCATGCTGACCCCTGACCACTGCTGACTATGATATAAGGGTCAGTACACACAGGACATCACAGCTTGTGTATATGGAGTAGTCACAGACCTGTCAGAGCGTCCATGCTGACCCCTGACCACTGCTGACTATGATATAAGGGTCAGTACACACAGGACATCACAGCTTGTGTATATGGAGTAGTCACAGACCGGTCAGAGCGTCCATGCTGACCACTGCTGACTATGATATAAGGGTCAGTACACACAGGACATCACAGCTTGTGTATATGGGGTAGTCACAGACCGGTCAGAGCGCCCATGCTGACCACTGCTGACTATGATATAAGGGGTCAGTACACACAGGACATCACAGCTTGTGTATATGGAGTAGTCACAGACCGGTCAGAGCGTCCATGCTGACCCCTGACCACTGCTGACTATGATATAAGGGTCAGTACACACAGGACATCACAGCTTGTGTATATGGAGTAGTCACAGACCGGTCACAGCGTCCATGCTGACCCCTGACCACTGCTGACTATGATATAAGGGTCAGTACACACAGGACATCACAGCTTGTGTATATGGGGTAGTCACAGACCGGTCAGACCGTCCATGCTGACCCCTGACCACTGCTGACTATGATATAAGGGTCAGTAGACACAGGACATCACAGCTTGTGTATATGGAGTAGTCACAGACCGGTCAGAGCGTCCATGCTGACCCCTGACCACTGCTGACTATGATATAAGGGTCAGTACACACAGGACATCACAACTTGTGTATATGGGGTAGTCACAGACCGGTCAGAGCGTCCATGCTGACCCCTGACCACTGCTGACTATGATATAAGGGTCAGTACACACAGGACATCACAGCTTGTGTATATGGGGTAGTCACAGACCGGTCAGAGCGTCCATGCTGACCCCTGACCACTGCTGACTATGATATAAGGGTCAGTACACACAGGACATCACAGCTTGTGTATATGGGGTAGTCACAGACCGGTCAGAGCGTCCATGCTGACCCCTGACCACTGCTGACTATGATATAAGGGTCAGTACACACAGGACATCACAGCTTGTGTATATGGGGTAGTCACAGACCGGTCAGAGCGTCCATGCTGACCCCTGACCACTGCTGACTATGATATAAGGGTCAGTACACACAGGACATCACAGCTTGTGTTTATGGAGTAGTCACAGACCGGTCAGAGCGTCCATGCTGACCCCTGACCACTGCTGACTATGATATAAGGGTCAGTACACACAGGACATCACAGCTTGTGTATATGGAGTAGTCACAGACCGGTCAGAGCGTCCATGCTGACCCCTGACCACTGCTGACTATGATATAAGGGTCAGTACACACAGGACATCACAACTTGTGTATATGGGGTAGTCACAGACCGGTCAGAGCGTCCATGCTGACCCCTGACCACTGCTGACTATGATATAAGGGTCAGTACACACAGGACATCACAGCTTGTGTATATGGGGTAGTCACAGACCGGTCACAGCGTCCATGCTGACCCCTGACCACTGCTGACTATGATATAAGGGTCAGTACACACAGGACATCACAGCTTGTGTTTATGGAGTAGTCACAGACCGGTCAGAGCGTCCATGCTGACCCCTGACCACAGCTGACTATGATATAAGGGTCAGTACACACAGGACATCACAGCTTGTGTATATGGGGTAGTCACAGACCGGTCACAGCGTCCATGCTGACCCCTGACCACTGCTGACTATGATATAAGGGTCAGTACACACAGGACATCACAGCTTGTGTATATGGGGTAGTCACAGACCGGTCAGAGCGTCCATGCTGACCACTGCTGACTATGATATAAGGGTCAGTACACACAGGACATCACAGCTTGTGTATATGGGGTAGTCACAGACCGGTCACAGCGTCCATGCTGACCCCTGACCACTGATGACTATGATATAAGGGTCAGTACACACAGGACATCACAGCTTGTGTATATGGAGTAGTCACAGATCGGTCAGAGCGTCCATGCTGACCCCTGACCACTGCTGACTATGATATAAGGGTCAGTACACACAGGACATCACAGCTTGTGTATATGGAGTAGTCACTGACCGGTCAGAGCGTCCATGCTGACCCCTGACCACTGCTGACTATGATACAAGGGTCAGTACACACAGGACATCACAGCTTGTGTATATGGGGTAGTCACAGACCGGTCAGAGCGTCCATGCTGACCCCTGACCACTGCTGACTATGATATAAGGGTCAGTACACACAGGACATCACAGCTTGTGTATATGGGGTAGTCACAGACCGGTCAGAGCGTCCATGCTGACCACTGCTGACTATGATATAAGGGTCAGTACACACAGGACATCACAGCTTGTGTATATGGGGTAGTCACAGACCGGTCAGAGCGTCCATGCTGACCACTGCTGACTATGATATAAGGGTCAGTACACACAGGACATCACAGCTTGTGTATATGGGGTAGTCACAGACCGGACAGAGCGTCCATGCTGACCCCTGACCACTGCTGACTATGATATAAGGGTCAGTACACACAGGACATCACAGCTTGTGTATATGGAGTAGTCACAGACCGGTCAGAGCGTCCATGCTGACCCCTGACCACTGCTGACTATGATATAAGGGTCAGTACACACAGGACATCACAGCTTGTGTATATGGAGTAGTCACAGACCGGTCAGAGCGTCCATGCTGACCACTGCTGACTATGATATAAGGGTCAGTACACACAGGACATCACAGCTTGTGTATATGGGGTAGTCACAGACCGGTCAGAGCGCCCATGCTGACCACTGCTGACTATGATATAAGGGTCAGTACACACAGGACATCACAGCTTGTGTATATGGGGTAGTCACAGACCGGTCAGAGCGTCCATGCTGACCCCTGACCACTGCTGACTATGATATAAGGGTCAGTACACACAGGACATCACAGCTTGTGTATATGGGGTAGTCACAGACCGGTCAGAGCGTCCATGCTGACCACTGCTGACTATGATATAAGGGTCAGTACACACAGGACATCACAGCTTGTGTATATGGGGTAGTCACAGACCGGACAGAGCGTCCATGCTGACCCCTGACCACTGCTGACTATGATATAAGGGTCAGTACACACAGGACATCACAGCTTGTGTATATGGAGTAGTCACAGACCGGTCAGAGCGTCCATGCTGACCCCTGACCACTGCTGACTATGATATAAGGGTCAGTACACACAGGACATCACAGCTTGTGTATATGGAGTAGTCACAGACCGGTCAGAGCGTCCATGCTGACCACTGCTGACTATGATATAAGGGTCAGTACACACAGGACATCACAGCTTGTGTATATGGGGTAGTCACAGACCGGTCAGAGCGCCCATGCTGACCACTGCTGACTATGATATAAGGGGTCAGTACACACAGGACATCACAGCTTGTGTATATGGAGTAGTCACAGACCGGTCAGAGCGTCCATGCTGACCCCTGACCACTGCTGACTATGATATAAGGGTCAGTACACACAGGACATCACAGCTTGTGTATATGGAGTAGTCACAGACCGGTCAGAGCGTCCATGCTGACCCCTGACCACTGCTGACTATGATATAAGGGTCAGTACACACAGGACATCACAACTTGTGTATATGGGGTAGTCACAGACCGGTCAGAGCGTCCATGCTGACCCCTGACCACTGCTGACTATGATATAAGGGTCAGTACACACAGGACATCACAGCTTGTGTATATGGGGTAGTCACAGACCGGTCAGAGCGCCCATGCTGACCCCTGACCACTGCTGACTATGATATAAGGGGTCAGTACACACAGGACATCACAGCTTGTGTATATGGGGTAGTCACAGACCGGTCAGAGCGTCCATGCTGACCCCTGACCACTGCTGACTATGATATAAGGGTCAGTACACACAGGACATCACAGCTTGTGTTTATGGAGTAGTCACAGACCGGTCAGAGCGTCCATGCTGACCCCTGACCACTGCTGACTATGATATAAGGGTCAGTACACACAGGACATCACAGCTTGTGTATATGGGGTAGTCACAGACCGGTCAGAGCGCCCATGCTGACCCCTGACCACTGCTGACTATGATATAAGGGTCAGTACACACAGGACATCACAGCTTGTGTATATGGGGTAGTCACAGACCGGTCAGAGCGTCCATGCTGACCCCTGACCACTGCTGACTATGATTGAGGTCTTTCTCCTTCCTTGATGATGACTTGGTCACGTCCATCACACAGAGCTCAGGCCGGTCTTACCTTTTGTAAGACGACGGAGAACACTTTGCCTGTTGTTGGTACCGAGAAGCCGGAAACTTCCATGGAAGTGATAATGATGTCTAGGCGGCTGCAGAGCATTGTGACTTGTGTTCTGCAGGTGGTGATACGTCCCTTAGATACCATACCAAGCCTGTGGATACAGGATATATTGGTGATATTTGACTTCTCTGACCGGACACTTCAGAAACATCTTCATACAAGGAGAACTTCTTGTAGATATAACAGTTCTCCATCTTGTAGGGAGCCCAGTGGGGGGCGCTGCGCTCCTGCATAGGTCACAACCTCCTTGGACTGATGTATGTCCTAGTTATATTTGGGGTCACTGGAGCTCCTACCCTAGGACACCCCACCAAGCTGGAGAATGAAGGAGGCAATGCGGCTCTACCAGACATGGCAGCATGTCATGTGACTACCCAGAGCAATGCTCTGCAGACGCCGGATATCGCTCTGCAGTTTGTCACATTCGTACATTGACTTAACATCAAAGTGTTCCTTTCCCAGAAAAGCTGCAGGTGCTGGATCACTCCATGGCCTAAGGCGACAAGTCAGACGTTTCCCTCCAAACACCAAATATTTGTGCAGTACACGTGATAAAGTGCAAACAGTAGCGCAGCCATCTGGCACCGAACAGACTGATTGCATCAGCTCGGAGGATGAGTCTGCAGAGCGTTGTGCAGCAGGTGCAGACCTCGCACCCTTAGGCCACATCCTGGTCTATCCTCCATGGTCCTGCATCACTCCATAGACGTGGCCATGAGCAGAGGCCACCATTTACATAGCGGCGCACACTGCCGTGTAGGTGACATCATGGCGGTCAGCACTTTGCAGATGGCAGGCCACCAAGACAGTTCTTTGGGTCCTTGTGCAGTTTGCAGATGGCAGTGCACTGTATTGTGTGACTTGCGGGTTGTCGGTGAGCCAGAGAGAGCCAGATCTATAGACATGGCAGTAATACTCCACAACCTCTGCACAGTGTTTGCCTGGGTCTTGGCGCCCCCTACAGAGCGTTGCTCTTTTTTTATGTTTGTACTGACTAAACCTGTCCTGGATCGGGGGGCTGCTGATCTATAGCGTTGACTCTTCTGTCTCAGATGACGTTTTATATCTATCATTATAGTGTCTATTACCTTGCAGGAATATATACTCCAGGCCGAAGTATGTTCTGAGCAGTGATGTCATTATATACTGTACCTGATGTCAACTCAGCACCATCTAGTGTCCATACAACATACTAAACTGCCAGGGAAACTCCAAGACGGACTAGACCCAGACCTCACAACCCTCCCGGGCTCAGCAAGACAGTTCGGATTGCAGGTTCTGTCCCGGTCAGCAGGAGGTTTATCCTCGCCTCGGCTACTAGAATACAATGGTGGAGCCAACTACCCCTGTCTTACCATTCTGCCCCACTCTGCTGTATTACTCTCTGGTATCAGCCGCTATCATTACTCTGGTATATTCAGACCTGTGTGAGTGTGCCGTATTACTCTCTGGTATCAGCCCCTAAACTAATACAGATCCCAGACCAGACCCCTAAACTAATACAGACCCCAGACCAGACCTCTAAACTAATACAGAACCCAGATCAGACCCCTAAACTAATACAGACCCCAGACCAGACCCCTAAACTAATACAGACCCCAGACCAGACCCCCTAAACTAATACAGACCCCAGACCAGACCTCTAAACTAATACAGACCCCAGACCAGATCCCTAAACTAATACAGAACCCAGATCAGACCCCTAAACTAATACAGACCCCAGACCAGACCCCTAAACTAATACAGACCCCAGACCAGACCCCCTAAACTAATACAGACCCCAGACCAGATCCCTAAACTAATACAGACCCCAGACCAGATCCCTAAACTAATACAGAACCCAGATCAGACCCCTAAACTAATACAGACCCCAGACCGGACCCCTAAACTAATACAGACCCCAGACCGGACCTCTAAACTAATACAGACCCCAGACCGGACCCCTAAACTAATACAGACCCCAGACCAGACCCCTAAACTAATACAGACCCCAGACCGGACCTCTAAACTAATACAGACCCCAGACCGGACCCCTAAACTAATACAGACCCCAGACCAGACCCCTAAACTAATACAGACCCCAGACCAGACCCCTAAACTAATACAGACCCCAGACCAGACCCCCTAAACTAATACAGACCCCAGACCAGATCCCTAAACTAATACAGACCCCAGACCAGATCCCTAAACTAATACAGAACCCAGATCAGACCCCTAAACTAATACAGACCCCAGACCAGACCCCTAAACTAATACAGACCCCAGACCGGACCTCTAAACTAATACAGACCCCAGACCGGACCCCTAAACTAATACAGATCCCAGACCGGACCCCTAAACTAATACAGACCCCAGACCAGACCCCTAAACTAATACAGACCCCAGACCAGACCCCTAAACTAATACAGACCCCAGACCAGACCCCTAAACTAATACAGACCCCAGACCAGACCCCTAAACTAATACAGACCTCAGACCAGACCCCCTAAACTAATACAGACCCCAGACCAGACCCCTAAACTAATACAGACCCCAGACCAGACCACTGTGCCCCTGTGTGCTCCGGCCCCAGGAGCTGCAAATATGATGTGATGACGTCACTCACATTGCGACTGCATCTCCCTGAAGACTCCAGGAGAAGAGACATCAGACAGAGCAGCAGGGGAGCGAGGAGCGAGGAGGAGCAGAGGAGAGGGGAGGAGCAGAGGAGAGGGGGGAGCAGGGAGGAGAGGGGGGGAGCAGAGGAGAGGGGAGGAGCAGGGGAGAGGGGAGGAGCAAGGAGATGGGGGGAACAGAGGAGAGGGGAGGAGCAGGGGATCTAGGAGAGGGGAGGAGCAAGGAGAGGGGGAACAGAGAAAAGGGGAGGAGCAAGGAGAGGGGAGGAGCAGATGAGCTAGGAGAGGGGAGGAGCAGATGAGCTAGGAGAGGGGAGGAGCAGAGGAGAGGGGAGAAGCAGAGGAGAGGGGAGGAGGAAGGAGAGGGGAGAAGCAGAGGAGAGGGGAGGAGCAGGGGAACTAGGAGAGGGGAGGAGAAGAGGAGAGGGGTGAGAGAAGTGTTTTTTTACCTTTGGCAGATGAAACCCTTTTCATTAAACTGGGGGCAGCTGGAAGAGTACACTAAACTGTTGGTGCCCCGGGAGAGAGACTTTATACTGTGGGGGCAATTGAAGGGGAACATTATAATGTGGGGGCATATAATATTAGGGTAACTGTAGGAACATTATACTGTGTGGGAGCACAAAGAGAAATGGATGAAAATAGGCGGAGTCAATGTAGAAGTGGGTGGGGCTAAATTTGCACATTCTGTCCCTCTTTCTGTCCTTTGTGTACTGACTAGTGGGATTAGCTTAGTGTACAATATGGCGGTATTTATTATGTACATTCTATAGTTACTTCATTTAATGTTGCAGAGAGGCCTTTGGGCCCCCCCAGGCTCCAGGGCCCGGTAGTGATTGCTTCCTCAGAACCCCCTCTACCTTTAGGACTAGATTTATAGGGTTGTGTAGGTGTGCCCGCCATCTATCCATACGACCCCCCCCATCTTATGGGAATCTTCCCCATTCCTTCCTTCTCTTTGCTCTTCACCTTGCACTGGACGTTGGTTACCTATCAGATCACTGGATCCCTGTGACCCCCGCCCATTATGGATTGTATTTTATGGCCCGCCCTCTGTGATGTCTGAGAATGTGTATTACAAGACGACAGAAGAAGAAGAAGGTCTAACACTTATAGGAAACCTCCTTACATGACATGTCGCCTACTTAACAGCTCAACTAGTTTCTGGATATAAAAACAAGATTGTTGTTCCAAAATGATATCATGTCTTATACACCAGTCACATCCAGAGCTGCATTCAGTGCTTTGATAGTGAATTATGACTCATACTCTAGTCACATCCAGAGCTGCAGACACAAGCTGCTGCATCGTCATGTCTCTGGTTACATCCAGTTACTTGTATTGTCAGGACTGACGGTTTCCGGTGCAGTGCATAATGGTCCTAGTAAGTGTCAGCAGCTGCTCGGAGTCACGCGTTTCATTCCTGGTAACTCCTGCGCGTTGCTACTGGCTGGACCTTGTAGTGCAGCTTCTTGGTGACATATACAGTAGTTATTTACAGTCTATAAAGGGCAGAATGACAAATGTTACAAAATCACCAATACTCACAGTAAATGATTCACCTGTATCCAATATGGCTACCAAGATGGCAGAGGTGAATGGGGCAGAGTAAGTGGTCCAGTATACAGGCGGGCCCCCCTTAGCTTGCCACAGATTTTGTTATTCAATACAATAGCCAGCAATTCTAGTAAAACAGGCTGCAATCCACAATACAACCACTGGGTGGCGCAGAGACAGAGTAGACATCTTGTGACAGAGTATCATAGTAATAATACTGAGGTCAGTGTGACATGGAGCATCGCACAGATATTACAGACGGACCTTCCTGTGTATGAAATGTAGCAGAGTTGGCTTTATCACTTGTTTATTTCTTTTGTGCAGCGCAATAACGTAGTCGTATCCCGCTCAGTCACATGGCAGATACATCTGTGTGTCTTTACAGAGGAGCAGCGCAGGGGCTGAGAGTCTGGAGGACGCTGTCCGGCACGGCCCTACTGTCACAGAATGAACTCCTGCAAAGAGAGGACAGACGTGTCATCGGGGTAGTTGTTGTGAAGCCGCTGACATAGGAGCTGACAGTGGGGTAAAGCATCATCAAATCTACAGTATATGTGGCAAAATCCGGCAACTCCTGCAAATTACTGCACCCCAAGATGTAAACAGTACTGCACTCCAAGGGCCAAAGTGCTGCACTCCGAGGGCCAAAAGTGCTGCACTCCGAGGGCCAAAAGTATTGCACTCCACTTGCCATTATTTGATGGTTTTGCTAATAATTTCAACCCATATAATATAGCCATATAGTGCAAAGATTATATTATAATACTATTATATATATATTATATTATATATACTATTATAGAGCAGGGGAAAATGATGATGGGGGTTACATAGTAAAAACCACGGCCATGCTGGAGGAGTAGTGCATGTGACAGGACATTTTATTATTTCATTGTGCATAGGGGTTTGTTATGAAGGTTAACTAAGACAGGTCACTATAATGAAACATGAGACATATCTAAAAGGGGTGCAATGATGGCAATTATTTATAGGGGGCACCATGATGCTATTTATTTACAGAGGCAATTATGATGGCAATTATTTACAAGCACAGTGTGTATGTATTATATTTAGGGGCACAGTCTGTATATGTATTATATTTAGGGGCACAGTGTGTGTATGTATTGTGTTCAGGGGGCACAGAGTGCGGATATGTTATATTCAGGGGGCACAGCATGTAGATATACTACTGTATATAGAGCCTACATAATACTTTTAAGGTAATACTGTCACATAGGGCTAACATAGTATTGACAAAGAGTGCCATAATATTACTGTCACATACAAGCCATATTATACTGCCACATCGTGCTATAATTCAGTTCCTTGATAATACTGTCATATTCTCAGTGGTTTTACTTGGCTCCTGGGTTCCTCTCTCAGACATTTTCTCCCCTTAGACAGTTCCCATACTTGAAGGTGAAGCCTCGTGCACTTACACCGCTCTGTCTTTCCCATATAGTAGGGTCACGGTGGATGCACCCAACATGCGGTAGAAGATATTTGGTAAGTCACTGCGCCAGACGAATGTCACTGTGGAGATGGATCCAACGTGGATCTCGACATCTATGAAATTTGTGTATGTTGTGTCCGGATTAATGATTCCACTGAAAAGGAAACAAAAGGACAAGATGGGGTTAATATAGTGCATATGTTATATCAATGGAGGGGAAATGCTGCACCCCCCCCATGAAAAATAATCAATAAAGGGCCCTTTACAGATGTGTCAAAGCTCTGCAGTGCTAGGGACCTCCTTATGCTATATACATGATGTTATATCACAGAGTCTCAAAGCATGCCCACAACACTCCATCTATACAGAGCGTGCCCACAACTCTCCTTCTATACAGAGCATGCCCACAACGCTTCTTCTATACAGAGCATGCCGACAACGCTCCTTCTATACAGAGCATGCCCACAACATTCCATCTATATAGAGCATGCCCACAATGCTCCTTCTATACAGAGCATGCCCACCACCCTCTATCTATACAGTGCTCTGTATAGATGCCACTATATTCCTTCTATAAAGAGTATGCCCATCACACTTCTTCTATACAGAACATGCCCACCATATTCCTTTTATACAGAGTATGTCCACCATATTCCTTCTATACAGAACATGCCCAGAATATTCCTTTTATACAGAGCATGGTCCACCATGTTTCTTCTATTCAGAGCATGCCCACCATATTTCTTCTATACAGGGCATGCCCACCATATTCCTTATATACAGAGCATGTCCACCATATTCCTTCTATACAGGGCATGCCCACCATATTCCTTTTATACAGGGCATGGTCCACCATGTTTCTTCTATTCAGAGCATTCCCACCATATTCCTTCTATACAGAGCATGCCCACCATACTCCTTCTATACAGAGCATGCCCACCATACTCCTTCTATTCTGAAAACATCCACTACATTCCACCCATCAGTTGATGGTGCCCCAATATGGAGTTGTTTTTGCTTTGTAATTATTTCATACCTATATATTGTGTATTCCGTGGTCTTCCTATTAGATCCTTGTACAGACACAGCAAAAGTTCCAAGCACACTGGAGCTGCCTGCAGTGTGGACAAACACCTTGTATCTCCAACCTGCAAGGCATACAGAAATCATGGAGTTGTCAGTGTCAAAGAGTTGTCAGCGCCCTCACCAGTCATGTAGAGACGGGATACTGGCAAAAATACTGCCCCCTGCAGTGATGGAAGAGCCTTACAGGTGGTGGAGTCAGTGACTGATCGTGTGCACATGTTCTCAGAAAGAAAGATATAAGAAAGCTTATGGGGAAACTGAGGCTGTTATTAATATGGAAGCACTGTAGATGACACTGTTATGGGGGGATCTGTAGAGGACACTGTTATGGGGGGCTCTGTAGATGACACTGTTATGGGGGATCTGTAGATGACACTGTTATGGGGGGATCTGTAGATGACACTGTTATGGGGGATCTGTAGATGACACTGTTATGGGGGGATCTGTAGATGACACTGTTATGGGGATCTGTAGATGACACTGTTATGGGGGGATCTGTAGATGACACTGTTATGGGGGGATCTGTAGATGACACTGTTATGGGGGGATCTGTAGATGACACTGTTATGGGGGGATCTGTAGATGACACTGTTATGGGGGGATCTGTAGATGACACTGTTATGGGGGGATCTGTAGAGGACACAGTTATGGGGGGGCTCTGTAGATGACACTGTTATGGGGGGATCTGTAGATGACACTGTTATGGGGATCTGTAGATGACACTGTTATGGGGATCTGTAGAGGACACTGTTATGGGGGGCTCTGTAGATGACACTGTTATGGGGGGATCTGTAGATGACACTGTTATGGGGGGATCTGTAGATGACACTGTTATGGGGATCTGTAGAGGACACTGTTATGGGGGGCTCTGTAGATGACACTATTATGGGGGGATCTGTAGATGACACTGTTATGGGGATCTGTAGATGACACTGTTATGGGGATCTGTAGAGGACACTGTTATGGGGGGCTCTGTAGATGACACTGTTATGGGGGGATCTGTAGATGACACTGTTATGGGGGGAATCTGTAGATGACACTGTTATGGGGGGATCTGTAGATGTCTGGAGCTGTCACTGAGTGTCAGAGGGCAGATGAGACCATATCTAAGATCCAGTTATGTTGGCCGTGTCTCCTCTTTTGCCGCCTCTTCTGTCTTTTGTTGATGACCGGGTTTTATTGGATCAAGAATATTCATAATCAACCAGTCAACATGCCGGCTGTTCACCAAAAATTACAAAGTAACTTACGAGAAAAGTTTTTCTTGTCTCCTGTGTTTAGGTAAAATGTCTGAGTGCCGGATGTGACTCCTCCGTATTTATCAGCGTAGTGACCCATCCATGGGCAGCCGGAACGGGGGCACGGGAAGCCCGAACCCTGAGAAACCCAAGACATTGCCAGAAAATGTACTGTATATAAGAAACACATCTCATTAATGTATCCTCTGTACTACACCAGGTCCCCCTCTCTGTATCCTCTGTACTACACCGGGTCCCCCCCTCTGTATCCTCTGTACTACACCGGGTCCCCCCCTCTGTATCCTCTGTACTACACCGGGTCCCCCCTCTGTATCCTCTGTACTACACCGGGTCCCCCCCTCTGTATCCTCTGTACTACACCGGGTCCCCCCTCTGTACTGCACCGGGTCCCCCTCCGTATCCTCTGTACTACACCGGGTCCCCCCCTCTGTATCCTCTGTACTACACCGGGTCCCCCCCTCTGTATCCTCTGTACTACACCGGGTCCCCCCCTCTGTATCCTCTGTACTACACCGGGTCCCCCCCTCTGTATCCTCTGTACTACACCGGGTCCCCCCCTCTGTATCCTCTGTACTACACCGGGTCCCCCCCTCTGTATCCTCTGTACTACACCGGGTCCCCCCCTCTGTATCCTCTGTACTACACCGGGTCCCCCCCCTCTGTATCCTCTGTACTACACCGGGTCCCCCCCTCTGTATCCTCTGTACTACACCGGGTCCCCCCCTCTGTATCCTCTGTACTACACCGGGTCCCCCCCTCTGTATCCTCTGTACTACACCGGGTCCCCCCCTCTATATCCTCTGCACTACACCGGGTGCCCCCCTCTGCCCGCCCTCCCTTTTTTACTACAACATAATAATTCTATGGACTGAACATTTTTGCATTCTCTGTAATTTACTCCAAGAAAGTCTTCGTATGAAGAGCTCGGGAAGCCGATGAAGCCATCAGGGTTCAGGATGCTGTGGGTGTAATACTGGTAGCTCCTCAGATGATTGCAGACCACCAAATCATGGATTTCTAAGAAACAGATGAAAACATTTATTAATATTATACAAAGGTAGAAAAGAACTCTAGGAAGTCTCCTGCAGTTATTATCCAAGTAGAAGACTCCATGTCATTGTACATCGTCCATCTCATCCCAACATCCTTTATTTCATTTTACATCCCACATCGTCCCAAATCATCTCTCATCCTTCATGTCAGTCACATTCAACATTTCATCCTATACCTCACGTCACACCAAGTTCACCCTGTCCTCGTACTTCCTCCATATTATCCTGCATTCCCCATGTCTACCCAGATCCTCTCTGTCATCCCTTATCCTTCATATGACAGTATCTCATGTCATCTGACACCCCCCATGTCATCCCACATCCATTATGTCACCCCACGTCCTCCATGTTATCTGTCACCCCCATGTCATCCCACATCCATTATGTCACCCCATGTCCTCTATGTTATCT
This sequence comes from Leptodactylus fallax, assembly GCA_947044405.1. Classification (NCBI taxonomy): domain Eukaryota; kingdom Metazoa; phylum Chordata; class Amphibia; order Anura; family Leptodactylidae; genus Leptodactylus; species Leptodactylus fallax. The sequence goes on along the minus strand of CAMRHE010000792.1, from coordinate 231,192 downwards.
GACACCCCCCCATGTCATCCCACATCCATTATGTCACCCCATGTCATCCCACATCCATTATGTCACCCCACGTCCTCCATGTCATCTGACACCCCCCATGTCATCCCACATCCATAATGTTATCCCACGTCCTCCATGTTATCTGTCACCCCCATGTCATCCCACATCCATTATGTCACCCCACGTCCTCCATGTTATCTGTCACCCCCATGTCATCCCACATCCATTATGTCACCCCACATCCTCCATGTCATCTGACACCCCCCCCATGTCATCCCACATCCATTATGTCACCCCATGTCCTCTATGTTATCTGACACCCCCCATGTCATCCCACATCCATTATGTCACCCCCATGTCATCCCACATCCATTATGTCACCCCACGTCCTCCATGTTATCTGTCACCCCCATGTCATCCCACATCCATTATGTCACCCCACGTCCTCCATGTTATCTGACACCCCCATGTCATCCCACATCCATTATGTCACCCCACGTCCTCCATGTTATCTGACACCCCCATGTCATCCCACATCCATTATGTCACCCCATGTCCTCCATGTTATCTGACACCCCCCATGTCATCCCACATCCATTATGTCACTCCATGTCATCCCACATACATTGTCACCCCACGTCCTCCATGTTGTCTGACACCCCCCATGTCATTCCACATCCATTATGTCACCCCACGTCCTCCATGTTATCTGACACCCCCCATGTCATCCCACATCCATTATGTCACCCCACATCCTCCATGTTATCTGTCACCCCCCATGTCATCCCACATCCATTATGTCACCCCACGTCCTCCATGTCATCTAACACCCCCATGTCATCCCACATCCATTATGTCATCCCATGTCCTCCATGTTATCTGACACCCCCCCATGTCACCCCACGTCCTCCATGTTATCTGACACCCCCCATGTCACCCCACGTTCTCCATGTTATCTGACACCCCCCATGTCATCCCACATCCATTATGTCACCCCACGTCCTCCATGTTATCTGTCACCCCCATGTCATCCCACATCCATTATGTCACCCCATGTCCTCTATGTTGTCTGACACCCCCCATGTCATCCCACATCCATTATGTCACCCCACGTCCTCCATGTTATCTGACACCCCCCCCCATGTCATCCCACATCCATTATGTCACCCCACGTCCTCCATGTCATCTGACACCCCCCATGTCATCCCACATCCATAATGTTATCCCACGTCCTCCATGTTATCTGTCACCCCCATGTCATCCCACATCCATTATGTCACCCCATGTCCTCTATGTTGTCTGACACCCCCCATGTCATCCCACATCCATTATGTCACCCCACGTCCTCCATGTTATCTGACACCCCCCCATGTCATCCCACATCCATTATGTCACCCCACGTCCTCCATGTCATCTGACACCCCCCATGTCATCCCACATCCATTATGTCACCCCACGTCCTCCATGTTATCTGTCACCCCCATGTCATCCCACATCCATTATGTCACCCCACGTCCTCCATGTCATCTGACACCCCCATGTCATCCCACATCCATTATGTCACCCCACGTCCTCCATGTTATCTGTCACCCCCATGTCATCCCACATCCATTATGTCACCCCACGTCCTCCATGTCATCTGACACCCCCATGTCATCCCACATCCATTATGTCATCCCACGTCCTCCATGTCATCTGACACCCCCCATGTCATCCCACATCCATTATGTCACCCCACGTCCTCCATGTTATCTGTCACCCCCATGTCATCCCACATCCATTATGTCACCCCACGTCCTCCATGTTATCTGACACCCCCATGTCATCCCACATCCATTATGTCACCCCACGTCCTCCATGTTATCTGACACCCCCATGTCATCCCACATCCATTATGTCACCCCATGTCCTCCATGTTATCTGACACCCCCCATGTCATCCCACATCCATTATGTCACTCCATGTCATCCCACATACATTGTCACCCCACGTCCTCCATGTTGTCTGACACCCCCCATGTCATTCCACATCCATTATGTCACCCCACGTCCTCCATGTTATCTGACACCCCCCATGTCATCCCACATCCATTATGTCACCCCACATCCTCCATGTTATCTGTCACCCCCCATGTCATCCCACATCCATTATGTCACCCCACGTCCTCCATGTCATCTAACACCCCCATGTCATCCCACATCCATTATGTCATCCCATGTCCTCCATGTTATCTGACACCCCCCATGTCACCCCACGTCCTCCATGTTATCTGACACCCCCCATGTCACCCCACGTTCTCCATGTTATCTGACACCCCCCATGTCATCCCACATCCATTATGTCACCCCACGTCCTCCATGTTATCTGTCACCCCCATGTCATCCCACATCCATTATGTCACCCCATGTCCTCTATGTTGTCTGACACCCCCCATGTCATCCCACATCCATTATGTCACCCCACGTCCTCCATGTTATCTGACACCCCCCCCCATGTCATCCCACATCCATTATGTCACCCCACGTCCTCCATGTCATCTGACACCCCCCATGTCATCCCACATCCATAATGTTATCCCACGTCCTCCATGTTATCTGTCACCCCCATGTCATCCCACATCCATTATGTCACCCCATGTCCTCTATGTTGTCTGACACCCCCCATGTCATCCCACATCCATTATGTCACCCCACGTCCTCCATGTTATCTGACACCCCCCCATGTCATCCCACATCCATTATGTCACCCCACGTCCTCCATGTCATCTGACACCCCCCATGTCATCCCACATCCATTATGTCACCCCACGTCCTCCATGTTATCTGTCACCCCCATGTCATCCCACATCCATTATGTCACCCCACGTCCTCCATGTCATCTGACACCCCCATGTCATCCCACATCCATTATGTCACCCCACGTCCTCCATGTTATCTGTCACCCCCATGTCATCCCACATCCATTATGTCACCCCACGTCCTCCATGTCATCTGACACCCCCATGTCATCCCACATCCATTATGTCATCCCACGTCCTCCATGTCATCTGACACCCCCCATGTCATCCCACATCCATTATGTCACCCCACGTCCTCCATGTTATCTGACACCCCCCATGTCATCCCACATCCATTATGTCACCCCATGTCATCCCACATCCATTATGTCACCCCACGTCCTCCATGTCATCTGACACCCCCCATGTCATCCCACATCCATTATGTCACCCCATGTCCTCCATGTTATCTGACACCCCCCATGTCACCCCACGTCCTCCAAGTTATCTGACACCCCCCATGTCACCCCACGTTCTCCATGTTATCTGACACCCCCATGTCATCCCACATCCATTATGTCATCCCATGTCCTCCATGTTATCTGACACCCCCCATGTCACCCCACGTCCTCCATGTTATCTGACACCCCCCCATGTCATCCCACATCCATTATGTCACCCCATGCCCTCCATGTTATCTGACACCCCCATGTCATCCCACATCCATTATGTTATCCCACGTCCTCCATGTCATCTGACACCCCCATGTCATCCCACATCCATTATGTCACCCCATGTCATCCCACATCCATTATGTCATCCCACGTCCTCCATGTCATCTGACACCCCCCATGTCATTCCACATCCATTATGTCACCCCACGTCCTCCATGTTATCTGACACCCCCCATGTCATCCCACATCCATTATGTCACCCCACGTCCTCCATGTTATCTGTCACCCCATGTCATCCCACATCCATTATGTCACCCCATGTCCTCCATGTTATCTGACACCCCCCCATGTCATCCCACATCCATAATGTTATCCCACGTCCTCCATGTTATCTGTCACCCCATGTCTTCCCACATCCATTATGTCACCCTACGTCCTCCATGTCATCTGCCACCCCCATGTCATCCCACATCCATTATGTCATCCCACGTCCTCCATGTCATCTGACACCCCCCATGTCATCCCACATCCATTATGTCACCCCACGTCCTCCATGTTATCTGTCACCCCCATGTCATCCCACATCCATTATGTCACCCCACGTCCTCCATGTTATCTGTCACCCCCATGTCATCCCACATCCATTATGTTATCCCACGTCCTCCATGTTATCTGTCACCCCCCATGTCATCCCACATCCATTATGTCACCCCACGTCCTCCATGTTATCTGACACCCCCATGTCATCCCACATCCATTATGTTATCCCACGTCCTCCATGTTATCTGTCACCCCCATGTCATCCCACATCCATTATGTCATCCCACGTCCTCCATGTTATCTGACACCCCCCATGTCACCCCACTTCCTCCATGTTATCTGACACCCCCCATGTCATCCCTCACCCATTATGTCACCCCATGTCCCCCAGGTCTTCTCACATACATTTTTGACGTCCCCCATGTTATTGTACTTCCTCCATGTCTATCCACATCCTTAATGTTATCTTAGGTCATCAATGTTAGTCACATTTTACCCTACAACTCACACAGAGATGTAACTTCAAGCTCCTGGGCCCCAATGCAAATTCTATAATGGGGCCCCCACTTAACATGTGCTATTTATAATACTGAGATCTTCCTGTGTAGTTGGAGCCCTTAAGGCCCCCTCAGGCTTCAGTGTCCAGTAGCGATTTCTACCTCTGCACCCCTATAGCTACACCCCTAACCTCACATCTCACCCTACATCCCATCCTATAGCTCACATGTCACCTTACATACAGATATAATCTTATATCATTTCATCCACTTTTCTGCAAGGGGACAATAAAGTAATAGCGAGTTCTATAATTACCGGGTGTGATGTCATCAGCATTTACATGACTAATGATTTCATTCTTCTTACATCCCGGCATTTGTTTCCCTCCATTCGGAAAAAAAATCCAGATGACCGACTGTTTGACTTATTCCATATCCTCCGACACCTGATAAGTAAAGTATAGTACAATACACAGTCTCCTGTCACACAGTAAGTAAAATGTCTGAACCCTCAGCTGTCCATCATTGCCCGTACCTAGGTTGGCTATAGTTGGCGTTGTATCAGTGTGAATGACATCAACAAAAACAGCATCAGAGGGATCCAGTCTGACCTCAGGGTGGGTGTCCTGAAAGTACGGCTGAGCGGGATCCAGTCCTGTGCACAGGATCAGGAGGACAGGGGTTATAAGACCTTATATGTTATCACACTTGCTTGTCATGTTCTCAGCCTCAGATACCTCCAATGACATTCATTTCTTCAGGTATAATAATACCCTGAAGTTGAGTAAATATCCGGGTTTATATAAATTCTTACGTCATGTTATCCAAGGATGCATTTCACAAGGTAACACTTCCATGTGCTAATCTAAAGAAAGGACCTGAAGCCTATCAGTACTACACAGAGGACCTGAAGCCTATCAGTACTACACGGAGGACCTGAAGCCTATCTGTACTATACAGAGGACCTGAAGCCTATCAGTACTACACGGAGGACCTGAAGCCTATCAGTACTACACGGAGGACCTGAAGCCTATCAGTACTACACAGAGGACCTGAAGCCTATCAGTACTACACAGAGGACCTGAAGCCTATCAGTACTACACGGAGGACCTGAAGCCTATCAGTACTACACGGAGGACCTGAAGCCTATCTGTACTACACAGAGGACCTGAAGCCTATCAGTACTACACGGAGGACCTGAAGCCTATCAGTACTACACAGAGGACCTGAAGCCTATCAGTATTATACAGAGGACCTGAAGCCTATCAGTACTACACAGAGGACCTGAAGCCTATCAGTACTACACGGAGGACCTGAAGCCTATCTGTACTACACAGAGGACCTGAAGCCTATCAGTACTACACGGAGGACCTGAAGCCTATCAGTACTACACGGAGGACCTGAAGCCTATCAGTATTATACAGAGGACCTGAAGCCTATCTGTACTATACAGAGGACCTGAAGCCTATCAGTACTACACAGAGGACCTGAAGCCTATCAGTACTACACGGAGGACCTGAAGCCTATCTGTACTATACAGAGGACCTGAAGCCTATCAGTACTACACGGAGGACCTGAAGCCTATCAGTACTACACGGAGGACCTGAAGCCTATCAGTACTACACAGAGGACCTGAAGCCTATCAGTATTATACAGAGGACCTGAAGCCTATCAGTACTACACAGAGGACCTGAAGCCTATCAGTACTACACGGAGGACCTGAAGCCTATCAGTATTATACAGAGGACCTGAAGCCTATCTGTACTACACAGAGGACCTGAAGCCTATCTGTACTACACGGAGGACCTGAAGCCTATCAGTACTACACGGAGGACCTGAAGCCTATCTGTACTACACAGAGGACCTGAAGCCTATCAGTACTACACGGAGGACCTGAAGCCTATCAGTACTACACAGAGGACCTGAAGCCTATCAGTATTATACAGAGGACCTGAAGCCTATCAGTACTACACAGAGGACCTGAAGCCTATCAGTACTACACGGAGGACCTGAAGCCTATCTGTACTACACGGAGGACCTGAAGCCTATCAGTACTACACGGAGGACCTGAAGCCTATCAGTACTACACGGAGGACCTGAAGCCTATCAGTACTACACAGAGGACCTGAAGCCTATCTGTACTATACAGAGGACCTGAAGCCTATCAGTACTACACAGAGGACCTGAAGCCTATCAGTACTACACGGAGGACCTGAAGCCTATCAGTACTACACAGAGGACCTGAAGCCTATCTGTACTATACAGAGGACCTGAAGCCTATCAGTACTACACAGAGGACCTGAAGCCTATCTGTACTACACGGAGGACCTGAAGCCTATCAGTACTACACAGAGGACCTGAAGCCTATCTGTACTACACGGAGGACCTGAAGCCTATCAGTACTACACGGAGGACCTGAAGCCTATCTGTACTACACAGAGGACCTGAAGCCTATCAGTACTACACAGAGGACCTGAAGCCTATCAGTACTACACGGAGGACCTGAAGCCTATCAGTACTACACAGAGGACCTGAAGCCTATCTGTACTACACGGAGGACCTGAAGCCTATCTGTACTATACAGAGGACCTGAAGCCTATCAGTACTACACGGAGGACCTGAAGCCTATCTGTACTATACAGAGGACCTGAAGCCTATCAGTACTACACGGAGGACCTGAAGCCTATCAGTACTACACAGAGGACCTGAAGCCTATCAGTACTACACAGAGGACCTGAAGCCTATCAGTACTACACAGAGGACCTGAAGCCTATCAGTACTACACGGAGGACCTGAAGCCTATCAGTACTACACGGAGGACCTGAAGCCTATCTGTACTACACAGAGGACCTGAAGCCTATCAGTACTACACAGAGGACCTGAAGCCTATCAGTACTACACAGAGGACCTGAAGCCTATCAGTACTACACAGAGGACCTGAAGCCTATCTGTACTATACAGAGGACCTGAAGCTTATCGGTTCTCCTAAGATCGCTGTAAATCTTGTGAGTTACAATAATTTTTAGGCATACACACTTTGATTGTAATGTCAGTTCCCTGTGACACTACATTCTTACAATATAATTGGCTCAGTCTCTCAGTCTGTGTGCTGCAGACTGTTCAGTTTCCCACAGCGGTCACTCTATAGTATAGATTTCTGCAGCTACTCTGTTTCTCCAAAAATAAGCTCTAACCTGAAAATAAGCACTGGATAGATTTTGCAGGGTTTTTTGAAGTATAAGCCCTATTCCAAAAATAAGCCCTAGTTACAGTTAGGTTTAACCCCTTCCCGACATATGGCGTGCGTTCTGCAGCAGAGCTGTAATGTACAGTGGAGACCTGGAGCTAATGTCCATGATCAGAGTCCACTATGGGCCCATACGGTGAATGCCGTAGCGGGAAAAAAAAAATCAAAAGTGCTGAACTGCTGTTTTTTTCGCTATTTTGCCTCTGATAAAAATTGGAATAAAAAGTGATGAAATGTGTGATCGTTGTTCATGGACAAAATTAAGACCTACCCAGAAAATAAGCCCTAGATCTTTTTTCTGAGAAAAATATAATATAAGACCCTGTCTTATTTTTGGAGAAAGACAGTATTATGTGTCCTACATTGCTGGCGATATGTTTAGTACATTGGTGAGCACATGAGCAGGCTTAGATCATGTGTAAGATGTACAGCGTGTGATCTAGCATGTCAATGGAAAGGAAGCTCATGTGACACGAATCTCATCCATGAATCCATGAGTCCAATACAAAGACAGTAAATCACAAATATGTATAAAATGATTAATAAAACATATAAGTCCAAGAAGAGCTCATCAGGTGTCAGATATATAGAAAGCAGTGCCTCTTATGATGTCAGTATCTGTAGATATCCAGTGCACCATGCCCTGACCTCACCACTCAGTCACACCGACCAGTTATCCTTCCGATTCCTGGCTGCCTCTTTCCAGCTTCACCAGCGGCGTGCGCCCCCAGACTGTGCCCAATGACGTGAACCTTAGAAGGGTGGTAGTGAAATACTTCCTTTAAGTCAGAGGAATGAAGGTGAAATGTTAGTGAGTGGAAGGTATTTGTGGTCAGATACAATAGTCCTATAAGATGTGGCCTCACCGAGAGAGTGTTAATGAAATAAGCGACTTCTGCCCCCACCACTCGGATGTTATTGGCCGCCTGAGAGTACAGAGTCCGCGAGCCGCCGCTCCAGTCGATGCAGAAACAGTTCACATCCTCCACCCGTAACATGGCCTGGAAATAGCGGAACGCGCTGTGAAATGGGAGATCTCTAACAAGCTCAGGGCCCGTGGCCCTAGGGACTATACATCTCATACTTGTTATACAGCCATAGGGTCTAGGGTCCCTTATAATATGTCTTTTAGGTCCCTTTATGTGGTTCTGGGTCTTGGACTACCTGTTTGTAGGTCTTTGGCTCATGTATGTGGCTTTGATCTCTTTTATTTGGCTCTTGGATCCCTTTATGTGTTTCTGGGTCTCCTTTATGTTCTTTTTTATATTTCCTGTGTGCTGCTGTGGGGTCTCATGTATGTCGCTTTTGGATCCCTTGTACATTGAATCCCTTATATGTGGATCTTGGAACTCCTTGTATATGGCCCTTGGATCACCGCCATGTCTCTTTTAGATCCCTTAAATAGCCACAAATAGAGACCCAAAAGCCACATAAGGGGAAACCAGGAGCAACAAACCATATACAGACACAACAGCCACATACTGTATGAGGGACCTTATATGTTGCTCTTGGATCATTTATATGTAGATTCTGGGCCCCCTATATGTGGCTTTTAGGGCTCTATATGTGGCTTTTAGGGCTCTATATGTGGCGTTTTAATCCTCTGTATGTGGCTCTTGTTTCTATATGTTGTCCTTAGGTCCCCTATATGTACTTCTTGGTTCCCTTATATATGTGACTCTTGGGTTCCTATACTGTATGTGGCTCTTGGGTTTCTGTATGTAGTTCTTGAGTCCCCAATATGTGGCTCTTGGGTTCTATACATGGATCTAGGGATCTTATAAAGGCTTCTTGGGACCCATATATATTTCTGTCGGATCCCCTATATGTGGCTCTTGTTTCCCCTATATGTAGCTCCTTCATTTCTAGTTGTGCTTTTTGGATCTTTTGAATGTGGTGTTTGGCTCACCTACATATGATTCGTGTGACCCCTGTATGTGGCTCCCCAGCTGTTGACATAGTAACTGATATTACGTGGCACTACTGATACCAGAAGTGCCATAGAATTACTGACACCATATAAGAGCTTATCGCAGGGACTTGGCCCAGGTCAGGATGATATCAGGCTCTTGCGCAGGGAGGACAGGACTTTGTACAAGAACAATATCGCTGATACTTGGCATTTGTCTGACATCTCAGATTCTTATTAGCTATGTTTGTACATTTCATTTGTCCCCAACATGTCACTATTCAGGGAGCAGAAGGAGCAATGACCATCATCTATTGTCTTCTAGGGGAGAGTATAGTGGGCATGCCCTGTGATCTCAGCAGGGTGGGGAGGAGCAATGACCATCATCTATTGTCTTCTAGGGGAGAGTGTAGTGGGCATGCTCTGTGATCTCAGCAGGGAGGGAGAGGAGCAATGACCATCATCTATTGTCTTCTAGGGGAGAGTATAGTGGGCATGCCCTGTGATCTCAGCAGGGTGGGGAGGAGCAATGACCATCATCTATTGTCTTCTAGGGGAGAGTGTAGTGGGCATGCTCTGTGATCTCAGCAGGGAGGGAGAGGAGCAATGACCATCATCTATTGTCTTTTAGGGGCCATGCTCTGTAACCTCAGAAGGGATTACTGAGCTGGGAGGGGAGGAGGTGAAATTTTGTCTTTTACCTATTGTTGAATTGAGTGGTGAATTCGGTGTTGCCCTCCTCAGGATTACCTGTAATCCAGAATGTGACGATATTACTATATAGCCCTCCTTCCTCCTGACAATAGTGGGCTGCCCCTCTGAGCACTTACTCAGGCCGAGAACCCACCTGGCTCATTTCCACCATCCAGTCCTTCTCCCCATGGTCAATAAATCCATGGATGATGAAGCGACTTTTTCGTGTTCTTTGGAAATTGGACCTAGAGATTGTCTTGGTGTTGAAAGCGCTGACCTCCTGCAGGAAACAATGGAGAGAAATGAAGGTGATGTCATCATGGGTTACTTAGGATTCTTTATTCCCCCACCCACCCCTCCCTGAGATATAGGTAGAGCTCCATCATCTTCTGTCTGTAGGGACTGGAGGCAATGAGAGCCATTCACTAGGTTAGAAAGTTTAGATGAAAATCTGACCACAGAGTATCCTATGGCTAAGCAAGTGTTCTCTCCATGCAGCACCCCTACAGGTGATAGGAAGCATTACACACCCCATATCCCCCCTACATGGCGTCCATATTCCCTAATACAGTACATAGAAGGAGTTGTGATAGAAAAGTCGAAGAATTAACAAGTGAACATCGAGCAGATACGATTCTTCACTGCAGAAGACCCAGGATGGGAGTAATGTAAATCCTGAAGAGAAAGAACGGACCTGGTAACTGTTCAGATTGTCCCTGGTGTAGAGCAGGAAGCGAGTGTTAATCTTCTCTGGAGTCCATGGTAAGTGGCTTATTGGTCTCTGTAAAGTCCCAGACCATGGAGCTTGGTTTGTGAAGCAGCCCAACCTGTCATAGCACACCTGCCCTAATACAGAGAATACACAGGAGGCGTCATACAGTGTAAGGGTATATAATTGTATATACATAGAAAGAGGAGAATGGGGGGGGGGGGGTGAGCTAGAAGACAGGAAAGTTAAGGAGAGGATTTTATTTTAGCAAAATACACAAAGGACGTCTAAGATTATGAAACTTCCCGGGGTGGTCACGGGGCCAATCTTACTACAATACCTACCTTTAACCCTTTCTTTACTTTACCTACTTTTCCATGTGATATTGCGCTTGTTACTTTGATGCTATCGTGCTCTTGGTGTGCAGGACCTCTTGTTATAGAAGAACTTGTGGTCTCATGACCATATCTGTGCAGGTCCTCAAGTCAGTTAGCGTTTGCTGTCCTGTGTATGGACAGATCAGAGCTGTACTGGAGGCAAACGGTGCAGGCACCATGTCCACCATGTCCACTCTGATGTTCCCCTGTGCATGGGCCAAGCAGAGAGGGCAATGACTGCTGAACCTATCCATGTATCCCCACGCCAGCAGAGCGCCACCACAAGGTAAGGAAAGCCCAACTGAGTGACAGACCCAAGTGCACTACAGTTCCAGTATCTCAGAGTGAGCCTGCTAGAGGACTGAAAGGCCAAGTCTAAGAGAAGCCCTGAAAGAGACTGTCACTGACTGTGATTACTGAGGAACATAGGAGCCTCTGCGCATGGGAGCGGCACAGACACAACACAGTGTACCAAACCATCTGCTTCTATCTGTCTACATTGCATGATATCAACTGATCATGGGGGGCTTGGAAAACCAATGATTTCATATTGATTACATATTCTTGGACAACCCCTTAAAGACAGTCCGTCACCAGAACCAGCATATCCCCCAGCCCTGCAGATAGATAGGTTAGTGTCACCAGCACCAGCATATCCCCCAGCCCTGCAGATAGATAGGTTACTGTCACCAGACCCCAGCATATCACCCCAGCCCTGCAGATAGATAGGTTACTGTCACCAGACCCAGCATATCCCCCAGCCCTGCAGATAGATAGGTTAGTGTCACCAGTCCCAGCATATCACCCCAGCCCTGCAGATAGGTAGGTTAGTGTCACCAGAACCAGCATATCACCCCAGCCCTGCAGATAGATAGGTTACTGTCACCAGACCCAGCATATCCCCCAGCCCTGCAGATAGATAGGTTAGTGTCACCAGTCCCAGCATATCCCCCAGCCCTGCAGATAGGTAGGTTAGTGTCACCAGCACCAGCATATCACCCCAGCCCTGCAGATAGATAGGTTAGTGTCACCAGCACCAGCATATCACCCCAGCCCTGCAGATAGATAGGTTACTGTCACCAGACCCCAGCATATCACCCCAGCCCCGCAGATAGATAGGTTACTGTCACCAGACCCCAGCATATCACCCCAGCCCTGCAGATAGATAGGTTACTGTCACCAGAACCAGCATATCACCCCAGCCCTGCAGATAGATAGGTTAGTGTCACCAGACCCAGCATATCACCCCAGCCCTGCAGATAGATAGGTTACTGTCACCAGACCCCAGCATATCACCCCAGCCCTGCAGATAGATAGGTTACTGTCACCAGAACCAGCATATCACCCCAGCCCTGCAGATAGATAGGTTAGTGTCCAAGACCCAGCATATCACCCCAGCCCTGCAGATAGATAGGTTAGTGCCCCAGACCCAGCATATCACCCCAGCCCTGCAGATTGATAGGTTACTGTCACCAGACCCCAGCATATCACCCCAGCCCTGCAGATAGATAGGTTACTGTCACCAGAACCAGCATATCACCCCAGCCCTGCAGATAGATAGGTTACTGTCACCAGAACCAGCATATCACCCCAGCCCTGCAGGTAGATAGGTTAGTGTCACCAGAACCAGCATATCACCCCAGCCCTGCAGATAGATAGCTTAGTGTCACCAGAACCAGCATATCACCCCAGCCCTGCAGATAGATAGGTTAGTGTCCAAGACCCAGCATATCACCCCAGCCCTGCAGATAGATAGGTTAGTGTCCAAGACCCAGCATATCACCCCAGCCCTGCAGATAGATAGGTTAGTGTCCAAGACCCAGCATATCACCCCAGCCCTGCAGATAGATAGGTTAGTGTCCCAGACCCAGCATATCACCCCAGCCCTGCAGATTGATAGGTTACTGTCACCAGACCCCAGCATATCACCCCAGCCCTGCAGATAGATAGGTTACTGTCACCAGAACCAGCATATCACCCCAGCCCTGCAGATTGATAGGTTACTGTCACCAGAACCAGCATATCACCCCAGCCCTGCAGGTAGATAGGTTAGTGTCACCAGAACCAGCATATCACCCAGCCCTGCAGATAGATAGCTTAGTGTCACCAGAACCAGCATATCACCCAGCCCTGCAGATAGATAGGTTACTGTCACCAGAACCAGCATATCACCCCAGTCCTGCAGATAGATAGGTTACTGTCACCAGACCCCAGCATATCACCCCAGCCCTGCAGATAGATAGGTTAGTGTCACCAGAACCAGCATATCCCCCAGCCCTGCAGATAGGTAGGTTACTGTCACCAGGCCCAGCATATCACCCCAGCCCTGCAGATAGATAGGTTAGTGTCACCAGAACCAGCATATCACCCCAGCCCTGCAGATAGATAGGTTAGTGTCACCAGAACCAGCATATCACCCCAGCCCTGCAGATAGATAGGTTAGTGTCACCAGAACCAGCATATCACCCCAGCCCTGCAGATAGGTTAGTGTCACCTGAATCAAACAATGTCTTCACCTTGTGAATTGCTGCCTTCATTGCTGAGATGTTACCAACCCTAACCTATCTATCTGCAGGGCTGCGGTGATATGATGGGGTGTTGATCTTTAAAGGGGTTGTCCAGCTCATTTACAGTGCCTTCCGAAAGTATTCGGCCCCCTTAAGTTAATACTTTGTAGCGCCCCCTTTTGCTGCGATTACAGCTACAAGTCGCTTGGGGTTGTCTCTATCAGTTCTTGCCCATTCTTCCTTGGGAAACAGCTGGAGCTCAGTGAGGTTGGATGGAGAGCGTTTGTGAACAGCAGTTTTCAGCTCTTTCCACAGATTCTCGATTGGATTCAGGTCTGGACCTTGACTTGGCCATTCTAACACCTGGATACGTTTATTTGTGAACCATTCCATTGTAGATTTTGCTTTATGTTTGGGATCATTGTCTTGTTGGAAGATAAATCTCCGTCCCAGTCTCAGGTCTTTTGCAGACTCCAACAGGTTTTCTTCCAGAATGGTCCTGTATTTGGCTCCATCCATCTTCCCATCAATTTTAACCATCTTCCCTGCCCCTGCTGAAGAAAAGCAGGCCCAAACCATGATGCTGCCCCCACCATGTGTGACAGTGGGGATGGTGTGTTCAGGGGGATGAGCTGGGTTGCTTTTACGCCAAACATATCGTTTTGCATTGTGGCCAAAAAGTTGGATTTTGGTTTCCTCTGAGCAGAGCACCTTCTTCCACATGTTTGGTGTCTCCCAGGTGGCTTTTTATGGATCTCTTTGAGAAATGGCTTTCTTCTTGCCACTCTTCCATAAAGGCCAGATTTGTGCAGTGTACGACTGATTGTTGTCCTATGGACAGACTCTCCCACCTCAGCTGTAGATCTCTGCAGTTCATCCAGAGTGATCATGGGCCTCTTGGCTGCATCTCTGATCAGTCTTCTCCTTGTTTGAGATGAAAGTTTAGAGGGACGGCCGGGTCTTGGTAGATTTGCAGTGGTCTGATACTCCGTCCATTTCAATATGATCGCTTGCACAGTGCTCCTTGGGATGTTTAAAGTTTGGGAAATCTTTTTGTATCCAAATCCAGCTTTAAACTTCTCCACAACAGTATCACGGACCTGCCTGGTGTGTTCCTTGGTCTTCATGATGCTTTCTGCGCTTTAAACAGAACCCTGAGCCTATCACAGAGCAGGTGCATTTATACGGAGACTTGATTACACACAGGTGGATTATATTTATCATCATCAGTCATTTAGGACAACATTGGATCATTCAGAGATCCTCACTGAACTTCTGGACTGAGTTTGCTGCACTGAAAGTAAAGGAGCCGAATAATATTGCACGCCCCACTTTTCAGTTTTTTTTATTTTTTACAAAAGTTTAAAATAACCGATAAATTTTGTTCCACTTCACGATTGTGTCCCACTTGTTGATTCTTCACCAAAAAATTAAAATTTTATATCTTTATGTTTGAAGCCTGAAATGTGGCGAAAGGTTGAAAAGTTCAAGGGGGCCGAATACTTTCGCAAGGCACTGTATATGTTGACATATCCTCGGCAGCATGAGGTGCACAGGGAGAAGGGGTCACTGTGTTTGAACGAGTGCTGAAGCTCTTTCAAACAGTTGATTGGGGGATCAGTTGATCAGGTGTCGGACCCCCACCCATTTTTTATTGATCCTGAGGATAGGTCTTCAATAAAAATGAGCTGGACAACCCCTTTAAGTACTGTGTTGTTCTAAAATGCTGTCTCAGCTTCCTGACGAAACTGCAGCTCAAGTGTCAACTGTCTGCGAGTGTTCTCCCCCAGGGTGATCGTCCTGTATTAGGGTGCTGCAGGTTCAGGTGTCTGATGAGCGTTATATGGACATAATATCAGAATGTTCTGGAAAGAAAGGATCACTTACCTTTGAGTACGGAGAGCGCACTGAGAATCGGGAGAACCACATCCATGATCTGGAAGAAGCGACAGAATGTCAGATGTGAAAACAATCCACAAGCAAACATAATAAAGAAACATTGTATGAGAATGCAGCGCCTGCCGCTAGTGCTCTCTGTGATCAGCGGACGGTTATTGCTTCCTGCAGCGCCTGCCGCTAGTGCTCTCTGTGATCAGCGGACGGTTATTGCTTCCTGCAGCGCCGCTAGTGCTCTCTGTGATCAGCGGACGGTTATTGCTTCCTGCAGCGCCTGCCGCTAGTGCTCTCTGTGATCAGCGGACGGTTATTGCTTCCTGCAGCGCCGCTAGTGCTCTCTGTGATCAGCGGACGGTTATTGCTTCCTGCAGCGCCGCTAGTGCTCTCTGTGATCAGCGGACGGTTATTGCTTCCTGCAGCGCCTGCCGCTAGTGCTCTCTGTGATCAGCGGACGGTTATTGCTTCCTGCAGCGCCTGCCGCTAGTGCTCTCTGTGATCAGCGGACGGTTATTGCTTCCTGCAGCGCCTGCCGCTAGTGCTCTCTGTGATCAGCGGACGGTTATTGCTTCCTGCAGCGCCTGCCGCTAGTGCTCTCTGTGATCAGCGGACGGTTATTGCTTCCTGCAGCGCCTGCCGCTAGTGCTCTCTGTGATCAGCGGACGGTTATTGCTTCCTGCAGCGCCTGCCGCTAGTGCTCTCTGTGATCAGCGGACGGTTATTGCTTCCTGCAGCGCCGCATTAGACAATGCTCAATAAAATAACCGCAGTCTTCCAGAGCGCAGTACGATGCCTTAAAGGGTTTGTTCACTTTTGCAATTATCTTTTTATAACACCAAAAAAGAAAAGACAATGAAGCGAGTCTGCAGACGGTTATGTTACAAATCTCCTCCAGTTTTGCGTCCTCAGCTCTGGTGCAGAGTGATGTCTCTCAATGGTTACAAATCATCTGATCCTGCAGTCATGTCTACTGTCTGTATATAGATGACGTACTGCACAGGTTAATATACATAGACTACTCAGCAGATAGCAAAGCATTAATGACAGCGAATGACTGAGCTGATGACATAGGACGAGGACAGACATGGTGCCATTATCTATCAGGTATAATGCTCCTTACCTTGTAGTAGACTCCGCCTCAGGGCCGTGGTGTGCTGGGAGCTCGGGGTAGTCACCCTCTTATACACCTGAGAGTGGGAGGAGCCTTATAGCTGGAAAATTCCCTGCTGATAACGGGGTCATAAGTCAATTATAACAGGATAATCTTCACCAGTAAAGACCATGAACCAGGAAATCCAGCTGAGGACACAGCGACCCACAATGCCCTGCTATAGCATTATTTGGGGACTTTTGCTTTCTCTTTTTCCTTTTGTTCCCTTTTAATTGAACACTTTGTAACATAATCTACATGACAGCTGGGAGATCACATAAATTCTGCCTCTAGGTGGCGCTGTGATGAGCTGAGACATTGCCCCCTGCAACATGATATAATGTACGATAGATAGATAGATAGATAGATAGATAGATAGATATGAGATAGATAGATAGATATGAGATAGATAGATAGATAGATAGATAGATAGATATGAGATAGATAGATAGATAGATAGATATGAGATAGATAAATAGATAGATATGAGATAGATAGATAGATAGATATGAGATAGATAGATAGATAGATAGATAGATAGATATGAGATAGATAGATATGACATAGATAGATAGATAGTTAGATATGAGATAGATAGATAGATAGATATGAGATAGATAGATAGTTAGATATGAGATAGATATGAGATAGATAGATAGATAGATAGATATGAGATAGATATGAGATAGATATGAGATAGATAGATAGTTAGATATGAGATAGATAGATAGATATGAGATAGATAGATAGATAGATAGATAGATAGATAGATAGATATGAGATAGATATGAGATAGATAGATAGATAGATATGACATAGATAGATAGATATGGGATAGATAGATAGAGAGATAGATAGATAGATATGAGATAGATAGATAGATATGGGATAGATAGATAGAGAGATAGATAGATAGATATGAGATAGATAGATAGATATGAGATAGATATGAGATAGATAGATAGATAGACAGATAGATAGATATGAGATAGATAGATATGAGATAGATAGATATGAGATAGATATGAGATAGATAGATAGATAGATAGATAGATAGATAGATATGAGATAGATAGATATGAGATAGATAATAATAATAATAATAATAATAATAATAATAATAATAATAATAATAGTCCTTTAATAGTCCCACAATGGGGAAATTCAGTGTGTTACAGCAGCAAAGATAAGCAGATACAACTACAAATACAACATGTACAGGAATGTTCCAAGGTGAGAGGCATTACATTAATAGCAGACAGACAGATAGGACGTAGCAGAGGGGGGGGGGGGGGGATATAACAGGCAGAGAGATATTTCAGTTCTCTGTATGTAATGATCTCCGCTTAGGTCGGTGTTGGTTGTACAGCCTAACCGCGGTGGGGAGGAAAGACTTCCGATAGCGCTCCTTCTCACACCTAGGGTGGAGCAGTCGGTCACTGACAGTACTGCTCAGCGCGATCACAGTCTCATGCATGGGATGGGACTTCTTCTTCTGCATGGAGCTCACCACGGACAGTATCCTTCTGTCACCCACCACCTGCACTGGGTCCAGTGGGCTCCCCAGGACAGAGCTGGCCCTTCTAATCAGCTTGTCAAGTTTATTTCTGTCCCTGGTTGATATACTGCTCCCCCAGCAGGCCACTCCAAAGAAGATGGCTGATGCCACTACCGAGTTGAAGAAAGTCCTAAGAAGTGCCCCCTGGACTCCAAAGGCTCTCAGCTTCCTAAGCAGGTAGAGCCTGCTGTGGCCCTTCCTGTACAGGGCCTCCATATGATCTGCCCAGTCCAGCTTATTATTAAGGAGCAGACCCAGGTACTTATAGGTGTTCACAATCTCGATGCCCGTCCCCAGGATGTCCACTGGTTTAGGAGGGCATCTGCCTTTACGGAAGTCCACCACCATCTCCTTGGTCTTCCCCGCGTTAATCTTCAGGTGGTTCCGGTGGCACCAGTCCACAAAATCCCGGTTCAGTTCTCTGTACTCCCTGTCATCATCATCTGTGATGAGGCCTACTATTGCAGAGTCGTCAGAATACTTCTGTAGGTAGCAGCTAGATGAGAGCACCTAAAATCTGCAGTGTACAGTGTGAAGAGGAAAGGGGCGAGAACCGTACCCTGAGGTGCCCCCGTATTACAGATCACGGTACCTGACACACAGTCTCGGGCTCTCACGTATTGAGGTGGATTTGTGAGGTAGTCTAGGATCCAGTTGGAGAGGTGGTGGTCCACTCCAGCAAGGCCCAGCTTGTCTCTCAGTAACCTGGGCTGTATGGTGTTAAAAGCACTGGAGAAGTCAAAGAACATTATTCTCACCGTTTTCCCTGGTTTCTCCAGGTGAGACAGAGCCCTGTGCAGAAGATGGATGATGGCATCATCTACCCCAATGCCCGGCCGATAAGCAAACTGGAGTGGGTCCATAGCGGGGCTCACTAGAGGGCGGAGATGTGTGAGAACCAATCTCTCCAAGATCTTCATCAGGTGGGATGTCAGTGCTACAGGTCTGTAGTCGTTGAGGTCCATAGGGTGAGGTTTCTTTGGAACTGGTACCACACAAGAAGATTTCCATAATTCAGGGACTATTTCCTGCCTCAGGCTCATATTATACATATATGTAATTATACCACACAGCTGGTCCCCACAAGTCTTAATTAGCCTTGCACTGATGTCATCTGGCCCTGCGGCTTTCCTCGCCTTGATCTTTTTCATCTCCTTCCTCACCTGGGCCCGTGTGAAGGTCAGACTGTGGCCAGATAAAGACGGATTTCTGGATTTACTGGTCTGTTGGGAAGTAGCCACATGGGGTGAATGGGGTGAAGTCATTGTGGTGAGGGGAGCTGAAGGACATTCTGGGGTGGGAGGAGCTGGTGTGTGATCAAATCTGTTGAAGAATAGGTTTAGTTCATTAAGCCAATTAACATCTGCCTCAATCTGGCAGACCGACTGTTTATGACCCGAAATTGACTTAAGCCCCTCCCAGACCCCCCCTTATGTCTTTTCTTTCCATTTGCTTTTCCATTTTTTCTTTAGAACTGGCTTTTCCTTGCCTGATTTGATGCCTCAGCTCCTTTTGTACTTCCCTCAACCCCTCCTTATCTCTTGTCCTGAATGCCATCTTTTTCTCCTTAAGTAGTGTTTTTATATCAGAGTTAATCCATGGTTTGTTGTTGGAGAAGCACCTCACCACTTTTGTGGGTACTGTGTTGTCCACACAAAAATTAATGTAGTCCGTTATGCAGTGTGTGAGTCCTTCTATATCTTCTCCATAAGAATCCTGCAGAACCTCCCATGCGGTTGTGTCAAAACAATCCCTCAGAGCCTCATCACTCTCCTCGGACCATATCCTCACTGTGCGGGTGACAGCTGGTTCTCTACGTACAAGTGGCTTGTACACAGGTCGAAGATGTACTAGGTTGTGATCCGATCTCCCCAGGGGCGGTAGGGCTGATGAGTTATATGCCTCCCTCACGTTGGCAAAGAACAAGTCCAGTGTTTTGTTGTCTCTTGTGTGGCAGGTTACATACTGTGTGAGACTGGGCAGTGTGGATGATGGAGAGGCATGGTTGAAATCACCCGACACAAGAAGGAGGGCCTGGGGGTGCTGAGACTGTAACTGGCTCAGCGTGGCTTGTAGGACCTCGCAGGCAGCGTCAGCTTTCGCAGAGGGGGGACATATGCAGCTATCACGATGACATGTGATAGTTCCCTTGGTAGGTAGAAAGGTCTCATGCTCACAGCTAATAGTTCAATGTCCTTACAGCAAGTTTGCTCCTTAATCACAATGTGCCTAGGATTGCACCATCTATTATTCACAAACATTGCCAGCCCCCCTCCTTTCCTCTTACAGCTCTCCCTTGTCCTGTCTGCCCGAAGGAGTTTAAAACCATCCAAGGAGACCAGAGGGTCATGAGTAACTTCAGTGAGCCAAGTCTCTGTAAGTAGCATCATGCTGCACGCCCGAAACTCCTGATGATGCCTGGTGAGCGCTGTTAGTTCATCCATCTTGTTTGCAAGAGATCTCACATTGCCCATGATGATGGAGGGAACAGCTGGTCGGTAACGCCTCTTTTTAATCCTCTGAAGAGTACCAGCTCTGCATCCCCTCACCCGCTTTTCCTTTCTCCAAAGCTCGCGGGGGATGTGTGACCAGATGGTATGCCGTCCTGCTGTGCCTCTCAGCTGCAGAATTTCCTCTCTTGTATAGACAAAGGAATTGTCTGCATACACAAAAGATCCCATTTTCAAGCAGAACAAAAAGACAGATAAAAAACAAAAAAAAAGTATCACAAGGGTCCAAGTCTTTGTGTGTGTTTCTTCATAGTGCAAAGTCCTTAAGTAGAGAGGTAAAAAATGAGACATAGAAAGAAAAATAAGATAGAGAGTCTCAGAGCTGCTGTAGCTGGCAGCCACTCCAGCGGCGCCATCTTGTCATAGATAGATATGAGATAGATAGATAGATAGATAGATAGATAGATATGAGATAGATAGATAGATAGATAGATAGATAGATAGATATGAGATAGATAGATAGATAGATAGATAGATATGAGATAGATAGATAGATAGATAGATAGATAGATATGAGATAGATAGATATGAGATAGATAGATAGATAGATAGATATGAGATAGATAGATAGATAGATAGATAGATATGAGATAGATAGATAGATAGATAGATATGAGATAGATAGATAGATAGATAGATAGATATGAGATAGATAGATAGATAGATATGAGATAGATAGATATGAGATAGATAGATAGATAGATAGATAGATAGATAGATATGAGATAGATATGAGATAGATAGATAGATAGATAGATAGATAGATACATTTAATTGTGAATTGGCATTGATGTCGAGAATAAGAGAGATGATGTTTTATATCTAGCACAGTTGGTGACTTTGTGTTTGTCTATCATGTTGATGTTGCTTAACATATTTTGGCAGCTTTGTTTGTGCAGGTCAAAAGAAAAGGCCCTAAGACAGGTGACAGCCACCCATATAAAGAAACAGATGACGCACAATTGGCCAAATCCAACTAGTATTGTTATTGATGACTGATGTAGTGTCAGTGTCACAGTGTACTGGTGACTGATGGGTGTAGTGC
This sequence comes from Leptodactylus fallax, assembly GCA_947044405.1. NCBI lineage: Eukaryota > Metazoa > Chordata > Amphibia > Anura > Leptodactylidae > Leptodactylus > Leptodactylus fallax. The sequence goes on along the minus strand of CAMRHE010000792.1, from coordinate 209,107 downwards.
ATACCTGACCAACTTTTAGAGGACAGAAAAAGGTATAAAATGTGCTACAAATTTAGCTCCACCCATTTCTAAATTGACTCTGCCCAAAATTGACATTAAACTAGAGAAACTGGAGGGGGGACATTAAACTGGTGTAACTAGAGGAGAATATTAATGTCCCTTTCCAGCTGCCCTCCAGTTTAATGCCCCCCTCATATGACCCCGTTTATTGTCCCCCCTCCATCTACCCCCACAGTTTAATGACACACTCTTATGCTCCCCCAGTTTATTATCCCTCTTCATCTGCCAATGTTTAACATAAAAAACACTGCTCCTCCCCTCTCCTCGCTCCTCTTCTCCTCAACTCTCCTTGCTCCCCTGCTCCTCCCCTCTCCTCACTCCCCTGCTCCTCCCCTCTCCTCACTCCCCTGCTCCTCCCCCCTGCTCCTCCACTCTCCTCGCTCTCCTGCTCTTCCCCTCTCCTTTGCTCCCCTGCTCCTCCCCCCTCCTCACCCCCTGCTCCTCCCCTCGCTCTCCTGCTCCTCCCCCTCACCCCCCTGCTCCTCCCCGATCCTCACCCCCCTGCTGCTCTGTCTGCAGTCTCTTGTCCCAGAGTGTTAAGGGAGCTGCAGGCGCAATGTGAGTGATGTCATCACATCGAGCCTACAGCTCCCGGAGCCGGAGCACATAGGGGGCACACTTGTGAGGCAGGAGTTGTCCGCTCCTCTCCGGACACAGATGAGTTGAATCCGGGACATGACTCCCTCCCGACTCACAATCTGTCCTGCAGAATCCGGGATGGTTGGAAGATATAGTTGTGTCAGTGTCACAGTGTACTGGTGGCTGATGGGTGTAGTGTCAGTGTCACAGTGTACTGATGGGTGTAGTGTCAGTGTCACAGTGTACTGGTGACTGATGGGTGTAGTGTCAGTGTCATAGTGTACTGGTGACTGATGGGTGTAGTGTCAGTGTCACAGTGTACTGGTGACTGATGGGTGTAGTGCCAGTGTCACAGTGTACTGGTGACTGATGGGTGTAGTGTCAGAGTGTACTGGTGACTGATGGGTGTAGTGTCAGAGTGTACTTGTGACTGATGAGTGTAGTGTCAGTGTCACGGTGTACTGGTGACTGATGGGTGTAGTGTCAGTGTCACGGTGTACTGGTGACTGATGGGTGTAGTGTCAGTGTCACGGTGTACTGGTGACTGATGGGTGTAGTGTCACTGTCACAGTGTACTGGTGACTGATGGGTGTAGTGTCAGAGTGTACTGGTGACTGATGAGTGTAGTGTCAGTGTCACGGTGTACTGGTGGCTGATGGGTGTAGTGTCAGTGTCACGGTGTACTGGTGACTGATGGGTGTAGTGTCACGGTGTACTGGTGACTGATGGGTGTAGTGTCAGTTTCACAGTGTACTGGTGGCTGATGTGTGTAGTGTCAGTGTCACAGTGTACTGGTGGCTGATGGGTGTAGTGTCAGTGTCACAGTGTACTAGTGGCTGATGGGTGTAGTTTCAGTGTCACAGTGTACTGGTGACTGATGGGTGTAGTGTCAGTGTCACAGTGTACTGGTGACTGATGGGTGTAGTGTCAGTGTCACAGTGTACTGGTGACTGATGGGTGTAGTGTCAGTGTCACAGTGTACTGGTGGCTGATGGGTGTAGTGTCAGTGTCACAGTGTACTGGTGGCTGATGGGTGTAGTGTCAGTGTCACAGTGTACTGGTGACTGATGGGTGTAGTGTCAGTGTCACAGTGTACTGGTGGCGGATGTGTGTAGTGTCAGTGTCACAGTGTACTAGTGGCTGATTGGTGTAGTGTCAGTGTCACAGTGTACTGGTGGCTGATGGGTGTAGTGTCAGTGTCACAGTGTACTGGTGACTGATGGGTGTAGTGTCAGTGTCACAGTGTACTGGTGACTGATGGGTGTAGTGTCAGTGTCACAGTGTACTGGTGGCTGATGTGTCAGTGTCACAGTGTACTGGTGGCTGATGGGTGTAGTGTCAGTGTCACAGTGTACTAGTGGATGATGGGTGTAGTGTCAGTGTCACAGTGTACTGGTGGCTGATGGGTGTAGTGTCAGTGTCACAGTTTACTGGTGGCTGATGTGTGTAGTGTCAGTGTCACAGTGTACTGGTGGCTGATGGGTGTAGTGTCAGTGTCACAGTGTACTAGTGGCTGATGGGTGTAGTGTCAGTGTCACAGTGTACTGGTGGCTGATGGGTGTAGTGTCAGTGTCACAGTGTACTGGTGGCTGATGGGTGTAGTGTCAGTGTCACAGTGTACTGGTGGCTGATGGGTGTAGTGTCAGTGTCACAGTGTACTGGTGGCTGATGGGTGTAGTGTCAGTGTCACAGTGTACTGTTGGCTGATGTGTGTAGTGTCAGTGTCACAGTGTACTGTTGGCTGATGTGTGTAGTGTTAGTGTCACAGTGTACTGGTGACTGATGGGTGTAGTGTCAGTGTCACTGTGTACTGGTGGCTGATGGGTGTAGTGTCAGTGTGACAGTGTACTGTTGGCTGATGTGTGTAGTGTCAGTGTCACAGTGTACTGGTGACTGATGGGTGTAGTGTCAGTGTCACAGTGTACTGGTGACTGATGGGTGTAGTGTCAGATTGTACTGGTGACTGATGAGTGTAGTGTCAGTGTCACGGTGTACTGGTGACTGATGGGTGTAGTGTCAGTGTCACAGTGTACTGGTGACTGATGGGTGTAGTGTCAGATTGTACTGGTGACTGATGAGTGTAGTGTCAGTGTCACAGTGTACTGGTGACTGATGGGTGTAGTGTCAGTGTCACAGTGTACTGGTGACTGATGGGTGTAGTGTCAGATTGTACTGGTGACTGATGAGTGTAGTGTCAGTGTCACGGTGTACTGGTGGCTGATGGGTGTAGTGTCAGTGTCACGGTGTACTGGTGACTGATGGGTGTAGTGTAAGTGTCACGGTGTACTGGTGGCTGATGGGTGTAGTGTCAGTGTCACTGTGTACTGGTGACTGATGGGTGTAGTGTCAGTGTCACGGTGTACTGGTGACTGATGGGTGTAGTGTCAGTGTCACGGTGTACTGGTGACTGATGGGTGTAGTGTCAGTGTCACGGTGTACTGGTGACTGATGGGTGTAGTGTCAGTGTCACAGTGTACTGGTGACTGATGGGTGTAGTGTCAGAGTGTACTGGTGGCTGATGGGTGTAGTGTCAGTTTCACCAGATAAGACTCGACTAGTCAGGCTGAAACTGCAGCAGGGCATGGCCGGTGGGGTCAGGGTATACAGTAAGTAGATGAGAGGGGTGAGCTGAACTCTTGCATCAGGGCCCATGAGCCTCTGCTACAGTACGTTCCTGGGAGGTGCAATTCTAATAAGCTAAGAAGTATTTGGTAAGAATGTGGCTGAACCAGGAGATGTCATTGTTTAAGGTTATGGGTTAACATGTACATAGTGTACATAGTGTATTCATTGTAATGTATGTTATGTTCTCCCCATGTGTTACTTTGTATTTCTATTGTTACTTTTTGTTCTAATGTATACGGTCTGTTACCCTTGTTATGTTATTATTTATTAATACTGTTATTGGCATATTATCTTATTTCTTTAATTTCTATACAATTATTGTTATCTATTTAATAATAGTATTATTGTCATGTTGATATATTTATTAGTTTATTCATTATTTATAATAATATATGTGTTAATAATAATAAATAATAATAATAATATTTAATACTGTTAGTCATATTATTTATTAATATTATCGTCATATTGTTATGTTGAATATATATTGATACTGTTATTGTCATATTGATATATTTATTAGTTTATTCATTATTTATCATCAATAATGATAATAATAATATTTAATGCTGTTATTGTCATATTGCTAAGTTATGCTATTTATTTATTAACCCCTCGCACTCAAGGCATTTTTAGATTTTTGTTTTTTCCTTTCACAGAGCCATATGAGGGATTCATATTTGTATTGGTACCATTTAATATTCCGTGTACTGGGAAGCTGAAAAAAAATTCAGAAAAGGGTAAAATTTAAGAAAACTTGTGTTTGCACGACTTTCTTACAGGCTGGGATGATCTGTCACCTGTATTCTATGGGTCAGTACGAGAACAACAATACTAAATAGCACAGTATTTTTTTACCTTTTAATCCCTTTAAAATATCCAAAACTTTGCAAAAAAGAATTTCTTGGAGTCTCCCTATTCTGACACCCGTGACATTTTATATTTCCATGTACGGGGCTGCATAGGGCTCTTACTTCGAGGAATCACAGACTGTGCAAGTGATGCTGTGATCTGATACACCACTATGGAGCAACCAGCCGGAGCACTCATATACACACACACATTGTATACAATGTGCCTCTGTATATCTCTATAGAGTCTGTGGCATCTTCTATCACACATAGTATTATACTATACAGTGTTGTATTAGAGAGCAGTATATCACCATATGTGCACTGTACACTGCTATAAGGTCATCGCCACCACGGACACCTGCTCCTTATTGTTCTTTGCACTGGACATGGTTTTTGATCTGTCTCTATTGTTTCAAGATAGATTGGAGACTTGAAGAGAAAACACACAGCAGATTTGGTATTAACCCCTTGCAGCCATTTCTTTGATATTGGTTTTTACTCCCCACTTTCTAAAAGCCATAATTTTTAGTTTTTTTCTCTGTTCACTGAGCTGTAAATAGGATTTATTATGTGTAATGGAAAACTGGAAAAAATTCCAAATGGGTGGAATTAGAAGAAAAATGCCCTCAGCATCTACTGAAACATGTAAGACACCCCAACAACATGGGAAGGGAAAGGAAAGTGGAGCCTGAGGATCAGTACAGGATAAGTAATGTAATGTATGTACACAGTGACTGTACCAGCAAAATAGTGAGCGCAGCTCTGGAGTATAATACAGGATGTAACTCAGGATCAGTACAGGATAGGTAATGTAATGTATGTACACAGTGACTGTACCAGCAGAATAGTGAGCGCAGCTCTGGAGTATAATACAGGATGTAACTCAGGATCAGTACAGGATAAGTAATGTAATGTATGTACACAGTGACTGTACCAGCAGAATAGTGAGTGCAGCTCTGGAGTATAATACAGGATAAGTAATGTAATGTATGTACACAGTGACTGTACCAGCAGAATAGTGAGTGCAGCTCTGGAGTATAATACAGGATGTAACTCAGGATCAGTACAGGATAAGTAATGTATGTACACAGTGACTGCACCAGCAGAATAGTGAGTGCAGCTCTGGAGTATAATACAGGATAAGTAATGTAATGTATGTACTCAGTGACTGTACCAGCAGAATAGTGAGCGCAGCTCTGGAGTATAATACAGGATGTAACTCAGGATCAGTACAGGATAAGTAATGTAATGTATGTACACAGTGACTGTACCAGCAGAATAGTGAGCGCAGCTCTGGAGTATAATACAGGATGTAACTCAGGATCAGTACAGGATAAGTAATGTAATGTATGTACACAGTGACTGCACCAGCAGAATAGTGAGCGCAGCTCTGGAGTATAATACAGGATAAGTAATGTATGTACACAGTGACTGCACCAGCAGAATAGTGAGCGCAGCTCTGGAGTATAATACAGGATGTAACTCAGGATCAGTACAGGATAAGTAATGTAATGTATGTACACAGTGACTGCACCAGCAGAATAGTGAGCGCAGCTCTGGAGTATAATACAGGATGTAACTCAGGATCAGTACAGGATAAGTAATGTAATGTATGTACACAGTGACTGTACCAGCAGAATAGTGAGCGCAGCTCTGGAGTATAATACAGGATAAGTAATGTAATGTATGTACACAGTGACTGTACCAGCAGAATAGTGAGCGCAGCTCTGGAGTATAATACAGGATGTAACTCAGGATCAGTACAGGATAAGTAATGTAATGTATGTACATAGTGACTGTACCAGCAGAATAGTGAGCGCAGCTCTGGAGTATAATACAGGATAAGTAATGTAATGTATGTACACAGTGACTGCACCAGCAGAATAGTGAGTGCAGCTCTGGAGTATAATACAGGATGTTACTCAGGATCAGTACAGGATAAGTAATGTAATGTATGTACACAGTGACTGTACCAGCAGAATAGTGAGCGCAGCTCTGGGGTATAATACAGGATAAGTAATGTAATGTATGTACACAGTGACTGCACCAGCAGAATAGTGAGCGCAGCTCTGGAGTATAATACAGGATGTAACTCAGGATCAGTTCTCAGTATCAATCTTTAAACACACGTCTATACAGATGTAGCTGTTAAGCAGTCATGATGTGACATGATATCATGGGGTATACAGGTATATGAAAGACAGTAGGGTACACTGTCACAGTATAGGGACAGTTTCCTTTGGATCCTAGGCTCCTTTTTTACATGTACACAAAATATGGATGACCAGCAAATGTGATACTGTACAATAGGACACCACTACGTCTTCTGACTCTCAGTACGACTAGTTAGACTTCAGCCGAGATATCACGTGACTGGGGGTTTATTCTTTTCCCTGAACCGTATTGTGTTCAGATTCATCCTCTCAGTATATCTGACCTATAGACATATATCACAAATATCAGCTTCATCCCATAATAATATGACCTATAATCATACATTACTTATACAGACATCTGTCACTTATCAGCTTCATCCTATCAGTCTCTGACCTATAGACACATCACTGTGTATATAGAACAGGATATACAGCTATAAATTCTGCTGCTTCCCTGACCTCTGTAGAACATTCTAACCTGTAACATTTAATTGCGAAACACTCCAGAACAATTCTTATATATCCTGAAGCGAGAGGCTCTCCTCCAGTCACTGACACTGCGCTGTACCTGCTGCAGACCTCAGGTGAGGGCTCCGCTATATGCTAACTGAGATATTCTATAGAGAGATAGATATGAGATAGAGAGATAGATAGATAGATAGATAGATAGATAGATAGATATGAGATAGATAGATAGATAGATAGATAGATATGAGATAGATAGATAGATAGAGAGATAGATAAATAGATAAATACGAGATAGATAGATATGAGATAGATAGATAGATAGATAGATAGATAGATAGATATAAGATAGATAGATAGATATGAGATAGATAGATATGAGATAGATAGATAGATAGATATGAGATAGATAGATAGATAGATAGATAGATAGATAGATAGATAGATAGATAGATATGAGATAGATATGAGATAGATAGATAGATAGATATGAGATAGATAGATAGATAGATAGATAGATAGATAGATAGATAGATAGATAGGAGATAGATAGATATGAGATAGATAGATAGATATAGATAGATAGATAGATAGATAGATAGATATGAGATAGATAGATAGATAGATATGAGATAGATAGATAGATAGATAGATAGGAGATAGATATTAGATAGATAGATATGAGATAGATAGATATAGATAGATGGATAGATAGATAGATAGATAGATATGAGATAGATAGATAGATATGAGATAGATAGATAGATAGATAGATAGATATGAGATAGATAGATATGAGATAGATAGATAGATAGATAGATAGATATGAGATAGATATGAGATAGATAGATAGATATGTGATAGATAGATATGAGATAGATAGATAGATAGATAGATAGATAGATAGATAGATAGATATGAGATAGATAGATATGAGATAGATAGATAGATAGATAGATATGAGATAGATATGAGATAGATAGATAGATAGATAGATAGATAGATAGATAGATAGATAGATAGGAGATAGATAGATATGAGATAGATAGATAGATATGAGATAGATAGATATGAGATAGATAGATAGATATGAGATAGATAGATATGAGATAGATATGAGATAGATAGATATGAGATAGATAGATATGAGATAGATAGATAGATAGATATGAGATAGATAGATATGAGATAGATATGAGATAGATAGATAGATAGATAGATATAAGATAGATAGATAGATAGATATAAGATAGATAGATATGAGATAGATATGAGATAGATAGATAGATATGAGATAGATAGATAGATATGAGATAGATATGAGATAGATAGATATGAGATAGATAGATATGAGATAGATATGAGATGATAGATAGATAGATAGATAGATAGATAGATAGATAGATAGATAGATATGACATAGATAGATAGGAGATAGATATGAGATAGATAGATATGAGATAGATAGATAGATATGAGATAGATAGATATGAGATAGATAGATAGATAGATAGATAGATATGAGATAGATAGATATGAGATAGATAGATATGAGATAGATAGATAGATAGATATAAGATAGATAGATATGAGATAGATATGAGATAGATAGATAGATAGATATAAGATAGATAGATATGAGATAGACAGATAGATAATTCTGATAGTTCTGTAATTTTGCTCCTTTCGTCTTCTGCAGGTTGTCCATCTCTCTGTGGATCATCTGGAGGCTCGGGATACAGATATAATAGATATAATAGATGAGCAGAGCCATCACTGGGCCTATGGTATAACCCTGCTAAGCACTTTGTGTATTCTGGTGGAGGTTGTTGTCTCCCAGTTTTCTGTAAGCCCTAAACCTATATAGATCTGCAGTATTATGTACCATTATATTCCCTCCTCTACTTCCCTGACTGTGTGTCAGTCTTCACTGTACTTTTGACATTCTTTACATAGAGACCCCTCCACCACCCCATAGCGAGCGCACCGTCTGCCATAACCTGGCTGTGGCTGATCGAGCACAGCAGAACGTTATAAATCCCATTGTACCCCATAAAAATCCCATGGAATCTGATAAATCCAATAATACCCCAGATAAACTTATAAACCCATAATACCTTATAGAACTTAATAAACCCCATAAAAACCCACATAATCTCATAAACCCCATATAATCTGATAAACCCCATAAAATCCTATAGAATCCCCAAGGCCCATAAAACAGAATCTCATAAAGCCCATAAACCCCTAAAGCCTCATAAATGCCATAAAACACCTATAGAATTCCAAAATGCCTCATAAAGCTCGAGAATCTCCTGAACCCCACAAAAACCCTAAAGACCTCAAGAGAACTTCATAACTCTAAAGACCCCAAAGAAACTCCAGAGAATTCCATAGAATCTTATAAACCCCATGAAATCCCAGAGAACTCCCTAAAACTTCATAAAACCCCATAGAAACCATAAATCCCAAAACCTCAAAGCGCCTGAGAAAATGTCAGAAACCTCATAGAACCTCAAACGCTCATGTTTTACCTTCCAGATGTTACTGACATTTTTGAAGCTCCTCTCCGTGGTTACCTTTGTACAAGGTAAGACATCTGATACTCTCTAGAAGACTTCAGGGCAGCTTCCCTTTAGAGATTTGATTATGCTGCAGAGTTCTCCAACCTGTGGCAGTCCTATTATTGTAAAACTACAACTCCAAGCATGCCTTGTGAGCCTAGCTGCAGCAGAATGTCTGTGCCATAGTATCTACTTACTATTAGCTGCAGCAGCATGTCTTTGCCAATGTCTCTACATTCCATTAGCTGTAGCAGAATGTCTGTATTAGAGTCTCTACTTACTATAATCTGCAGCAGCATGTCTGTGCCAGAGTCTACTTAGTATTAGTTGCAGCAGCATGTCTGTGCCTCTGTTTCTACTTACTATTAGTTGCAGCAGCATGTCTGTGTCAGAGTCTCTTATTACTAGATACAGTAGCATCTCTGTGTCGGAGTTTCTATTTACTATAATCTGCAGCAGCATGTCTGTGCAGGAGTCTCTACTCATTATTATCTGCAGCAGAATATCTGTGCCACACACTCTGCTTACTATTAGCTGTAGCAACATGTCTGTGCTGCAGTCTCTAAGTACTATTATCTGCAAGAGAATGTCTATGTCGCAGTCCTTACTTACTATTAGCTGCAGCAGCATGTCTGTTCTAGTGTCTTTACTTACTATAATCTGCAGCAGCCTGGGTGTACCAGAGTTTCTATGCACTATTAGCTGCAGCAGCATGTCTGTGTCGGAGTCTCTACTTACTATTAGTTGCAGCAGAATTTCTGTGCCTGTATTTCTATTTACTATTAGTTGCTGTGTCAGTCTCTTCTTATTACTAGTTTCAGCAGCATGTTTGTGCTGGAGTCTCTTTACTATAATCTGTAGCAGCATGTCTGTGCCAGAATTTTTACTTACTACTAGCTGCAGCAGCATGTCTGCGCAGGAGTCTCTACTCATTATTAGCTGTAGCAGCATGTCTGTGCTGCAGTCTCTACTAACTTATCTGCATCAAAATGTCTGTGCCACAGTCCTTACCTACTATTAGCTGCAGCAGCATGTCTTTTCTAGAGTCTCTACTTGCTGTTAGCTGCAGAAGCATGTCTGTGCCAAAGTCTTTACTTTTTATTAGCTGTAGCAGCATGTCTGTGCCAGAGACTTTACTGTTACCTTCAGCAGCATATCAGTGCTGCAGTCTCTACTGTCTATAATCTGCAGCAGCCTGGGTGCACTAGAATTTCTACTTAATATAAGCTGCAGCATCATGTCTGTGCAAGAGTCTACTTAGTATTAGCTGCAGCAGTGTGTCAGAGCCTCTTCTTATTACTAGTTTTAGTAGTATGTCTGTGTCGGAGTCTCTATTTAACATATATATCTTATACATATACAGTATATATACAGTATATATACATATACACCTCACACAACATATATATCTTATACATATATACAGTATATACATATACACGTCACACAACAGATATATATCTTACACGCATTTACACACACACACACATCATATACACCATAAATATGTCTTTCACATATACATATATAAAGTATTTATATAAACCTCACACAACATATACATATCTTACACATACATACAGTATATATATATATATATATATACACCTCACACAACATAAATATATCTTAGACACACATATACTGTATATACTCCCAATATACAGACATAGTTATACATTACACACATACATTCTTATATATACTGCCAGTATACACATATATTTATACATTGCACACACACACACACATATATATACTCCCAGTATATATACACATTACGCACATATCCCAATATCCACATATTTATACATTACATCATTATTATCAACAAATGTTAACAGGATACAGACATATTTTACTTTACACACATATATATATATATTCTCCTAGTGTACATGTACTGTACATATATATATCCTCATTATACACACAGATTTATATTACACACATAGCCAGCATACATCTATATTTATACGTACAGATCCTGCCCTCCTGACACAGCCGCTGACTATATAAGACCCCGCCCTCCTGACACAGGCGCTGACTATATAAGACCCCGCCCTCCTGACACAGCCGCTGACTATATAAGACCCCGCCCTCCTGATACAGGCACTGACTATATAAGACCCCGCCCTCCTGATACAGGTGCTGACTATATAAGACCCCGCCCTCCTGACACAGCCGCTGACTATATAAGACCCCGCCCTCCTGACACAGGCACTGACTATATAAGACCCCGCCCTCCTGATACAGCCACTGACTATATAAGACCCCGCCCTCCTGATACAGGTGCTGACTATATAAGACCCCGCCCTCCTGACACAGCCGCTGACTATATAAGACCCCGCCCTCCTGACACAGGCGCTGACTATATAAGACCCCACCCTCCTGACACAGGCGCTGACTATATAAGACCCCGCCCTCCTGACACAGGCGCTGACTATATAAGACCCCACCCTCCTGACAGCCGCTGACTATATAAGACCTTGCCCTCCTGACACAGGCGCTGACTATATAAGACCCCGCCCTCCTGACACAGCCGCTGACTATATAAGACCCCGCCCTCCTGACACAGCCGCTGACTATATAAGACCCCGCCCTCCTGATACAGGCACTGACTATATAAGACCCCGCCCTTCTGACACAGCCGCTGACTATATAAGACCTCGCCCTCCTGACACAGGCGCTGACTATATAAGACCCCACCCTCCTGATACAGGTGCTGACTATATAAGACCCCGCCCTCCTGACACAGCCGCTGACTATATAAGACCCCGCCCTCCTGACACAGCCGCTGACTATATAAGACCCCGCCCTCCTGACACAGCCGCTGACTATATAAGACCCCGCCCTCCTGACACAGCCGCTGACTATATAAGACCCCGCCCTCCTGACACAGCCGCTGACTATATAAGACCCCGCCCTCCTGATACAGGCACTGACTATATAAGACCCCGCCCTCCTGACACAGGTGCTGACTATATAAGACCCCGCCCTCCTGACACAGCCGCTGACTATATAATACCCCGCCCTCCTGACACAGCCGCTGACTATATAAGACCCCGCCCTCCTGACACAGCCGCTGACTATATAAGACCCCGCCATCCTGACACAGCCGCTGACTATATAAGACCCCGCCCTCCTGACACAGCCGCTGACTATATAAGACCCCGCCCTCCTGATACAGGCACTGACTATATAAGACCCCGCCCTCCTGACACAGGCGCTGACTATATAAGACCCCGCCCTCCTGACACAGCCACTGACTATATAAGACCCCGCCCTCCTGACACAGGCGCTGACTATATAAGACCCCGCCCTCCTGACACAGGCGCTGACTATATAAGACCCTGCCCTCCTGACACAGGCACTGACTATATAAGACCCCGCCCTCCTGACACAGGCGCTGACTATATAAGACCCCACCCTCCTGATACAGGTGCTGACTATATAAGACCCCGCCCTCCTGACACAGCCGCTGACTATATAAGACCCCGCCCTCCTGACACAGCCGCTGACTATATAAGACCCCGCCCTCCTTACACAGCCGCTGACTATATAAGACCCCGCCCTCCTGATACAGGCACTGACTATATAAGACCCCGCCCTTCTGACACAGCCGCTGACTATATAAGACCCCGCCCTCCTGATACAGCCACTGACTATATAAGACCCCGCCCTCCTGATACAGGTGCTGACTATATAAGACCCCGCACTCCTGACACAGGCACTGACTATATAAGACCCCGCCCTCCTGACACAGGCGCTGACTATATAAGACCCCACCCTCCTGACACAGCCGCTGACTATATAAGACCCCGCCCTCCTGATACAGCCACTGACTATATAAGACCCTGCCCTCCTGACACAGGCGCTGACTATATAAGACCCCGCCCTCCTGACACAGGCGCTGACTATATAAGACCCCGCCCTCCTGACACAGCCACTGACTATATAAGACCCCGCCCTCCTGACACAGCCGCTGACTATATAAGACCCCGCCCTCCTGACACAGCCGCTGACTATATAAGACCCCGCCCTCCTGATACAGGCACTGACTATATAAGATCTCGCCCTCCTGACACAGCCGCTGACTATATAAGACCCTGCCCTCCTGACACAGCCGCTGACTATATAAGACCCCGCCCTCCTGACACAGCCGCTGACTATATAAGACCCCGCCCTCCTGATACAGGCGCTGACTATATAAGACCCCGCCCTCCTGACACAGGCGCTGACTATATAAGACCCCGCCCTCCTGACACAGGCGCTGACTATATAAGACCTCGCCCTCCTGACACAGCCGCTGACTATATAAGACCCCGCCCTCCTGACACAGGCGCTGACTATATAAGACCCCGCCCTCCTGATACAGGCGCTGACTATATAAGACCCCGCCCTCCTGACACAGGCGCTGACTATATAAGACCCCACCCTCCAGATACAGGTGCTGACTATATAAGACTCCGCCCTCCTGACAGGCGCTAACTATATAAGACCTCGCCCTCCTGACACAGGCGCTGACTATATAAGACCCCACCCTCCAGATACAGGCGCTGACTATATAAGACCCCACCCTCCTGACACAGCCGCTGACTATATAAGACCCCGCCCTCCTGATACAGCCACTGACTATATAAGACCCTGCCCTCCTGACACAGGCGCTGACTATATAAGACCCCGCCCTCCTGACACAGGCGCTGACTATATAAGACCCCGCCCTCCCTGACACAGCCGCTGACTATATAAGACCCCGCCCTCCTGACACAGCCGCTGACTATATAAGACCCCGCCCTCCTGACACAGCCGCTGACTATATAAGACCTCACCCTCCTGACACAGCCGCTGACTATATAAGACCCCGCCCTCCTGATACAGGTGCTGACTATATAAGACCCCGCCCTCCTGACACAGGCGCTGACTATATAAGACCCCGCCCTCCTGACACAGCCGCTGACTATATAAGACCCCGCCCTCCTGACACAGCCGCTGACTATATAAGACTTTGCCCTCCTGACACAGGCGCTGACTATATAAGACCTCGCCCTCCTGACACAGGCGCTGACTATATAAGACCCCGCCCTCCTGACACAGGCGCTGACTATATAAGACCCCGCCCTCCTGACACAGGCGCTGACTATATAAGACCTCGCCCTCCTGACACAGGCGCTGACTTACTAGTTTACTATTCCTAGTCTGTGACTACCTGTTTGCTTACTGACCTCTGACTTGCCCTCCTGATTCTGCTTTGATGTTCACAGTTGGTTTAGTGACCTGTTCTTGTCTCCTGGTTCAGACCCTGCTGATATGACTTCTCTGGTCGCCATGCCACTCTGTATGGTTTAGTGGACTTTGTGTTTCTGCAGCGGTGCATTTATTATTAGTATATTTATCTGTTTGGTGACAATTCAGATCCCCAGATCCAACAAAGTCCATCTTACCTTGCGGCGAGCTCTGGTGTAGATGTCTGGGGGTCTGTCTTGGCTCACGGAGGTGTGCTGGTTGTAGATAGTTGTCTCTAATGCTCGCAGTTATCAGCCAATCTCCTGCTATTAATTTTATAGTAGCCTTACATCTACAGTCATATCAAACATCTATAGTTATACATTACACATATATATATACTGCCGGTATACATCTATAGTTATACATTACACATATATATACTGCCAGTATACATCTATAGTTATACATTACACATATATATACTGCCGGTATACATCTATAGTTATACATTACACATATATATATATACTGCTGGTATACATCTATAGTTATACATTACACATATATATATACTGCCGGTATACATCTATAGTTATACATTACACATATATATACTGCCGGTATACATCTATAGTTATACATTACACATATATATATATACTGCTGGTATACATCTATAGTTATACATTACACATATATATATACTGCCGGTATACATCTATAGTTATACATTACACATATATATACTGCCGGTATACATCTATAGTTATACATTACACATATATATATATACTGCTGGTATACATCTATAGTTATACATTACACATATATATATACTGCCGGTATACATCTATAGTTATACATTACACATATATATACTGCCGGTATACATCTATAGTTATACATTACACATATATATATATACTGCTGGTATACATCTATAGTTATACATTACACATATATATATACTGCCGGTATACATCTATAGTTATACATTACACATATATATACTGCCGGTATACATCTATAGTTATACATTACACATATATATATATACTGCTGGTATACATCTATAGTTATACATTACACATATATATATACTGCCGGTATACATCTATAGTTATACATTACGCATATATATACTGCCGGTATACATCTATAGTTATACATTACGCATATATATACTGCCGGTATACATCTATAGTTATATATTACGCATATATATACTGCCGGTATACATCTATAGTTATACATTACACATATATATACTGCTGGTATACATCTATAGTTATACATTACAC
The DNA here is from genome assembly GCA_947044405.1 of Leptodactylus fallax. NCBI lineage: Eukaryota > Metazoa > Chordata > Amphibia > Anura > Leptodactylidae > Leptodactylus > Leptodactylus fallax. Next base: position 193,274 of record CAMRHE010000792.1, on the reverse strand, counting down.
ATATATATACTGCCGGTATACATCTATAGTTATACATTACACATATATATACTGCCGGTATACATCTATAGTTATACATTACACACATATATATATACTGCCGGTATACATCTATAGTTATACATTACACATATATATACTGCCGGTATACATCTATAGTTATACATTACACATATATATATACTGCCGGTATACATCTATAGTTATATATTACGCATATATATACTGCCAGTATACATCTATAGTTATACATTACACACACATATATATATATATATATACTGCCAGTATACATCTATAGTTATACATTACACACACATATATATACTGCCGGTATACATCTATAGTTATGCATTACACATATATATACTGCTGGTATACATCTATAGTTATATATTATGCATATATATACTGCCAGTATACATCTATAGTTATACATTACACATATATATACTGCCGGTATACATCTATAGTTATACATTGCACATATATATATACTGCCAGTATACATCTATAGTTATATATTACGCATATATATACAGCCGGTATACATCTATAGTTATACATTACACATATATATACTGCCAGTATACATCTATAGTTATATATTACGCATATATATACTGCCAGTATACATCTATAGTTATGCATTGCACATATATATACTGCCGGTATACATCTATAGTTATACATTACACATATATATATACTGCCGGTATACATCTATAGTTATATATTACACATATATATACTGCCGGTATACATCTATAGTTATACATTACACATATATATACTGCCAGTATACATCTATAGTTATACATTACACACACATATATATATATATACTGCCAGTATACATCTATAGTTATACATTACACATATATATACTGCTGGTATACATCTATAGTTATACATTACACATATATATACTGCCGGTATACATCTATATTTATACATTACACATATATATATACTGCCAGTATACATCTATAGTTATACATTACACATATATATATACTGCCAGTATACATCTATAGTTATACATTACGCATATATATACAGCCGGTATACATCTATAGTTATACATTACACATATATATACTGCTGGTATACATCTATAGTTATACATTACACATATATATACTGCCGGTATACATCTATAGTTATACATTACACATATATATACTGCCAGTATACATCTATAGTTATACATTACACATATATATATACTGCCAGTATACATCTATAGTTATACATTACACATATATATATACTGCCAGTATACATCTATAGTTATACATTACACATATATATATACTGCCGGTATACATCTATAGTTATACATTGCACACACACACACACACATATATATATATATATATATATATATATATACTGCCAGTATACATCTATAGTTATACATTACACATATATATACTGCCGGTATACATCTATAGTTATACATTACACATATATATACTGCTGGTATACATCTATAGTTATACATTACACATATATATACTGCCAGTATACATCTATAGTTATACATTACATATATATATACTGCCAGTATACATCTATAGTTATACATTACACATATATATATACTGCCAGTATACATCTATAGTTATACATTACACATATATATACTGCCAGTATACATCTATAGTTATACATTTCACATATATATACTGTCAGTATACATCTATAGTTATACATTACACATATATATATACTGCCAGTATACATCTATAGTTATACATAACACATATATATATACTGCCAGTATACCTCTATAGTTATACATTACACATATATATGCTGCCAGTATACATCTATAGTTATACATTACGCATATATATATATATATATATATATATATATACTCCCGGTATACATCTATAGTTATACATTACATATATATATATATACTGCCAGTATACATCTATAGTTATACATTACACATATATATATACAACCAGTATACATCTATAGTTATACATTACACATATATATATACTGCCGGTATACATCTATAGTTATACATTACGCATATATATACTGCCGGTATACATCTATAGTTATACATTACACATATATATACTGCCAGTATACATCTATATTTATACATTACACCTATATATATACTGCTAGTATACATCTATATTTATGCATTACACATATATATATACTGCCGGTATACATCTATAGTTATACATTACACATATATATACTGCCGGTATACATCTAAAGTTATACATTACACATATATATACTGCCAGTATACATCTATAGTTATACATTACACATATATATACTGCCGGTATACATCTATAGTTATACATTACACATATATATACTGCCGGTATACATCTATAGTTATACATTACACATATATATACTGCCAGTATACATCTATAGTTATACATTACACCTATATATATACTGCTAGTATACATCTATATTTATGCATTACACACATATATATATATATATATATATATATATATATATATATATATCTGCCAGTATACATTTATAGTTATACATTACACATATATATACTGCCGGTATACATCTATAGTTATACATTACACATATATATACTGCCAGTATACATCTATAGTTATACATTACACATATATATATACTGCCAGTATACATCTATAGTTATACATTACACATACAGTCATATGAAAAAGTTTGGGCACCCCTATTAATCTTAATCATTTTTAGTTCTAAATATTTGGGTGTTTGCAACAGCCATTTCAATTTGATATATCTAATAACTGATGGACACAGTAATATTTCAGGATTGAAATGAGGTTTATTGTACTAACAGAAAATGTGCAATATGCATTAAACCAAAATTTGACCGGTGCAAAAATTTGGGTACCCTTATCATTTTATTGATTTGAATACTCCTAACTACTTTTTACTGACTTACTGAAGCACAAAATTGGTTTTGTAACCTCACTGAGCTTTGAACTTCATAGCCAGGTGTATCCAATCATGAGAAAAGGTATTTAAGGTGGCCAATTGCAAGTTGTTCTTCTATATGAATCTCCTCGGAAGAGTGGCATCATGGGCTCCTCAAAACAACTCTCAAATGATCTGAAAACAAAGATTGTTCAACATAGTTGTTCAGGGGAAGGATACAAAAAGTTGTCTCAGAGATTTAACCTGTCAGTTTCCACTGTGAGGAACATAGTAAGGAAATGGAAGACCACAGGGACAGTTCTTGTTAAGCCCAGAAGTGGCAGGCCAAGAAAAATATCAGAAAGGCAGAGAAGAAGAATGGTGAGAACAGTCAAGGACAATCCACAGAGCTCCTCCAAAGAGCTGCAGCATCATCTTGCTGCAGATGGTGTCACTGTGCATCGGTCAACAATACAGCACACTTTGCACAAGGAGAAGCTGTATGGGAGAGTGATGTGAAAGAAGCCGTTTCTGAAAGCACGCCACAAACAGAGTCGCCTGAGGTATGCAAAAGCACATTTGGACAAGCCAGCTTCATCTTGGAAGAAGGTCCTGTGGACTGATGAAACAAAGATTGAGTTGTTTGGTCATACAAAAAGGCGTTATGCATGGCGTCCAAAAAACACAGCATTCCAAGAAAAACACTTGCTACCCACTGTAAAATTTGGTGGAGGTTCCTTCATGCTTTGGGGCTGTGTGGCCAATGCCGGCACCGGGAATCTTGTTAAAGCTGAGGGTCGCATGGATTCAACTCAGTATCAGCAGATTCTTGAGAATAATGTACAAGAATCAGTGACGAATTTGAAGTTACGCCGGGGATGGATATTTCAGCAAGACAATGATCCAAATGTACTCAGGCATTCATGCAGAGGAACAATTACAATGTTCTGGAATGGCCATCCCAGTCCCCAGACCTGAATATCATTGAACATCTGTGGGATAATTTGAAGCGGGCTGTCCATGCTCGGCGACCATCAAACTTAACTGAACTGGAATTGTTTTGTAAAGAGGAATGGTCAAAAAATACCTTCATCCAGGATCCAGGAACTGATTAAAAGCTACAGGAAGCGACTAGAGGCTGTTATTTTTGCAAAAGGAGGATCTACTAAATATTAATGTCACTTTTCTGTTGAGGTGCCCATACTTTTGCACCGGTCAAATTTTGGTTTAATGCATATTGCACATTTTCTGTTAGTACAATAAACCTCATTTCAATCCTGAAATATTACTGTGTCCATCAGTTATTAGATATATCAAATTGAAATGGCTGTTGCAAACACCCAAATATTTACAACTAAAAATGATTAAGATTAATAGGGGTGCCCAAACCTTTTCATATGACTGTATATATATACTGCCAGTATACATCTATAGTTATACATTACGCATATATATATATACTGCCGGTATACATCTATAGTTATACATTACGCATATATATATATACTGCCGGTATACATCTATAGTTATACATTACACATATATATATACTGCCAGTATACATCTATAGTTATACATTTCACATATATATACTGCCAGTATACATCTATAGTTATATATTACGCATATATATACTGCCGGTATACATCTATAGTTATACATTACACATATATATACTGCCAGTATACATCTATAGTTATACATTACACATATATATACTGCCGGTATACATCTATAGTTATACATTACACATATATATACTGCTGGTATACATCTATAGTTATACATTACACATATATATATATACTGCCAGTATACATCTATATTTATACATTACACATATATATATACTGCCAGTATACATCTATAGTTATACATTACACATATATATATACTGCCAGTATACATCTATAGTTATACATTACGCATATATATACAGCCGGTATACATCTATAGTTATACATTACACATATATATACTGCTGGTATACATCTATAGTTATACATTACACATATATATACTGCCGGTATACATCTATAGTTATACATTACACATATATATACTGCCAGTATACATCTATAGTTATACATTACACATATATATATACTGCCAGTATACATCTATAGTTATACATTACACATATATATATACTGCCGGTATACATCTATAGTTATACATTACACATATATATATATATATATATATATATATATATATATGCCGGTATACATCTATAGTTATATATTACGCATATATATACTGCCGGTATACATCTATAGTTATACATTACACATATATATACTGCTGGTATACATCTATAGTTATACATTACACATATATATACTGCCGGTATACATCTATAGTTATACATTACACACATATATATATACTGCCGGTATACATCTATAGTTATACATTACACATATATATACTGCCGGTATACATCTATAGTTATACATTACACATATATATATACTGCCGGTATACATCTATAGTTATATATTACGCATATATATACTGCCAGTATACATCTATAGTTATACATTACACACACATATATATATATATACTGCCAGTATACATCTATAGTTATACATTACACACACATATATATACTGCCGGTATACATCTATAGTTATGCATTACACATATATATACTGCTGGTATACATCTATAGTTATATATTATGCATATATATACTGCCAGTATACATCTATAGTTATACATTACACATATATATACTGCCGGTATACATCTATAGTTATACATTACACATATATATATACTGCCAGTATACATCTATAGTTATATATTACGCATATATATACTGCCAGTATACATCTATAGTTATGCATTGCACATATATATACTGCCGGTATACATCTATAGTTATACATTACACATATATATATACTGCCGGTATACATCTATAGTTATATATTACACATATATATACTGCCGGTATACATCTATAGTTATACATTACACATATATATACTGCCAGTATACATCTATAGTTATACATTACACACACATATATATATATATACTGCCAGTATACATCTATAGTTATACATTACACATATATATACTGCTGGTATACATCTATAGTTATACATTACACATATATATATATACTGCCAGTATACATCTATATTTATACATTACACATATATATATACTGCCAGTATACATCTATAGTTATACATTACACATATATATATATACTGCCAGTATACATCTATAGTTATACATTACGCATATATATACAGCCGGTATACATCTATAGTTATACATTACACATATATATACTGCTGGTATACATCTATAGTTATACATTACACATATATATACTGCCGGTATACATCTATAGTTATACATTACATATATATATACTGCCAGTATACATCTATAGTTATACATTACACATATATATACTGCCAGTATACATCTATAGTTATACATTACACATATATATATACTGCCAGTATACATCTATAGTTATACATTACACATATATATATACTGCCAGTATACATCTATAGTTATACATTACACATATATATATACTGCCGGTATACATCTATAGTTATACATTGCACACACACACACACACATATATATATATATATATATATATATATATATATTGCCAGTATACATCTATAGTTATACATTACACATATATATACTGCCGGTATACATCTATAGTTATACATTACACATATATATACTGCCGGTATACATCTATAGTTATACATTACACATATATATACTGCCAGTATATATCTATAGTTATACATTACACATATATATACTGCCAGTATACATCTATAGTTATACATTACACATATATATACTGCTGGTATACATCTATAGTTATACATTACACATATATATACTGCCAGTATACATCTATAGTTATACATTACATATATATATACTGCCAGTATACATCTATAGTTATACATTACACATATATATACTGCCAGTATACATCTATAGTTATACATTACACATATATATATACTGCCAGTATACATCTATAGTTATACATTACACATATATATACTGCCAGTATACATCTATAGTTATACATTTCACATATATATACTGCCAGTATACATCTATAGTTATACATTACACATATATATATACTGCCAGTATACATCTATAGTTATACATTACACATATATATATACTGCCAGTATACATCTATAGTTATACATTACACATATATATGCTGCCGGTATACATCTATAGTTATACATTATATATATATATATATATATACTGCCAGTATACATCTATAGTTATACATTACACATATATATACAACCAGTATACATCTATAGTTATACATTACACATATATATATACTGCCGGTATACATCTATAGTTATACATTACGCATATATATACTGCCGGTATACATCTATAGTTATACATTACACATATATATACTGCCAGTATACATCTATATTTATACATTACACCTATATATATACTGCTAGTATACATCTATATTTATGCATTACACACATATATATACTGCCGGTATACATCTATAGTTATACATTACACATATATATACTGCCGGTATACATCTATAGTTATACATTACACATATATATACTGCCGGTATACATCTATAGTTATACATTACACATATATATACTGCCAGTATACATCTATAGTTATACATTACACCTATATATATACTGCTAGTATACATCTATATTTATGCATTACACACACATATATATATATATATATATATATATATATATATATATATACTGCCAGTATACATTTATAGTTATACATTACACATATATATACTGCCGGTATACATCTATAGTTATACATTACACATATATATACTGCCAGTATACATCTATATTTATACATTACACCTATATATATACTGCTAGTATACATCTATATTTATGCATTACACACATATATATACTGCCGGTATACATCTATAGTTATACATTACACATATATATACTGCCGGTATACATCTATAGTTATACATTACACATATATATACTGCCGGTATACATCTATAGTTATACATTACACATATATATACTGCCAGTATACATCTATAGTTATACATTACACCTATATATATACTGCTAGTATACATCTATATTTATGCATTACACACACATATATATATATATATATATATATATATATATATATATATATATATATACTGCCAGTATACATTTATAGTTATACATTACACATATATATACTGCCGGTATACATCTATAGTTATACATTACACATATATATACTGCCGGTATACATCTATAGTTATACATTATACATATATATATACTGCCAGTATACATCTATAGTTATACATTACACATACAGTCATATGAAAAAGTTTGGGCACCCCTATTAATCTTAATCATTTTTAGTTCTAAATATTTGGGTGTTTGCAACAGCCATTTCAATTTGATATATCTAATAACTGATGGACACAGTAATATTTCAGGATTGAAATGAGGTTTATTGTACTAACAGAAAATGTGCAATATGCATTAAACCAAAATTTGACCGGTGCAAAAATTTGGGTACCCTTATCATTTTATTGATTTGAATACTCCTAACTACTTTTTACTGACTTACTGAAGCACAAAATTGGTTTTGTAACCTCACTGAGCTTTGAACTTCATAGCCAGGTGTATCCAATCATGAGAAAAGGTATTTAAGGTGGCCAATTGCAAGTTGTTCTTCTATATGAATCTCCTCTGAAGAGTGGCATCATGGGCTCCTCAAAACAACTCTCAAATGATCTGAAAACAAAGATTGTTCAACATAGTTGTTCAGGGGAAGGATACAAAAAGTTGTCTCAGAGATTTAACCTGTCAGTTTCCACTGTGAGGAACATAGTAAGGAAATGGAAGACCACAGGGACAGTTCTTGTTAAGCCCAGAAGTGGCAGGCCAAGAAAAATATCAGAAAGGCAGAGAAGAAGAATGGTGAGAACAGTCAAGGACAATCCACAGACCACCTCCAAAGAGCTGCAGCATCATCTTGCTGCAGATGGTGTCACTGTGCATCGGTCAACGATACAGCACACTTTGCACAAGGAGAAGCTGTATGGGAGAGTGATGCGAAAGAAGCCGTTTCTGAAAGCACGCCACAAACAGAGTCGCCTGAGGTATGCAAAAGCACATTTGGACAAGCCAGCTTCATTTTGGAAGAAGGTCCTGTGGACTGATGAAACAAAGATTGAGTTGTTTGGTCATACAAAAAGGCGTTATGCATGGCGTCCAAAAAACACAGCATTCCAAGAAAAACACTTGCTACCCACTGTAACATTTGGTGGAGGTTCCTTCATGCTTTGGGGCTGTGTGGCCAATGCCGGCACCGGGAATCTTGTTAAAGTTGCGGGTCGCATGGATTCAACTCAGTATCAGCAGATTCTTGAGAATAATGTACAAGAATCAGTGACGAATTTGAAGTTACGCCGGGGATGGATATTTCAGCAAGACAATGATCCAAATCTACTCAGGCATTCATGCAGAGGAACAATTACAATGTTCTGGAATGGCCATCCCAGTCCCCAGACCTGAATATCATTGAACATCTGTGGGATCATGTGAAGCGGGCTGTCCATGCTCGGCGACCATCAAACTTAACTGAACTGGAATTGTTTTGTAAAGAGGAATGGTCAAAAATACCTTCATCCAGGATCCAGGAACTGATTAAAAGCTACAGGAAGCGACTAGAGGCTGTTATTTTTGCAAAAGGAGGATCTACTAAATATTAATGTCACTTTTCTGTTGAGGTGCCCATACTTTTGCACCGGTCAAATTTTGGTTTAATGCATATTGCACATTTTCTGTTAGTACAATAAACCTCATTTCAATCCTGAAATATTACTGTGTCCATCAGTTATTAGATATATCAAATTGAAATGGCTGTTGCAAACACCCAAATATTTACAACTAAAAATGATTAAGATTAATAGGGGTGCCCAAACTTTTTCATATGACTGTATATATATACTGCCAGTATACATCTATAGTTATACATTACGCATATATATATATACTGCCGGTATACATCTATAGTTATACATTACATATATATATATACTGCCGGTATACATCTATAGTTATACATTACGCATATATATATATACTGCCGGTATACATCTATAGTTATACATTACGCATATATATATATACTGCCGGTATACATCTATAGTTATACATTACACATATATATATACTGCCAGTATACATCTATAGTTATACATTTCACATATATATACTGCCAGTATACATCTATAGTTATATATTACGCATATATATACTGCCGGTATACATCTATAGTTATACATTACACATATATATACTGCCAGTATACATCTATAGTTATACATTACACATATATATACTGCCGGTATACATCTATAGTTATACATTACACATATATATACTGCCGGTATACATCTATAGTTATACATTACACATATATATATACTGCCGGTATACATCTATAGTTATACATTACACACACACACACACACATATATATATATATATATATATATATATATATATACTGCCAGTATACATCTATAGTTATACATTACACATATATATATATATATATATACTGCCAGTATACATCTATAGTTATACATTACACATATATATACTGCCAGTATACATCTATAGTTATACATTACACATATATATACTGCCAGTATACATCTATAGTTATACATTACACATATATATATATATATATATACTGCCAGTATACATCTATAGTTATACATTACACATATATATACTGCCGGTATACATCTATAGTTATACATTACACACATATATATACTGCCAGTATACATCTATAGTTATACATTACACATATATATATACTGCCAGTATACATCTATAGTTATACATTACACATATATATACTGCCAGTATACATCTATAGTTATACATTACACATATATATACTGCCGGTATACATCTATAGTTATACATTACACATATATATACTGCCAGTATACATCTATAGTTATACATTACACATATATATATATATATATATATACTGCCAGTATACATCTATAGTTATACATTACACATATATATACTGCCGGTATACATCTATAGTTATACATTACACACATATATATACTGCCAGTATACATCTATAGTTATACATTACACATATATATATACTGCCAGTATACATCTATAGTTATACATTACACATATATATACTGCCAGTATACATCTATAGTTATACATTACACATATATATACTGCCGGTATACATCTATAGTTATATATTACACATATATATATACTGCCGGTATACATCTATAGTTATACATTACACATATATATACTGCCAGTATACATCTATAGTTATACATTACACATATATATACTGCCAGTATACATCTATAGTTATACATTACACATATATATACTGCCGGTATACATCTATAGTTATACATTACACATATATATACTGCCGGTATACATCTATAGTTATACATTACACATATATATACTGCCGGTATACATCTATAGTTATACATTACGCATATATATACTGCCAGTATACATCTATAGTTATACATTACACACATATATATACTGCCAGTATACATCTATAGTTATACATTACATATATATATACTGCCGGTATACATCTATAGTTATACATTACGCATATATATACTGCCGGTATACATCTATAGTTATACATTACACATATATATACTGTCGGTATACATCTATAGTTATACATTACGCATATATATACTGCCGGTATACATCTATAGTTATATATTACACATATATATATATATACTGCTGGTATACATCTATAGTTATACATTACACATATATATATACTGCCGGTATACATCTATAGTTATACATTACACATATATATACTGCCGGTATACATCTATAGTTATACATTACACATATATATATATACTGCTGGTATACATCTATAGTTATACATTACACATATATATACTGCCGGTATACATCTATAGTTATACATTACACATATATATACTGCCGGTATACATCTATAGTTATACATTACACATATATATACTGCTGGTATACATCTATAGTTATACATTACACATATATATATACTGCCGGTATACATCTATAGTTATACATTACGCATATATATACTGCCGGTATACATCTATAGTTATACATTACGCATATATATACTGCCGGTATACATCTATAGTTATACATTACACATATATATACAGCCGGTATACATCTATAGTTATATATTACACATATATATATACTGCCGGTATACATCTATAGTTATACATTACACATATATATATACTGCCGGTATACATCTATAGTTATACATTACACATATATATATACTGCCGGTATACATCTATAGTTATACATTACACATATATATATACTGCCGGTATACATCTATAGTTATACATTACACATATATATACTGCCGGTATACATCTATAGTTATACATTACGCATATATATACTGCCGGTATACATCTATAGTTATACATTACACATATATATATACTGCCGGTATACATCTATAGTTATACATTACGCATATATATACTGCCGGTATACATCTATAGTTATACATTACACATATATATACAGCCGGTATACATCTATAGTTATACATTACACATATATATATACTGCCGGTATACATCTATAGTTATACATTACACATATATATATACTGCCGGTATACATCTATAGTTATACATTACACATATATATATACTGCCGGTATACATCTATAGTTATACATTACACATATATATATACTGCCGGTATACATCTATAGTTATATATTACACATATATATATATACTGCCGGTATACATCTATAGTTATACATTACACACATATATATACTGCCAGTATACATCTATAGTTATACATTACACATATATATACAGCCGGTATACATCTATAGTTATACATTACACATATATATATACTGCCGGTATACATCTATAGTTATACATTACACATATATATATACTGCCGGTATACATCTATAGTTATACATTACACACATATATATACTGCCAGTATACATCTATAGTTATACATTACGCACACTGCACTAGTATTTGTGTTTCCCTTCTTTGTCTTCTCCTCTTGTCATATCCAAAGCTGCAGCCATTGTTCTGTGATACCAGAGCAGCTCTGGATGTGACTGGAGGATGAGTTTTGGTGCCTCAGCATTAGATGGTGTATATCACTATATACTGTATATATATATATATATATATATATGTAACATGTCTCTTACTCTATATGATGTAGGTAAAAAAGAATGCTACGAAGATATTGGATGTGTCCAAAATGACCCCCCCTACATGTCACTGACCAGGCTGATCTCAATCTTCCCAAAAGATCCAAAATCCATTAATACTCAGTTCTTACTGTACACACAAAATAACACTGACAACTATCAGGTAAGAGGTCTCAGCACACTGCGCTCCTGAAATACTCTGTGCTGCAGTGATCACAGTGCTGTAGGTGAAGTTGCAGAGATGACAAGTTTGTGTGGATATAAAAGTTATAATGTACTTGAATTGTATTCAGCAGCAAAATGTCCGCTAAACCGGATCTAATGGTCAGACACTTGTATTCACCCACACAGTAGACACAAGAGAGCTTGTGGTCAACTGGGAGTTGTAGTCCACGCTCCGGGGGTTCAGTATTGTTCTCTATAGAGCGTTGTCTCAGAGATCAACTACCAACTGCTCAGATGACCCTTTACCCCCAAGTGGCATCCTAATAGTTAAATCTGAACTCTTCCCTTACTCCCACCATTCTATCTTCTCCTCTACTACCCTCATCATCCTTCTCTTCCTCCCATCAATCCTCTTCTTACCTTTCCTTATACTCCCATCATCTCCTCCTATCATTGCCCCTGCTCCTCCCCATCCCCTTGAATTAGGGGCCTTCAACCCATTTTAAAGCAGATGTCATCAGCCCATTGTATTGGGGGTCCTCAGCCCTTTATATTGGGGGTCCTCAGCCCTTTGTATTGGGGGGTCCTCAGCCATTTGTATTGGGGGGTCCTCAGCCATTTGTATTGGGGGGTCCTCAGGCCTTTGTATTGGGGGTCCTCAGCCCTTTATATTGGGGTTCTCTCAGCCCTTTGTACTAGAGGGTCCACAGTCCTTTGTATTGGGGATCTCTCAGCCCATTGTATTAGGGATCCTCAGTCCTATTAGGGGGTCCTCAGCCCCTTGTATTGAGGGGCCATTACCATGGACTTAGTGGACATCTTTGTTCCTTCCATCCAGATTGTCAGTGCCAGAAACCTCTCCACATTTGATAAATCATATTTTGACTGCAGCCGCCCCTGTACAGTCTTCATCGTCCATGGCTACACCAAGACTGGATTCGACAACTGGCTCACGGAAATGTGCAAGGTACTTGTGTGGTGGTCGTGGTCCTGACCGTCACCTCAGCAGGGTCAGACATCCCTGCCATAGGGGGCCAAACCTAAAAATGTAATAATGTTTGTAGCTCAGTATCATTTAGACATTGTATTGGGGATTCAATGACCCTTTGTATTGGGGGGTCCTCAGCCCTTTGTAATAAAGATTGTAGCTCAGTATCATTTAGATATAATGTGGCTACTAGATGACTACATATATGGGCGCTGTATGGCGGTATTTTGTGGTCCTGTTACTAAGATGCTGCAGCAGATATTATTACAGTGCATGGTGGCGGTACGATATAGCAATGTCATGTTGACAATGGTTTGGCAGTGTTATGTGGCCAAATAATTACTACATGTTATGGCGCTGTCACTTAGGCTCAGTCACATGAGAATGTTGCACACAACAAGACCACAGTGCACACGTGTACAGACTACATGACAACGACACACACATTACATGACAATAGCGCACACATGATACATGACAATGTTGCGGTGACCTGTCACTGTCCCCTTCTATTAATGTATCACACGACTCGCGTATCTCAATTACAACTTTCTTTCAGACAATTTTGCGATTCCATGATTGCAATTGTATATCGGTGGACTGGAGCGGAGGATCCATCGACCTCTATGAACGGGCGATCAACAACGTCCAGGTTGTCGGGGGAGAAATTGCCTTTTTTATTAACAAGACCATAGTGAGTAAAATCCAAAAGGAAGGGAAATACAACCTCGGGGGAGACACTGGATACCCCATAAATAGATTAGATACTGTGGATACATGCTGCGGAGGGTGTATCTAACCAATCCAACCCCTATCATTAGGGAACATCTCTCTCATTTCATATATGTGTTATATTATCAGTGTATATAAAGTGTCTGTATCACAATATATATATATATACACACATAGATATACAGTACAGACCAAAAGTTTGGACACACCTTCTCATTCCAAGAGTTTTCTGTATTTTCATGACTATAAAAATTGTAGATTCACACTGAAGGCATCAAAACTATGAATTACCACATGTGGAATTATATACTTACCAAAACAGTGTGAAACAACTGAAAATATGTCTTATATTCTAGGTTCTTCAAAGTAGCCACCTTTTGCTTTCATTACTGCTTTGCACACTCTTGGCATTCTCTTGATGAGCTTCAAGAGGTAGTCACCTGAAATGGTCTTGAAGGAGTTCCCAGAGATACTTAGCACTTGTTGGCCCTTTTGCCTTCACTCTGCGGTCCAGCTCACCCCAAACCATCTGGATTGGGTTCAGGTCTGGTGACTGTGGAGGCCAGGTCATCTGGCGTAGCACCCCATCACTCTCCTTCTTGGTCACATAGCCCTTACACAGTCTGGAGGTGTTTGGGGTCATTGTCCTGTTGGTCCAACTAAACGCAAACCAGATGGAATAGCATGCCGCTGCAAGATGCTGTGGTAACCATGCTGGTTCAGAATAAATCCCCAACAGTGTCCCCAGCAAAGCCCCCCCACACCATCACACCTCCTCCTCCATGCGTCACGGTGGGAACCAGGCATGTAGAGTCCATTCCTTCACCTTTTCTGCGTCGCACAAAGACACGGTGGTTGGAACCAAAGATCTCAAATGTGGACTCATCAGACCAAAGCCCAGATTTCCACAGGTCTAATGTCCATTCCTTGTGTTCTTCTTGTGCTTGTTGCCTGTCCTTAGCAGTGGTTTCCTAGCAGCTATTTTACCATGAAGGCCTGCTGCACACAGTCTCCTCTTAACAGTTGTTGTAGAGATGTGTCTGCTGCGAGAACTCTGTGTGGCATTGACCTGGTCTCTAATCTGAGCTGCTGTTAATCTGCGATTTCTGAGGCTGGTGACTCGGATGAACTTATCCTCCGCAGCAGAGGTGACTCTTGGTCTTCCTTTCCTGGGGCGGTCCTCATGTGAGCCAGTTTCTTTGTAGTGCTTGATGGTTTTGGCCACTGCACTTGGGGACACTTTCAAAGTTTTCCCAATTTTTCGGACTGACTGACCTTCATTTCTTAAAGTAATGATGGCCACTCGTTTTTCTTTACTTAGCTGCTTTTTTCTTGCCATAATACAAATTCTAACACTCCATTCAGTAGGACTATCAGCTGTGTATCCACCTGACTTCTGAACAACACAACTGATGGTCCCAACCCCATTTATAAGGCAAGAAATCCCACTTATTAAACCTGACAGGGCACACCTGTGAAGTGAAAACCATTTCAGGTGACTACCTCTTGTAGCTCATCAAGAGAATGCCAAGAGTGTGCAAAGCAGTAATGAAAGCAAAAGGTGGCTACTTTGAAGAACTTAGAATATAAGACATATTTTCAGTTGTGTCACACTTTTTTGGTAAGTATATAATTCCACATGTGGTAATTCATAGTTTTGATGCCTTCAGTGTGAATCTACAATTTTTATAGTCATGAAAATACAGAAAACTCTTGGAATGAGAAGGTGTGTCCAAACTTTTGGTCTGTACTGTATATACATACATATACATATATACATACATAGACACATACATATATACATACATATATATATATACACATACACATACACACATACATACATACACATACATATATATATACACACACACACACACACACACACACAGGGGGGGGGGGGGGGGTGCTCCCCCCCCCCTTTTCTTCCTTTTTTTTTTTTTCTCGCCCCCTTTTCCCAAACCAAAAATTTTCTTTTTTTTCCTCAGTAATGTACCCTCCGCTCTTCCAAACCTTTTCCCCCGAAAGTACCCCCCCCCCATCTAGACAGAAAAAAACAGAAATGTAGATATTTTTGCAAATTTATTAAAAAAGAAAAACTGCAATCTCCCATGGCCATAAGTATTCGGAGCCTTTGCTGTGACCCTCATATATAAGTCACTGCTGTCCATTTCCTTCTGATCCTCCTTGAGATGGTTCTACTCCTTCATTGGAGTCCAGCTGTGTTTAATTAAACTGATTGGACTTGATTAGGAGCGGCCACACCTGTCTATATAAGACCTCACAGCTCACAGGGCATGTCAGAGCAAATGAGAATCATGAGGTCAAAGGAACTGCCCAAGGAGCTCAGAGACAGAATTGTGGCAAGGCACAGATCTGGCCAAGGTTACTAAAGAATTTCTGCAGCACTCAAGGTCCCTCAGAGCACAGCGGCCTCCATAATCCTTACATGGAAGAAGTTTGGGACGAGCAGAACTCTTCCTAGACCTGGCCGTCTAGCCAAACTGAGCAATGGTGGGAGAAGAGCCTTGGTGAGAGAGGTAAAGAAGAAGCCAAAGATGACTGTGGCCGAGCTCCAGAGATGCAGTAGGGAGATGGGAGAAAGTTCTACAAAGTCACTATCACTGCAGCCCTCCACCAGTCGGAGCTTTATGGCAGAGGGGCCCGAAGGAAGCCTCTCCTCAGTGCAAGACATATTAAAGCCAAAAAACACATGAAGGACTCCCAGACTATGAGAAATAAGATTCTCTGCTCTGAGGAGACCAAGATGGAACTTTTTGGCGTTAATTCTAAGCGGTATGTGTGGAGAAAACCAGGCCCTGCTCATCACCTGCCCAATACAATCCCAACAGTGAGACATGGCGGTGGCAGCATCATGCTATGGGGGACAGGACGACTGGGTGTAATTGTAGGAAAGATGAATGCGGCCAAGTACAGAGATATCCTGGAAGAAAACCTCTGCCAGAGTGCTCTGGACCTCAGACTGGGCCGAAGGTTCACCTTCCAACAAGACAATGACCCTAAGCACAGCTAAAATAACAAAGGAACAACTCAGTGACCATTCCTGACTGGCCCAGCCAGAGCCCGGACCTCAACCCAACTGAGCATCTCTGGAGAGACCTGAAAATGGCTCCACCAACGTTCACCATCCAACCTGACGGAACTGGAGAGGATCTGCAAGGAAGAATGGCCGAGGATCCCCAAATCCAGATGTGACAAACATGTTGTATCATTCCCAAGAAGACTCCTGGCTGTACTAGCTCAGAAGGAAGCGGCTTCTACTCAATACTGAGCAAAGGCTCCGAATTCTTATGGCCATGGGAGATTGCAGGGTTTCTTTTTTAATAAATTTGCAAAAATATCTACATTTCTGTTTTTTTCCTGTCAAGATGGAGCTGAGTGTACATTACTGAGGAATAAAAGGAACTTTTTTGCTTTTAGCAAATGGCTGCAATGAAACAAAGAGTGAAAAATGTAAAGGGGTCTGAATACTTTCCGTACCCACTGTGTGTGTGTGTGTATATATATAAATAATCAACACCAGATATCAATGTCTTTAGGAGAAGTTTAGCTGCTCGTTGAATAGAACAATCCTGATTGGTCACAGTCTTGGAGCTCAAGTAGTTGGTGAAGCTGGAAAAAGGCGACCGGGTATTTCCAAAATATATGGTAAGTTCTCATTGAGATATCTTATACATACACACGTGCACAAAATTGTTGGTCCCCTCCCTCGTTTAATGAAAGAAAAACCCCACAATGGTCACAGAAATAACTTGAATCTGACAAAAGTAATAATATATAAAAATTCTATGAAAATGAACAAATGAAAGTCAGACATTGCTTTCCAACCAGGCTTCAAGAATATAACTACTATAATACTGCTCCTATGTACAAGAATATAACTACTATAATACTGCTCCTATGTACAAGAATATAACTGCTATAATACCTACCTCCTATGTACAAGAATATAACTACTATAATACTGCTCCTATGTACAAGAATATAACTACTATAATACTACCTCCTATGTACAAGAATATAACTACTATAATACTACTCCCTATGTACAAGAATATAACTACTATAATACTTCTCCTATGTACAAGAATATAACTACTATAATACTACCTCCTATGTACAAGAATATAACTACTATAATACTACTCCTATGTACAAGAATATAACTACTATAATACTACTCCTATGTACAAGAATATAACTACTATAATACTGCTCCTATGTACAAGAATATAACTACTATAATACTGCTCCTATGTACAAGAATATAACTACTATAATACTACTCCTATGTACAAGAATATAACTACTATAATACTGCTCCTATGTACAAGAATATAACTACTATAATACTACCTCCTATGTACAAGAATATAACTACTATAATACTACTCCCTATGTACAAGAATATAACTACTATAATACTTCTCCTATGTACAAGAATATAACTACTATAATACTACCTCCTATGTACAAGAATATAACTACTATAATACTGCTCCTATGTACAAGAATATAACTACTATAATACTGCTCCTATGTACAAGAATATAACTACTATAATACTGCTCCTATGTACAAGAATATAACTACTATAATACTGCTCCTATGTACAAGAATATAACTACTATAATACTACTCCTATGTACAAGAATATAACTACTATAATACTGCTCCTATGTACAAGAATATAACTACTATAATACTACCTCCTATGTACAAGAATATAACTACTATAATACTACTCCCTATGTACAAGAATATAACTACTATAATACTTCTCCTATGTACAAGAATATAACTACTATAATACTGCTCCTATGTACAAGAATATAACTACTATAATACTGCTCCTATGTACAAGAATATAACTACTATAATACTGCTCCTATGTACAAGAATATAACTACTATAATACTGCTCCTATGTACAAGAATATAACTACTATAATACTACCTCCTATGTACAAGAATATAACTACTATAATACTGCTCCTATGTACAAGAATATAACTACTATAATACTGCTCCTATGTACAAGAATATAACTACTATAATACTGCTCCTATGTACAAGAATATAACTACTATAATACTACCTCCTATGTACAAGAATATAACTACTATAATACTGCTCCTATGTACAAGAATATAACTACTATAATACTGCTCCTATGTACAAGAATATAACTACTATAATACTGCCCCTATGTACAAGAATATAACTACTATAATGCTACCTGCTATGTACAAGAATATAACTACTATAATACTACCTCCTATGTACAAGAATATAACTACTATAATACTGCTCCTATGTACAAGAATATAACTACTATAATACTGCTCCTATGTACAAGAATGTAACTACTATAATACAACTTCCTATGTACAAGAATATAACTACTATAATACTGCTCCTATGTACAAGAATATAACTACTATAATACTGCTCCTATGTACAAGAATATAACTACTATAATACTGCTCCTATGTACAAGAATATAACTACTATAATACTACCTCCTATGTACAAGAATATAACTACTATAATACTGCTCCTATGTACAAGAATATAACTACTATAATACTGCTCCTATGTACAAGAATATAACTACTATAATACTGCCCCTATGTACAAGAATATAACTACTATAATGCTACCTGCTATGTACAAGAATATAACTACTATAATACTACCTCCTATGTACAAGAATATAACTACTATAATACTGCTCCTATGTACAAGAATATAACTACTATAATACTGCTCCTATGTACAAGAATATAACTACTATAATACTGCTCCTATGTACAAGAATATAACAACTATAATACTGCCTACTATGTACAAGAATATAACTACTATAATACTGCTCCTATGTACAAGAATATAACTACTATAATACTACCTCCTATGTACAAGAATATAACTACTATAATACTACCTCCTATGTACAAGAATATAACTACTATAATACTACTCCTATGTACAAGAATATAACTACTATAATACTACCTCCTATGTACAAGAATATAACTACTATAATACTACCTCCTATGTACAAGAATATAACTACTATAATACAACCTCCTATGTACAAGAATATAACTACTATAATACTGCTCCTATGTACAAGAATATAACTACTATAATACTACCTCCTATGTACAAGAATATAACTACTATAATACTGCTCCTATATACAAGAATATAACTACTATAATACTACTCCTATGTACAAGAATATAACTACTATAATACAACCTCCTATGTACAAGAATATAACTACTATAATACTGCTCCTATGTACAAGAATATAACTACTATAATACTACTCCTATGTACAAGAATATAACTACTATAATACAACCTCCTATGTACAAGAATATAACTACTATAATACAACCTCCTATGTACAAGAATATAACTACTATAATACTGCTCCTATGTACAAGAATATAACTACTATAATACTGCCCCCTATGTACAAGAATATAACTACTATAATACTGCTCCTATGTACAAGAATATATCTACTATAATACTGCTCCTATGTACAAGAATATAACTACTATAACACTGCTCCTATGTACAAGAATATAACTACTATAATACTACCTCCTATGTACAAGAATATAACTACTATAATACTGCTCCTATGTACAAGAATATAACTACTATAACACTGCTCCTATGTACAAGAATATAACTACTATAATACTACCTCCTATGTACAAGAATATAACTACTATAATACTGCTCCTATGTACAAGAATATAACTACTATAATACTGCTCCTATGTACAAGAATATAACTACTATAATACTGCCCCTATGTACAAGAATATAACTACTATAATAGTACCTCCTATGTACAAGAATATAACTACTATAATACTGCTCCTATGTACAAGAATATAACTACTATAATACTGCTCCTATGTACAAGAATATAACTACTATAATACTACTCCTATGTACAAGAATATAACTACTATAATACTGCTCCTATGTACAAGAATATAACTACTATAATACTACTCCTATGTACAAGAATATAACTACTATAATACTACCTCCTATGTACAAGAATATAACTACTATAATACTACTCCTATGTACAAGAATATAACTACTATAATACTACCTCCTATGTACAAGAATATAACTACTATAATACTGCCCCCTATGTACAAGAATATAACTACTATAATACTACTCCTATGTACAAGAATATAACTACTATAATACTACTCCTATGTACAAGAATATAACTACTATAATACTACCTCCTATGTACAAGAATATAACTACTATAACACTGCTACCCTTTCTTTAGTTACTTTTTGGTGATTTCTTTGCTATTGATGAGTTTCGGATCTTTTCTTACAGCTCTGGATGCCGCGCGCCCGGATTTTGAGTATGAAGTTGCTGAAGTTAGATTGGATCCTACAGATGGGCAAATTGTTATAGCCATGCACACTGATGCAGGTGCTGATCAGATACAGTTTATGTTTTTTGTTGCTCTTTCCTTTACATTTAGCAATTTTTCTGCTGGTGACATTTTCAGAGTTCATGTCATCATGAATAACAGATCTGCTGCGGTGTTCAGTGATACACCAGGCTACACCACAACTTTGGTCACAAAGCATGAAGTTTGCAATATTGCATCTTACGATTGTCAAAGTTGTGGTTGACTTGTGACATGTGACATAAGTCTTGTGAGACGCCGCCATTGGATATTTGGCTATAGGTCGCAAGTCACGTGAGACTTTACCACCTTAGACCTCATTGTAAGTTATGTGTGGATTACGTGCTGGTGGCGAGTGGTCTGCAGGATATGGTGCTCCAATGGCCGAGTGTGCACAAGGACACAGGTTTGTTGGAGAATATCCTCCAGGTTATTGTCATTCCTGTGACCTGCTGCTGTGACGCCTCTGCTGCTCTGCCTAATAGTCTGGATACAGGTAAAGCCGCGTCTTTGTCCTTTCAGGTGTGATCGGTCTCGGGATGCAGAGATCGGTCGGTCACAGGGATTACTTCCCAAACGGAGGAGAACTAATGCCGGGATGTGACGGGAGTCAAATCTTCAACTTCAACCTTACAGAGGGCCTAGCTGGCGGTAAATGCACAAAGTGACAACTCATGACAAATCAGATGTATGAGGGTCACGGCGACTCCGGAGATGTCCACAAGACCAGGGCGGCAGCCGCTCCCGGGCCCGGGGCCCCTCTGACCAATACCAGTTCTATAAATGACACATCCAGAGTCTACCTGGAGATTCGGGTCATAAACTCAAAAATATCCCTGGTCCCAAATGCCATGACCTTGGGGCGACGTCACTTTCGGCTGATTTCACACCACAAGTTTTGTTCCAGACACGAGAATCAGAATTTTTTTTTCCAGGCAACAAAAAAGTGATCAGTTTATTAAAGGGACATAAAATTGTGGATGTGGGCGCTGTGCACCCAGCAAACAACTCATCAACTGATGGAAAAGGATCAATAGCAAAAATAAAATCTCTATCCGAAGCAAAAATCGTGGCGTGAAAACCCCCTTGTCTGTGTAGACGTTCTGTATATCATTGTCAAGGGCTCTGCTGGTTGTCAGAGACATTAACCCTATACATAGCCTGTCCTGCTCTCAGCTGCGGTGCTGCTACAATTGTATCTAGTCTAGACAATGACTGATACATAACAGCAGCTGATCATGGATTGTATCTCTGTGCATGGAGTGGACTGGATACAATTGTAACAACCTAGTAGAGAGATTTGTGTGACATCAGTCACTGACATAAATCTGGTGTAGTATAGACTGCTGGTCTAGGGTTATACTATGGATGAGTAAATCTGGGCCCTTGTAACAACCTAGTAGAGAGATTTATGCGGCTGCTGTTGATGGGTTTCGCTCGCTGAGCATTGTCTATACAATTGTAACAACCCCTCAGCTGTAGAGCAGGGCTGTACTTGGTTGCTGGCTCTGATTATAACAGGTGGGTTATCTGTAGTACTACTCCTCCTGTCGGTCACTACTACTACTCCCATCTCTGACACTGTCTTGTATGTTTTGGATCTCACCAGCTTTTCGGGATACGGCCTTGTGTAATCACGTCACCAGTTACTACATGTTCATCGCATCGCTCCTCACTCCGGGGGGCTTTATGGGTTACTGCGCCTCCAGCTACGACTCATTCAAGCAGGTAAGTCCTGACCACAGGGTGGGGTCTGGTGGTCATCAGGTCACAGAGCACACCTGACCCATCCCCTCCCCCACCAGGGCGATGGATTCCCCTGCTCCAAAGGCAGATGCTCCTTACTGGGCTTCAACCCCCAACCTGAGAACGCGTCATCCTGCCGCACGTACTACCTGAATACCGGACCGCGCAACGACTACCCACGTAGGTCTATACCACTGGGATGATGGGAGTGGTAGTTATTAATGATAGTAGGATGAGGAGTAGTAGTACTAATAATAGGAAGATGAGTAGTAGTAATAACAGTAGGATGATGAGTAGTAGTACTAATAGTGGGATGATGAGTAGTAGTACTAATAGTAGGATGGTGAGTAGTAGTACTAATAGTAGGGTGATGAGTAGTAGTACTAATAGTAGGATGGTGAGTAGTAGTACTAATAGTAGGGTGATGAGTAGTAGTACTAATAGTAGGATGATCAGTAGTAGTACTAATAGTAGGATGATGAGTAGTAGTACTAATAGTAGGATGATGAGTAGTAGTACTAATAGTAGGATAATGAGTAGTAGTACTAATAGTAGGATGGTGAGTAGTATGCTCTATGTCTGCAGGATGGAGATACAGTCTGAATGTACTCACCAAAGGCAACACAAATATCGTCGGATTTATCACTGTCACCCTGTACAACTCTGCAGATTCATCCTATAAACACATAATTAACAAGTAAGTAACAGAATACTGCACAGTACTACTTCTATTATCCTGTGTGTGGACTATACACAATACCACAGTGCACAGTACCACTTCTCTCCTCCTGTATATATGGACAGTGCACAGTACCACTTCTCTTATCCTGTATATATGGACAGTGCACAGTACTACTTCTCCTGTCCTGTATATATGGACAGTGCACAGTACCACTTCTCTCCTCCTGTATATATGGACAGTGCACAGTACCACTTCTCTAGTCCTGTATATATGGACAGTGCACAGTACCACTTCTCTTGTCCTGTATATATGGACAGTGCACAGTACCACTTCTAACCTCCTGTATATATGGACAGTGCACAGTACCACTTCTCTTATTCTGTATATATGGACAGTGCACAATACCACTTCTCTTATCCTGTATATATGGACAGTGCACAGTACCACTTCTCTTATCCTGTATATATGGACAGTGCACAGTACCACTTCTCTTATCCTGTATATATGGACAGTGCACAATACCACTTCTCTTGTCCTGTATGTATGAACAGTGCACAGTACCACTTCTCTCCTCCTGTATATATGGACAGTGCACAGTACCACTTCTCTTATCCTGTATATATGGACAGTACACAGTACCACTTCTCTCCTCCTGTATATATGGACAGTGCACAGTACCACTTCTCTCCTCCTGTATATATGGACAGTGCACAGTACCACTTCTCTTATCCTGTATATATGGGCAGTGCACAGTACCACTTCTCTTATCCTGTATATATGGGCAGTGCACAGT
Organism: Leptodactylus fallax; assembly: GCA_947044405.1. Classification (NCBI taxonomy): domain Eukaryota; kingdom Metazoa; phylum Chordata; class Amphibia; order Anura; family Leptodactylidae; genus Leptodactylus; species Leptodactylus fallax. The sequence continues at coordinate 167,393 of CAMRHE010000792.1, read as the reverse complement.
ACTACTTCTCTTATCCTGTATATATAGACAGTACACATTACCACTTCTCTTATCCTGTATATATGGACAGTGCACAGTACCACTTCTCTTGTCCTGTATGTATGAACAGTGCACAGTACCACTTCTCTCCTCCTGTATATATGGACAGTGCACAGTACCACTTCTCTCCTCTTGTATATATGGACAGTGCACAGTACCACTTCTCTTGTCCTGTATATATGGACAGTGCACAGTACCACTTCTCTCCTCCTGTATATATGGACAGTGCACAGTACCAATTCTCTTGCCCTGTATATATGAACAGTGCACAGTACCACTTCTCTTGTCCTGTATATATGGGCAGTGCACAGTACCACTTCTCTTGTCCTGTATATATGGACAGTGCACAGTACCACTTCTCTTGTCCTGTATATATGGGCAGTGCACAGTACCACTTCTCTCCTCCTGTATATATGGACAGTGCACAGTACCAATTCTCTTGCCCTGTATATATGAACAGTGCACAGTACCATTTCTCTTATCCTGTATATATGGACAGTGCACAGTACCACTTCTCTCCTCCTGTATATATGGACAGTGCACAGTACCACTTCTCTCCTCCTGTATATATGGACAGTGCACAGTACCACTTCTACTGTCCTGTATATATGGACAGTGCACAGTACCACTTCTCTTATCCTGTATATATGGACAGTGCACAGTACCACTTCTCTTATCCTGTATATATGGACAGTGCACAGTACCACTTCTCTTGTCCTGTATATATGGACAGTGCACAGTACCACTTCTCTTGTCCTGTATATATGGACAGTGCACAGTACTACTTCTCTCCTGTGTATTGGATGTAATTTTCTTTTCCTTGTATTTGCAGCATATCCTTGGTTGGTGGCCAGGTGTACTCCGCCTTTCTTGACATCCCCTTCCCTCCTCCTATTGTTCGGGTGACATTTACCTGGAACAATTTACTTGTCATCTTATTTTACCAATCCTTCTGGGCGGAGACTTTGACCCTGACATACGGGATCGATGGATCGGTGTACGTATCCTGATCACTTGGTATATCCTGGGGGTTGGGGGCCTGTATACTGTAGTCACAGGGTATCCGGCTGCTGTGGGGGCCCTGGAGGGAGGGAGATTGTCTGTCCCTATCAAGACCACAAATGTATAGTGGGTGGATCTCCATGATTATTATCATTCAGGTCCTTACAGTGAGGTCCTTTCTACCCCAGGTCACATGTCAGTCCCTGGATCTGTAGGTCCTGCACATCACTGATCCCTACATGTGTATCTGCGCACCCCAACCTCCTGTAGACAGTGATACAGCCGTGTATAAAGTGTGACACGTATCTCATCTATGTCTCCTATCAGGTACAAGTTCTGTGGTGGTGAAACTACAAGCAAAACCCAAACCCTGTACCCGTGCCCATAACTCACCCACCTATCAGCAAGACGGGCACAAACAATAAAGAGGCAAAATAAAAATTCTTCTGACTCTCAGCTCATGTTTCTTATATAAACTTGTATCTGACTTGAAAAAGTATCAATGACTTCTGACAATCAGCCTATATATATATATATATATATATATGTCACAAAAAGGTTGTCACAGCTCCGCCCCCTGTTACTGACATCACTGATATAATGACATGTGATCAGACATGAGATCCGCACACCTTATACTACAGTACAGCTATTCATCTATTACTACTGACAACCAGCTGTATATATCATGTCTGAGAGGTTGTCACAGCCCCGCCCCCTGTTACTGACATCACTGATATAATGACATGTGATCAGACATGAGATCCGCACACCTTATACTACAGTACAGCTATTCATCTATTACTACTGACAACCAGCTGTATATATCATGTCTGAGAGGTTGTCACAGCCCCGCCCCCTGTTACTGACATCACTGATATAATATAATGACATGTGATCAGACATGAGATCCGCACACCTTATACTACAGTACAGCTATTCATCTATTACTACTGACACCCAGCTGTATATATCATGTGTGAGAGGTTGTCACAGCCCCGCCCCCTGTTACTGACATCACTGATATAATGACATGTGATCAGACATGAGATCCGCACACCTTATACTACAGTACAGCTATTCATCTATTACTACTGACAACCAGCTGTATATATCATGTGTGAGAGGTTGTCACAGCCCCGCCCCCTGTTACTGACATCACTGATATAATGACATGTGATCAGACATGAGATCCGCACCTTATACTACCGTACAGCTATTCATCTATTACTACTGACAACCAGCTGTATATATCATGTGTGAGAGGTTGTCACAGCCCCGCCCCCTGTTACTGACATCACTGATATAATGACATGTGATCAGACATGAGATCCGCACACCTTATACTACAGTACAGCTATTCATCTATTAGTACTGACAACCAGCTGTATATATCATGTCTGAGAGGTTGTCACAGCCCCGCCCCCTGTTACTGACATCACTGATATAATGACATGTGATCAGACATGAGATCCGCACACCTTATACTACAGTACAGCTATTCATCTATTACTACTGACAACCAGCTGTATATATCATGTGTGAGAGGTTGTCACAGCCCCGCCCCCTGTTACTGACATCACTGATGTAATAGTAATACAGTTGCAGATATTCCGGTGTTCTTTGTCTCTCGGGCTCCTGGTAATGATATGAAGCCTCGGGCATTGGGCAGGAGCCAGATGTGAAGACAAAGACAGGACAGAAAGTTCTAGAGAACATTAAACTTGATATGAAGCCAAGAATCTTCTTTAGATCTGGGGTATGCAAAGTCAACAGAGGCATAAAGGAGACATCTACAGGGGCACATCTATAGGGGCTACAGGGGCACATCTACAGGGGCACATCTACAGGGGCACATCTACAGGGGCACATCTACAGGGGCTGCAGGGGCACATCTACAGGGGCTGCAGGGGCACATCTACAGGGGCTGCCGCCCCAGACTCTAGTGTCCCTCTACTACATAAGACAACCCCAGTATAAATTGGACATGGGGGGTACCTGGTCCTCCTGTGCCAGGTGCTTGGGGCCGTGGTGTTCACCAGCGCTACATGAGGGCCTCATTACCATGTTAGTGCCCCCAAACTAAAGTTATTCCAAACCCCCCTTTCCAATGTATAGAAGCAAGTTACATCACATCTACAGGTGTGTCCTCACCCTGAACCAAAGACCCCCAGTCCTCAATACTCCAGGTAATAATCCAGCACCTCAGCTCAGGAAGGGGTTAACAAAGGAAATCCATAAAGTTTACTTGTCGAGTTGCTCCTGGATTGTGGAGGATCAGAGCCAAAATAAACCCGGACGAGGAGCAGACTAAGAACCTCATAAACGTATAGTACACCACGCCCTGCGGTCAGGACTGATGGCGAGTGTTCACTGTGCACCCTGAGCTGTGGGGTCCGGGGTCTCCCGACCTCCACCATTACAAGGGACACACCACATGGACCACAGGACTGGACATCTGCTTTGTAGAGTGAAGAGGTGACCACCTGGACCTGGACACGCATGTTCTGCCCATCGTAACGTATAGGAGACCATGTGTTATATGTGCGTTCCAAAACAAGGTCCTCAGAACCTTATACCATATGGCATGATGAAGGCTGAGACTTTTGACTCCATTTCATCATCTGCTTGAATTTGTTACAATGTATCAGTGCAAAAAATGATGAATTGTGTAGACTGGATACAATTGTAACCAACCCTCAGCTGTGCGATCAGGACTAGACATGGGCGAACCCCTTCGGCACACGCCGGGTTCAACCCAAATTGCTTGGTTTTTAATGAAAACGAACAATTTGGGATTGGTCTCGGACGAACTAAAATGGCCGCCGTGAGATGCATTGCGGTAAATTATTATTAGATGGAGGTGTAAAAAATAAAAGACATTTCTACTCACCGTCTCTCATCTCTAATATGATTGGGTCACAAGGGCACGCCCCCCGAGTACATGATGTCATCGACTTCAGAAAGAGGCCCAGAAAAGGTGCGGGAAGGGGAGTATAAATGTGTTTTGTTACCCCTCCCCCTACCATCCCTCTCCCCCCATTACACTCTAGTGGATCATAAGTTCACTTCTGGTTCTATTCGAACAAGTTCAGACCAACTTTGTCCAATGACAAATAATTTTACTCTAAAGTAAGTGCCCCCCCCCCTCTATTTCTTCCATAGGTATCTTGGTGATCGGGGGGAGGGCAGACATGACGGCTGAATACGAATGAGACAGGCGGAGGATGAAGCAGAGAAGATTTATTCATAGCAGTAAATATGCTGCAGATACAAGAGGGCAAAGCTCTGCAGAAATCGGCAACAGATCAGCAGGGGCAGCGTCAATCACAAGATCTCCTGCACGAAACGTCTCTGAAAAAAAAGGAAAGAAGTGAGAATCTGCTGCGGACAAGGCCAGACATAGGATGACACGGGATACACTCAAGTTCTCTTGGATTAGGACCACACGTAACAAATCACAGCTAAAAACTGCTTAAAAAAAACAGCAAAAAAAAAAACACAACTAAAAAAACAAACAGCAAAAACACAGCTAAAAAAACAGCTAAGCAACTTCTAAAAAAGCAAAAAACTGCAAAAAACTGCTAACAAAAACAGCAAAACTGCTAAGAAAAGCAAAAAGAGCTAAAACACAGCAACTGCTAAAAAAACAAACAGCAAAAACACAGCTAAAAAAACAGCAAACACAGCTAAAAAACAAAAAGCAAAAACACAGCAAAAAACAGCTAAGCAACTACTAAAAACACAGCGAAATCACAGCTAAAAAAAAAACAGCTAAGCAACTGCTAAAAAACAAACAGCAAAATCACAGCTAAAAAAACAGCTAAGCACCTGCTAAGAAAGCAAAAAACACAGCAAAAAAACAGCAAAACCACTAAGAAAAGCTAAAACAGCTAAAACACAGCAAAATCACAGCTAAAAACAACAGCTAAGCAACTGCTAAAAAAACAAAATCACAGCTAAAAAAAACAGCTAAGAAACTGCTAAAAAAAACAGCTAAAAAAAAAGCAAAACTGCTAAGAAAAGCAAAAAGATCTAAAACACAGCAAAATCACAGCTAAAAAAAACAGCTAAGCAACTGCTAAAAAAACAAACAGCAAAATCACAGCTAAAAAAAACAGCTAAGCACCTGCTAAGAAAAGCAAAAAGAGCTAAAACACAGCTAAGCAACTGCTAAAAAAACAAACAGCAAAAACACAGCAAAAAACAGCTAAGCACCTGCTAAGAAAAGCAAAAAGAGCTAAAACACAGCTAAGCAACTGCTAAAAAAGCAAAAAACAGCAAAAAACTGCTAAAAAAACAGCTAAGCACCTGCTAAGAAAAGCAAAAAGAGCTAAAACACAGCTAAGCAACTGCTAAAAAAGCAAAAAACAGCAAAGCAACTACTAAAAACACAGCGAAATCACAGCTAAAAAAACAGCTAAGCACCTGCTAAGAAAAGCAAAAAGAGCTAAAACACAGCTAAGCAACTGCTAAAAAAGCAAAAAACAGCAAAAAACTGCTAAAAAAAACAGCAAAACTGCTAAGAAAAGCAAAAAGAGCTAAAACACAGCTAAGCAACTGCTAAAAAAGCAAAAAACAGCAAAAAACTGCTAAAAAAAACAGCAAAACTGCTAAGAAAAGCAAAAAGAGCTAAAACACAGCTAAGCAACTGCTAAAAAAACAAACAGCAAAAACACAGCTAAAAAAACAGCAAACACAGCTAAAAAACAAAAAGCAAAAACACAGCAAAAAACAGCTAAGCAACTACTAAAAACACAGCGAAATCACAGCTAAAAAAACAGCTAAGCAACTGCTAAGAAAGCAAAAAACACAGCAAAAAAACAGCAAAACCACTAAGAAAAGCTAAAACAGCTAAAACACAGCAAAATCACAGCTAACAAAAACAGCTAAGGACACAATATAAAAACCCATTGAAATGAATGGAAATTTTAACGGATTTCTGACGGTTCAGCGAGTGTCCGATGCTAAAATCTTGTAATGGACAATAGCAACGGACACTACTGACGGTCAGCAATGGTAGTGTGAACGCCCCCTAAAAAAACACAGCTAAAAAAACCAGCAAAACAGCTAAGAAAAGGAAAAACAAGCAAAAAGAGCTAAAACACAGCAAAGCCAAGCTTAACAAACACAGAAAAATCACAGCTAAAAAAAACACAGCAAAACCCTCTTTTTCCCACTACTTTTGCGCTGTGTTTTCTGTGTATATAACTGTTGGGGGAATTCGCAGCATTTTGACAGGTAACATTAACATGACGCATTTTATGCAACATTTTTTTGAGGAATAAGATGGGGGGGACCTTAAAAAAAAAAATCAAACCGACCTGTCCCTGAGGCTGCACTGCCAGTGTGAGATCAGTCTTAGCCTGCTGTAATTTAAAAGCACGGGCTGCACACGGGGGTACGGGGGATACGGGGGTTACGGGGGATACGGGGATGTCCCTGTGTGCCACCCGTAAACGCGTCGTGCTTCCACGGCTCCTTTCTGAAATGAATAGAAGCCACAGAAGTCCGAGCCGTAAAATAGGACAGGAATAGGACATGTCCTACGTGACGCAGAGCGGACTGTCGGCCCGCACACGGGAGCGTGAAAATCGCAGTCATGTGTACGGGCCCATAGAAAGGAATGGGAAATACACAGATAGCACACTGCGCCACAACACAAGGCCCTCATAGTCCTGCATTTTTCTAATTTCTGGACAAGTCCTTTAACCCCTTCCTGATGCAGGCATTTTAAAATTTTTGTTTTTGACCCCTCGCTTTCCAAACCCCATAACAAGGTTATTTTTCCGTCCACAGAGCCATATGAGGGCTTAATGTTTGCGGGATAAATTGTACTTTGTATTGGTACCATATAACATACTGTATGAAGCACCGAAAGGTGGAAAAAAATCAGAATGGGAGGATTTAGGCAATAACTGCATTTGTGCAACTTTTTCCTGGGCTTTGATTTTACGTCGTTCACTCTGCAGCCAATATGACAAGTCGCCTTTATTCTATTCTTTGGGTGCCTACGATTCCGGGGATATCAAACTTGTGTTTTTTGTTCTTTTGTTTTTTTTTTCACTCTTAACCCTTAAAAAAAATCCAAAACTGTGTAAAAAAAATACCATTCCTTGGAGTTGCCATATTCTGTGCTTTTTTTTACACCATTATCGGAGGCGAAACAGCAAAAAAACATTGGTTTGGCTCTTTTGATTTGTTTTCCCGCTATATGGGAACCGTTCAGTAACATTAAAGATACGGGACCAGCTCCGGGGGGATAACATCTTTAAAGAGCCAGCATCTGCTTTACTATTATGGCCGATGTTGGGAAAGGGTTAAATCTCACTCACTTTGCTGGGACTGGTGTACAATGCTGCCACCTTAGGATCTACAGAAGTTGTACAAAGTATCGCACACACCCCTATTTTTAACCCTTCCTAACAACCCCCCTCCTCTTTTTCTCAGGCACGTTGCCAATATTGCTGTTAATAACTTGTGCTGCTATAACATCTGTCTGTGTTAGGGGACTGATGGTTGGTGTAGGAGCGCCTGGTGGGGCGTCTGTGACCAGAGCTGCTGTGTCAGGGTCTCCAGTTCTGTCACCACATCTCAGCAAAAAATCTGCATAGGAAGCCGCTGTGGTCGAGAGTCAAAGCGGGACTCAAAAGACAGAAGACTTGTCACTGAATTGGCCAAAATACTTAAAACTAGATCTTGGGTCAAGCTTTGACTCTTGACCACAGCGGCTTCCTCTGCAGCCGGTCTTCGCAAAGTGAGATGTGATCATGAAACCAGAAGACCTCAACACACCCATCAATTTGGGACACAGACGCCCCTACCAGGTGTACATCAACAAACAGTCCCCTTTGGACCTCTGCCAGGTCTGACATCTCAATCCTAAAACAGATTTTCAGAACAACACAAGTAATAAAGTTTATTCATATCTGCCTCCTTATTCCTTCTTCTCCAGTACAGGGTCACACATTCCAGCCCCTCACATATTGTAAGTGATCTTAGGAAAGTTTATGGAAATTAAAAATTACAAGTACAGATCAGTCAATGGGGGTGATTTATGAAGACACCAGGACCATGGTGAAGGTGCTATCTCTGCACCCCTTATATCTAGGTCCATGGAGATGACTGGATCTGATTTCTGACCACAGACTAATTATAACATGGACATGGATGTGTGTGGGAAACTGCTGGCAGGTGGACGGACACACAATGGGGCACAGGCAGGAAAGAAAGGAGTGAGAATGGGGGATAGTAAAGATGGAGCGTAGAATGTACAGATCCTAAATACAGAGGAGAGACAGGTGGAGATCTCATAGTCCATCACTTCCTCAGGACCATGACCATGGATACTGATCGTACCTTCTTAACAGTCCATCAAGTAGCTGATTGTCTTCTGCTCCGCTGCAATAAAATAAAAGATAACAAGTCAGGAGAGAAAGAGAGAGAGAGAGACAAGCAAAACAGCAGAGGGAAGTGTATGGACAACAACTGATGGAAGCAACTGACACAACTATGGACTCTGTATGAAACTGACTCAGCCACGTCCTTGTGGTGACTGTATAATCTGTATGTAGTGAGCTCCTCCTAGTGGTGACTGTATAATCTGTATGTAGTGAGCTCCCTCTAGTGGTGACTGTATAATCTGTATGTAGTGAGCTCCTCCTAGTGGTGACTGTATAATCTGTATGTAGTGAGCTCCTCCTAGTGGTGACTGTATAATCTGTATGTAGTGAGCTCCCTCTAGTGGTGACTGTATAATCTGTATGTAGTGAGCTTCCCCTAGTGGTGACTGTATAATCTGTATGTAGTGAGCTCCCTCTAGTGGTGACTGTATAATCTGTATGTAGTGAGCTCCCTCTAGTGGTGACTGTATAATCTGTATGTAGTGAGCTCCCCCTAGTGGTGACTGTATAATCTGTATGTAGTGAGCTCCCTCTAGTGGTGACTGTATAATCTGTATGTAGTGAGCTCCCTCTAGTGGTGACTGTATAATCTGTATGTAGTGAGCTCCCTCTAGTGGTGACTGTATAATCTGTATGTAGTGAGCTCCCCTAGTGGTGACTGTATAATCTGTATGTAGTGAGCTCCTCCTAGTGGTGACTGTATAATCTGTATGTAGTGAGCTCTCCCTAGTGGTGGCTGTATAATCTGTATGTAGTGAGCTCCCCCTAGTGGTGACTGTATAATCTGTATGTAGTGAGCTCCTCCTAGTGGTGACTGTATAATCTGTATGTAGTGAGCTCCCCCTAGTGGTGACTGTATAATCTGTATGTAGTGAGCCTCCTCTAGGGGTGGCTGTATAATCTGTATGTAGTGAGCTCCCTCTAGTGGTGACTGTATAATCTGTATGTAGTGAGCTCCCCCTAGTGGTGACTGTATAATCTGTATGTAGTGAGCTCCCTCTAGTGGTGACTGTATAATCTGTATGTAGTGAGCTCCCTCTAGGGGTGGCTGTATAATCTGTATGTAGTGAGCTCCCCCTAGTGGTGACTGTATAATCTGTATGTAGTGAGCTCCCCTTAGTGGTGACTGTATAATCTGTATGTAGTGAGCTCCTCCTAGTGGTGACTGTATAATCTGTATGTAGTGAGCTCCCTCTAGTGGTGACTGTATAATCTGTATGTAGTGAGCTCCCCCTAGTGGTGACTGTATAATCTGTATGTAGTGAGCTCCCTCTAGTGGTGACTGTATAATCTGTATGTAGTGAGCTCCCCCTAGTGGTGACTGTATAATCTGTATGTAGTGAGCTCCCTCTAGTGGTGACTGTATAATCTGTATGCAGTGAGCTCCTCCTAGTGGTGACTGTATAATCTGTATGTAGTGAGCTCCTCCTAGTGGTGACTGTATAACCTGTATGTAGTGAGCTCCCCCTAGTGGTGACTGTATAATCAGTATGTAGTGAGCTCCCCCTAGTGGTGACTGTATAATCTGTATGTAGTGAGCTCCCCCTAGTGGTGACTGTATAATCTGTATGTAGTGAGCTCCCTCTAGTGGTGACTGTATAATCTGTATGTAGTGAGCTCCCCCTAGTGGTGACTGTATAATCTGTATGTAGTGAGCTCCCTCTAGTGGTGACTGTATAATCTGTATGTAGTTAGCTCCCCCTAGTGGTGACTGTATAATCTGTATGTAGTGAGCTCCCTCTAGTGGTGACTGTATAATCTGTATGCAGTGAGCTCCTCCTAGTGGTGACTGTATAATCTGTATGTAGTGAGCTCCCCCTAGTGGTGACTGTATAATCTGTATGTAGTGAGCTCCCTCTAGTGGTGACTGTATAATCTGTATGTAGTGAGCTCCTCCTAGTGGTGACTGTATAATCTGTATGTAGTGAGCTCCCTCTAGTGGTGACTGTATAATCTGTATGTAGTGAGCTCCCTCTAGTGGTGACTGTATAATCTGTTTGTAGTGAGCTCCCTCTAGTGGTGACTGTATAATCTGTATGTAGTGAGCTCCTCCTAGTGGTGACTGTATAATCTGTATGTAGAGAGCTCCCCATAGTGGTGACTGTATAATCTGTATGTAGAGAGCTCCCCCTAGTGGTGACTGTATAATCTGTATGTAGAGAGCTCCCCCTAGTGGTGACTGTATAATCTTTATGTAGTGAGCTCCCTCTAGTGGTGACTGTATAATCTGTATGTAGTGAGCTCCCCCTAGTGGTGACTGTATAATCTGTATGTAGTGAGCTCCCTCTAGTGGTGACTGTATAATCTGTATGTAGTGAGCTTCCCCTAGTGGTGACTGTATAATCTGTATGTAGTGAGCTCCCTCTAGTGGTGACTGTATAATCTGTATGTAGTGAGCTCCCTCTAGTGGTGACTGTATAATCTGTATGTAGTGAGCTCCTCCTAGTGGTGACTGTATAATCTGTATGTAGTGAGCTCCCTCTAGTGGTGACTGTATAATCTGTATGTAGTGAGCTTCCCCTAGTGGTGACTGTATAATCTGTATGTAGTGAGCTCCCTCTAGTGGTGACTGTATAATCTGTATGTAGTGAGCTCCCTCTAGTGGTGACTGTATAATCTGTATGTAGTGAGCTCCCTCTAGTGGTGACTGTATAATCTGTATGTAGTGTGCTCCCTCTAGTAGTGACTGTATAATCTGTATGTAGTGAGCTCCTCCTAGTGGTGACTGTATAATCTGTATGTAGTGAGCTCCCTCTAGTGGTGACTGTATAATCTGTATGTAGTGTGCTCCCTCTAGTGGTGACTGTATAATCTGTATGTAGTGAGCTCCCTCTAGTGGTGACTGTATAATCTGTATGTAGTGTGCTCCCTCTAGTGGTGACTGTATAATCTGTATGTAGTGAGCTCCCTCTAGTGGTGACTGTATAATCTGTTTGTAGTGAGCTCCCTCTAGTGGTGACTGTATAATCTGTATGTAGTGAGCTCCTCCTAGTGGTGACTGTATAATCTGTATGTAGAGAGCTCCCCATAGTGGTGACTGTATAATCTGTATGTAGAGAGCTCCCCCTAGTGGTGACTGTATAATCTGTATGTAGAGAGCTCCCCCTAGTGGTGACTGTATAATCTTTATGTAGTGAGCTCCCTCTAGTGGTGACTGTATAATCTGTATGTAGTGAGCTCCCCCTAGTGGTGACTGTATAATCTGTATGTAGTGAGCTCCCTCTAGTGGTGACTGTATAATCTGTATGTAGTGAGCTCCCCCTAGTGGTGACTGTATAATCTGTATGTAGTGAGCTCCCCCTAGTGGTGACTGTATAATCTGTATGTAGTGAGCTCCTCCTAGTGGTGACTGTATAATCTGTATGTAGTGAGCTCCCTCTAGTGGTGACTGTATAATCTGTATGTAGTGAGCTCCTCCTAGTGGTGACTGTATAATCTGTATGTAGTGAGCTCCCTCTAGTGGTGACTGTATAATCTGTATGTAGTGAGCTCCCCCTAGTGGTGACTGTATAATCTGTATGTAGTGAGCTCCCTCTAGTGGTGACTGTATAATCTGTATGTAGTGAGCTCCCCCTAGTGGTGACTATATAATCTGTATGTAGTGAGCTCCCTCTAGTGGTGACTGTATAATCTGTATGTAGTGAGTGGGTAATTTTGAAGCTGCTTAGATTAAATAAAATAAAAGAGCTCTGCTCTGAGCCTCCACCATTGTGCTATTCCCAACTGTGAAGGATACCGCTTTGTCAAGCCGCTTGGCCTACCTGCGATCACCCCTCTTACCTTCCACTCACAACCTGTGAGTACCTGGGTTCATAGGATAACAAGAAACAAGCTTTATACATTGTACAGTCCCTGACAGAAGTTCTGTCGCTTATCCATGTTGTGGAATACAAAGCTTATAACCTGACTATAAATTCGTCCATTGGTTTTAGAAATGACTCATATGAAAGCTGAAACCCTCCCAAATGATTTTTTGGTTAAGAAAATAAATTGGCTTCACTGCTGAAATATTCATCATTTAATGAACACAGAAAGGTCAGATTTTGGCTAGACAAAAGTTTTGTCGCCCACATAAAGTAATGTGAAAACCAATAATTCTTATCAAAAACAAAGATCTGTTTCCTAACATTGGTGAATGAAGTTGTGCTGCTATTAGAGCCATATGTAATATTTTGTGTGACTTCCATGAGCTTGAAGTACAGCATCCATGCGTTTCATACAATGATTCATACAATTTATTGATCACGTCATCAGGAATAGCGGAGAATGCCGTCTTCTATGCCTCCCAGAGTTCATCAAGATTCTTTGGTTTTGTCTGCCAAGCTTCCTCTTTCATCCTACCCCAAACATGCTCAATGATGTCTGGTGACTGGGCTGCTGAAACAGGGAGTCGGCTGTAACTTCAGCCGGAGCTCTCAGAGAGAAGACAAGGTTATGGGCGCCACCATCTTGCGGCTGCCCTCTGACCCGGCGGTCATGTGATCCACCAGGTGCAGTATCTTCAAGAGCTCTATAGTTATGTGTGCGGTGACCAGATGGAAGGTAACGCTGCAGTTGGGATTGCGGGGGTGCAAACAGCGCAGACTTGTCACGGTCTCTGGGCACGAGGGCGCAGGGCTGGTGCTGTCCCACGTTACCACCACTGGTACCGGTGATGAGGGGGCTGCACAAATGTTGGTGGTGATTGTTCCCCCGGGGCGCTTCCCCTATACTGTGCCGACTGGTGGTGTTTGGGGCGCCCTGATGTTGTCGGTGCAGAGTCAGACACAGAAACGGTTGTAAAGTTGAACTTTTACTTCCATGGGTGTGGAGGCACAAATGCTTAAACAGTTTCTTCAATACAAAACAACGGGGTACGCCTGGTGACGCAGCAAAGTCCTGGGGTGCAGGGTAGACTTGATGAAAGGTGTTCCTAGCCCCTTATACTTCAGTGTTACAGCCCTAAGGTGCGTCTGGGCTCCTATTTGGCACATAGGAGGATGCCCACCATGATACTAGTACATAATATTCCCCACTCACGTTATGTGGTCCTGATAGCTCAGAGTTTCGGGGTGCAATAGTCAGGGTGGCAGGATATTCCACAGGTCTGGCCTTGGCCCCTGGATCCTGTGATACTGGCTATGGAGCACGTGTTCCAGAATGTTCTCTCCACAGTCTCATGCTGACAAGATAATGATGCTTGACTTCCTTCAGGGCGATGGCTAGGCAGACAGGGGACAGGATCTTCTGAATAGCTGGAGTATGTCAGCTCTCCAACCTTCCTGGGCCTGTCTAGGACTTGAGATTCCTGCACTAAACTCGCTGCTTTCTTCACAGGACATCACACTTATCTCTTCACCTCCTCCTCCTAACACTCCACACTTCTAACTCCTCACACGCAGGACCTTCCTGCAGGGGTGTTACCATGGGGACCCAGTGATCAGCTGACTCCTCCCCTTTTCCCAGGCGATGTCCTCCCATTGGACATTTGGTTACTATTCAATCCTATGGGAGGTGTAATGCATGTGTGAGGCTCACTAGGTGGCGCTGTGTTGTGTGAGACTCAGGACCCCCTGCTATGTGACACAGGCTATGAAGCAACAGGAAATAATACAATGCACAGAGATCACCCTCAGCCCAGCCATAGCCAGCTCTGGGATGCCACATACTCCCCTTCTTTCACTGAGCCGACCTCGGCGACGGGCTGGGGTGAAGGTGAGAAATGTAACATAACGTTAATAAATACGAACAAAGTGCAAATGTCACTAACAGTTTAGAAAAATATAATACTTAGAAACTTGAGGTAAGACCTCCCGGCATAGTCCTGGAATGTCCATGAGAAGTCTGAAGGGTAACGGAGAGATAATTAAACTCAGACTTATGGAACCTTTTGGCGGTACCATCAGACAGTCCATATAGAAACAACAGTAGTGCAAATGGGTCCAGAGGCTCTCTGGCACAAATTTCGTGAGTGTCCATTATCATGAGAGTCTCTCTGAGAAACAATAAACAGTCCTTTCTGTAAGGAAGAGTAGGCACTCTAGCACCAATGTCCATACCGCAATGGGGTAACAGAACTTCCTTGGCTCGGTGAGCCAGGCACTATGGCTTGGATTGTTGCATATAAGTGTAAATACTATATTACATGGCAAGATATTATATATATACTGTATATACACACAGGAAAAACATTAATGTAATCAGAGCAGGAATAACATATATCCTGAAGCAGAGACAGTTAACCTCTTTTACTCAAGGACAGCCATGGCATCACTATAGCGTGTTGGAGGTATGCCTTTTGTGGTACGCTCAGAACGCCTAAGTGGAACAAGATTTGAATCAGGAACAGAGTCACTGAAATCAATTAAATCATCTGTCGAAGGGTTCTCTTGCACTAGAGCAATTGGTGGATAACAGCTAAATGGTAGTAGTTTAGGCGCCCACATAAGCTCAGTTAATGTTGGGTGTCTCTCTTTTGCTTCATACGGTGACAAGATCTCTGTACTCGTTGTCTCAGCTGGGGGCACCTCTGTGGGTAGTCCTTCTTTAAGGCACAGCTTCAGACGGTTTCGGTGTACTACTTGGGGCTGTCTCCCAGGTTTAGAGATCTCATACACGTCGGATTCAGGATATGGTATGGAGATGACACTGTATGGTTCTTTCTCCCAGAATGGATCCAATTTCCCATTCCGATGGTTATTCCTTAACCATACACGGTCGCCAACTTTCAGGGGCGCTGCATGGGCGTGATGGTTGTAATCCTCCTGTTGTCTCCTACGAACCTCATCCATGCGCGTTTCAACTATCTCTTTAGCTTCCTCCATACGTCGGCGGTGTTCAACAACCCAGTCTGTTATGGGTAGTGGATTGATGGTGTCAGGGACCTTCACACCAAGGGTTAAGTCTGAAGGAAGTTGACCTTGTCTTCCAAACATTAGATAAAATGGTGCGTATCCCGTAGATGTTTGGGGTGTGTTGTTGTAAATATAGGCCAAGTCCTTGATACGCTCAGGCCACTCAACACCAGGTGTAACTGCGGCTGTTCTTAGCATGCCGATGATCACTTGATTTGCCTTCTCGCACATACCATTCCCTTGAGGGTGATACGCTGTGGTTCGCAACTTCTTGCAGTCTTGGAACTGACACAGCTCACGGAACAATTGGGATTCAAACGCCGATCCACGGTCGGTGAGGATATGCTCAGGACAACCGTAATGGCGGACAAACTCTGCGTAGAAGGTCTCAGCCGTAGTTCTTGCTGTAAGATCTCTGACAGGCACGATGACAAGGAACTTGGAGTAATGATCCACCATTGTCAGAGCGTAGCTGTAGCCGGAACGTGTGGGACCCAACTTCACATGGTCCAGAGCAACAATTTCACACGGCTTTTGAGTCTTAATTGGATGTAGAGGGGCCTTCTGATCTCTTCTACCTTCCTTGGTGATACTACAGGCGGGACACTCTCGGCACCAACTCTCAATGTCACTCCTCATCCCAACCCAATAGAAGCGACGACGGATGGTAGCTTCGGTCTTTTGTACCCCGAAGTGACCGGATCTGTCATGATACGCCTCAAGTATCATCTGTGCGTCTCTTCTTGGTACGAGGATCTGATGAAGCCTTTCACCTGTGACAGGATCAAGAGTGTTTCTAAGTAGAAGGCCTCGTTGGACAAACAGGCGCTTCCTCTGTCGCCAAAGGCGTTTTAATTCCACGTCATGAAGACCTCTCTTTACACAGGTTGGTATTCTTCCTGTAAGCAGGAAATCTGACAATTCTCCTAAAACTCTGCTCTCTTCTTGGAACGTTTTCCACAGAGATGGCTCCTGGAGGGATTCGGCAGCTGTTTTCGCCAGAGATTCTCCTTCTACAGGGACACCAATAGCAACCTGTTGGGCAAACTTGTTGTAGAATGGTGGCATCTCCACCTCTTCCCAGATGTCTTCTCGGGGTGGTTCTTCTCCCACAGGCAACCTTGAGAGTGCATCAGCGTTAGCGTTGGACTTGCCACTGCGATACTTGACAGAGAACTTGTAATTCGCGAGTCTTGAGGCCCACCGTTGTTCAAGGGCTCCCAGTCGAGCAGTGTCCAGATGTGCCAACGGATTGTTATCTGTGTACACGGTAAAGGGTGTGGCAGCCAGGTAGTCTTTAAACTTCTCTGTCACGGCCCAGACAAGCGCCAGAAGTTCGAGTTTGAAAGAACTATAGTTCTGGTCGTTCTTCTCCGCACCTCTCAGACTCCTGCTGGCGTAGGCGATGACTCGCTCTTTGTTGTCCTGAACCTGGGACAACACTGCACCCAAACCTTGGTGACTTGCATCTGTGTACAAGCGGAATGGTTGACTGTAGTCGGGATAGGCTAGAATTGGTGGTTGCGTCAGAAGTGCTTTAAGCGCTTGAAAGGCTTCCTCTTGACGCGCTGTCCAGTCTACCGGAAGCTTTCGGTTGTAGTTTTCTCTGGGACAACCGCGCAACAACTCGTTCAGAGGCTCGGCTACTTGGGCGAAGTGTGGTATGAAACGCCGGTAGTAACCTGCGAATCCAAGGAAGCTTCGGACTTCTTTGACGGTAGTTGGTCTTCGCCAGTTCTGGACTGCAGTGATCTTTTCAGGATCAGGTTGGACGCCTTGTGCGCTCACGACATGCCCAAGGTAGTGAACTTGGGGTTTCAACAGGTAGCACTTGGAGGGCTTCAACTTTAGGCCGTGCTGTATAAGTACCTTGAATACCTCGGACAGGTGACGAAGGTGTTCTTGGTATGTCCGGGAGAATACAATAACATCGTCCAGGTACAGTAGCACACTCTGGAAATTCTCATGGCCGAGGCACCTCTCCATAAGCCTTTGGAATGTGGCTGGGGCATTACATAGCCCAAATGGCATACTATTGAATTCAAAGAGTCCCATCGGGGTCGTAAACGCAGTCTTTTCACGATCTTCAGGCGCCATAGGGACTTGCCAGTATCCACTGGTTAAGTCCAGGGTCGAGAAACAGGTAGCTGATCCCAAAGCCGTTAGAGATTCCTCAATCCGCGGCAATGGGTATGCGTCTTTGTGCGTGACGTTGTTGAGTTTACGATAGTCCACACAAAATCGTAGGGTTCCATCTTTCTTCTTGACAAGGACTAGCGGGGCTGCCCAGGGGCTGTTACTCTCCCGGATGACATCAGCATCTCGCATCTCTTGGATCAACTTTTTCACCGGTTGGTACATCGCGGGTGGTATTGGACGGTGACGCTCCTTGATTGGATGGTGGTCGCCAGTCAGAATGCGATGTTGTATGGTCGTGGTCTTACCAAAGTCCAATGGGTGTTTGCTGAATGCCTGTTGGTAACGCTTGGCCACATTGCGAACCCCATTGATGTGCTCTATAGGGGTATTGGCGTCTCCCACGTTCAATTCATCCCACCAGGACTTCGTGGCTCCATTCTGAATGTTCTCAGCAGCTTGGGTGGAATGCTGTGTGGCGGTAGAATCACCAGAGAGAATGTCTTCTGGTGCTAACCGGTGTAGCAGGGCCACAGAGTGGAACTTGTGGAGGTTCACTGGAGCATCGCCCAAGTTGACTAAGCGGACAGGAACACGTCCATTGGAAACTGTGACAAGGCTGCGGGCAGCCATGACAAGTGGTTGGCCATCTACCTGTATGGGTTGTAGCAAGGCCTCGTAGTCCTGATTTTCTATGCCCGGACGGGCACGGCACCACACCATAGTTTCTGTTCCAGGCTGTAGGGTTACTGGACGGGTATCTTGGATCCGGACTCGACCAATTTCACCTTGTTTGTTGGCGAACTTGTGCTGGGCATTGAGTACACGAATGGCCCGCTGAATGGTCTGCTGGTCACTGGGAGAAGCTGTAAGGAGAGAGGCATGCAAGGCATCCAACACTTCTGCAAAGCAATGGCGTAAAACATTCATGCCTAATATTACAACTGCAAACCTATCATCCTCTACATCAGTGACAATTACACCCTGTCTAGGCAGTTTCAAGTCCCCAATCTGGATAGTGGGTTCCCAATAACCCTGCTGTGGTATGGGCTGTCCATTGCTGGCACACAGATTTATCCATGTGTCAGGTGTTCTATTCAACACACCTAAGTCCCAATGTTCAAGGAACACCTGCTTGCGCAGGGTTGTTACCTGAGATCCAGTGTCCACCAACGCTGTCAGAGGGACGCCGTTCACCCGGATTGTGATGTGTGGGCAGGCTGAGACGAAGCGTGACAATGGCACTGAAGATTCACCTGGGCCCTTCTTCTTTCCTCCCGAGGGGCGGCCCGCTGCCTCGGGGGTGGCCCGTTTAACTGAAAACACTGAGGCCTGGTGTGTCCATATCTATGGCAATAGGTACAGTATGGCCTCTCACTCTGCGGAGGTTTCACTGAAGACGGACGTCTGGGTGGCGACTCAGGTGAGATGTTGTGACTTCGCAAAGGATCACTGGACGATGAAGACGGCTGGGTCAGACGATCTAGACGGACGGTGATCTGTTCCATGGCACGGGTCAGATGATCCACTCGGGCCAGAAGGTCATCTCTGGAGTCTGCTAGTGTAGTCTGCGCAGTTTGGGCAGCAGGTGAGGTACCCAGAGGTAGTGACAGGACAACTGGAGCAATGCTTGTTGAGGGTCCAGGTGAGGGAGCACAGATGACTGGGCTCGGCTGGGGCTGCTCCTGTCCCAAGACCTGGATGGCAAGGGCCTTGAAGTCAGCAAACGTGATGCTGGGATGTTGTGCAGCAAGCATTCGCAACTGACTCTGTAGCAATGTGGTACGCGCCCCTTCTATGAAGCGGTCAAGCAAGATTTTATCAGAGTCCACATTTTCACGTGGATCCACTTGCACCACAGCTCTGAACGCCTCTTGGAGGGATAAAGCATAGTCCCTCAGGGTCTCACCAGGTAGTTGCCGTCTGGAAAAGAAGCGCATCTTTACCTCGGAGACAGATCGCACGTCAAAGTTCACATGGAGTTTGTCCAGAATTTGCCCAGGGGTTCTTTTGTCAGAGGCAGGCCAGGATTTGACCTCCCTAGCTGCAGCACCTTCAAGCTGGCCCAGCAGGATCTGAATCTGCTGTTCTGTATTCAGAGGATAGAACTGGAAGAGAGACAGCATCTTCTCACGAAAGTCCCTGAGGGTATGCGCCTCCCCTTTGTAGCACGGCAGCCATGGTGCACCAGGGTAAAATGGCATGGAGAATGGTAGGCTGCTCGCCATGGGCACTGCTGGATCACTAGAAACAGATGGCACAATGTCACTTTGCTCAGTCATGTTGTTTGCAGGTATGACTGAAATTAGGTCGCCGTCTCTTTAAGAAACTCAACTGCTTGCTGGCAGAGAATGGAGACTACAACTTGGAATGCTGTCCCTTTAAGAATGCTGTAGCTATTAACAGAGTCACTGTGATGCAGGCTGACGGTGTGCTCCCCCTCTTTAATGGTGGCACTCCCCACGGACACGGAAAACACTCGCTGGGGCCGTGGGAGGACTGAAGACAAGGACAGGGAGGCACAGTACTCACTGACAGTAACTGCAGCGTGGACCAGAGATCAGCGGTGCACAGCAGGGACGGTGATGCGGCACCGGAGAGTCAGAAATGGCGCCGGCACGTTCGCCTTTCACTTTCTTGTATGGGTGCGCTGGAGCATTGCGCTCAGCATTCTGGGCTCTCCTAAGATGGTGGCAGATGGGTCTCCTGGCCTCATGGGCAGTGCTAAAAATCTCCCGCACTTTTGCAAGATACAGTTAACCCTTTGTGGGCGTTCTTACACAGCGATGTGGCGCAGCAAACAAGTCCTGGGCGTTTTAACTCTTCCAGGGCTGTAACACACTGAGAGGACAGTCTTTAGGGCTTACTTCAGGGGTATAG
This sequence comes from Leptodactylus fallax, assembly GCA_947044405.1. Lineage (NCBI taxonomy): Eukaryota > Metazoa > Chordata > Amphibia > Anura > Leptodactylidae > Leptodactylus > Leptodactylus fallax. Next base: position 147,100 of record CAMRHE010000792.1, on the reverse strand, counting down.
GGCTCCCCCTCTTTGTGGCAAGCACTCTCAGGGAATAAACTTGATCTTAGCAAAGTCCACAATAAAGACCGATGCTCTGGAGACAATTTGGCGCACTTTTCGTGGCAACTTTCTCAAAATGGCACACACCCGTATCCTGTTCGTGACGCCAGTTTTTCTTGCGGTGACCAGATGGAAGGTAACGCTGCAGTTGGGATTGCGGGGGTGCAAACAGCGCAGACTTGTCACGGTCTCTGGGCACGAGGGCGCAGCGCTGGTGCTGTCCCACGTTACCACCACTGGTACCGGTGATGAGGGGGCTGCACAAATGTTGGTGGTGATTGTTCCCCCGGGGCGCTTCCCCTATACTGTGCCGACTGGTGGGGTTTGGGGCGCCCTGATGTTGTCGGTGCAGAGTCAGACACAGAAACGGTTGTAAAGTTGAACTTTTACTTCCATGGGTGTGGAGGCACAAATGCTTAAACAGTTTCTTCAATACAAAACAACGGGGTACGCCTGGTGACGCAGCAAAGTCCTGGGGTGCAGGGTAGACTTGATGAAAGGTGTTCCTAGCCCCTTATACTTCAGTGTTACAGCCCTAAGGTGCGTCTGGGCTCCTATTTGGCACATAGGAGGATGCCCACCATGATACTAGTACATAATATTCCCCACTCACGTTATGTGGTCCTGATAGCTCAGAGTTTCGGGGTGCAATAGTCAGGGTGGCAGGATATTCCACAGGTCTGGCCTTGGCCCCTGGATCCTGTGATACTGGCTATGGAGCACGTGTTCCAGAATGTTCTCTCCACAGTCTCATGCTGACAAGATAATGATGCTTGACTTCCTTCAGGGCGATGGCTAGGCAGACAGGGGACAGGATCTTCTGAATAGCTGGAGTATGTCAGCTCTCCAACCTTCCTGGGCCTGTCTAGGACTTGAGATTCCTGCACTAAACTCGCTGCTTTCTTCACAGGACATCACACTTATCTCTTCACCTCCTCCTCCTAACACTCCACACTTCTAACTCCTCACACGCAGGACCTTCCTGCAGGGGTGTTACCATGGGGACCCAGTGATCAGCTGACTCCTCCCCTTTTCCCAGGCGATGTCCTCCCATTGGACATTTGGTTACTATTCAATCCTATGGGAGGTGTAATGCATGTGTGAGGCTCACTAGGTGGCGCTGTGTTGTGTGAGACTCAGGACCCCCTGCTATGTGACACAGGCTATGAAGCAACAGGAAATAATACAATGCACAGAGATCACCCTCAGCCCAGCCATAGCCAGCTCTGGGATGCCACATGTGTATGTAATGTGCAGGAGGCTGTATTCCTCCTGCAACTGAGGCTAAATGTACCAGCCCCATTTACAGGGGAAATCAGCCTCCCCAACTAAAAAAAAACAGTGATCAGATGTCCCCAAAGGTCTAGTATGACCTTAGGGGGACACAATGTAAAAAAAAATTAAAAAAAAAAAATTGTAAATAAAATAATAAAAAAAATAAAAAAAATAATATGCCCTTATTACAGGTTATAGCCCCACCTCCGACGACATCATAAAAAATAAAAATGACCGTAATGGAGAGGAAAAACTATTTTAAAAAGTTTTTTAGTAACACTTTGTGTTATTAAATAAAAAAAAAAAAATGAAAAGTGAAAAACGGACACGTTTTCGCTCCTCTTTTGTTTATATTTTCCTGGCTATAAAAAAAATTAAAACACATGGAAAAATAAAAACTACATAAAAATAAAGCCCTATGTGTCACCGAAAAAAGACACAGAAACCAGTTGAATAACGCAAATGATAAAAATGTTATAGCCTTCAAAACCGCACATACAAAAAACCCGAAAATGTGTCTGGTCTGGAGGGAGGGGGGAATAAAGTATCTGGTATGGAAGTGGTTAACAATCCTATTAAGGCTGCGGTTCTCCCAGTTTCTTGTGCTCCTTTTTCTACCACACTTTTTCCTTCCATGAATCTGCTTAGATACAGCGCTCTGTGAGCAGCTTCTTTAGCAATGACCTTTTGTGGCTTACCCTCCTTGCGGAGTGTCAGTGACTGTCTTCTGGACATCTGTCAGCAGTCTTCCCCATGATTGTGTTGCCTACTGAACCAGACTAAGGGACCTTTTTAAATGCTTAAGAAGCCTTTGCAGGTGTTTTGGGTTAATTCTTCTAATTTTCTGAGATAATGACTTTTGGCTTTTCCTTGGCTGTGCCATAATCATCAACATTAACAGAAAGAAACACTTGAAAAAAGGTCACTCTGTTTGTAATGACTTTTTCAATTGAATTACTAAAAAAAAAAAAATAAATAACTTTTTGATGATATTCTAATTTATTGAGATGCACTTGTAAATATATACAACCATAACTCCTCGCCGGATGACTGTAGTATCAGGCAAGGGATATGATGGGGTTCGAGGCGAGTTTCCCATTGCGTAGACACCGGGAATGACCCCCCCCCCCAGATCCCCTTGGGTAGGGAGTTCAGTGTCTGGACCTTTTCCCTGCTCCCAACAGTGCCGTGTTTGGACTTGATGCGTCCGTTCCAGTCTTGCGCACCTGAGGAATTTATTGGTGCGGCTGTAGGATACTCCCCTTGTAGAATATCATCATAATACTGTATTCCCTTTGATGGTCTAGTGGAGTCATCCTGTCTACTGGGAAAGCTAGAATACACATCAATCCAGGTTTAATGAGTTTTACACTTGTACGCAGAAAAGGGATGTGCATTTGACTGCAGGTATTAAGTCTGCGAGGGTCTGGGGATTAAAGGGAGCGATATCAATCAGCCACAAATGGAATCCATATCTAAGACTAATCCCTCTTGGCTGATCCTGTACCACACCAACCCACCAGGAATATGAGGTGTTGACCCAGATTCGCTTTGGTCCAGCTTGGCTGAGAGGGCATATACTTTATACTATGAGGCAGTTTATTCTCAGGGGCCGCTGGCTCAGTTTTGCCTCGCCTTGTTCCGGGGTAATGAATACTTGGGACAGTAATAAAGGGAAGCAATCTACATCCCGAGTGTGGCCCCACCGAGCTGTCAGCTAGGAGCCCCCTCTAACATTATGTTACCTGGAATGTAGTAGTCATAGATTTTAATGATGGCTGGTTTTCGGCCACTCACTGGGACAATCTGCTCAGCCTGAAGCTTCAGGGTCTGAGAATCAGACGTGACCTAAGAAGACAGGAGAGAATCTATATTATTGTATATTGTACAGTATATTATATAACAATATATGATGTCATATTATATTATAGGATATAACTATACATTTTATAATGGTATATGACACTACATTATATAATAGTAATTATATGTAATATGTAAATTATATGATGTAATAGTTATTATATATTAGTATATTATATAATAGTATATGATAGTATATGATGTAATAGTTATTATATATTAGTATATTATATAATAGTATATGATAGTATATAATGTAATAGCAATATCATAGTATTTGATTGTACAATACATAATAGTTTTTGCTAGTATATGGTGTAATAGTAAATAAAAGTATATGAATTCTATAATATAATAGTAATTGTATAATAGTATATATTATATAAAATTATATATATAATAGGATATGATTGTATACTATATAATAGCATATGACTGCATTATATACAGTGGGGAAAAAAAGTATTTCGTCAGCCCCCAATTGTGCAAGTTCTCCCACTTATAAAGATGAGGCCGGCCTGTAATTGTCATCATAGGTAGACCTCAACTATGAGAGACAAAATGAGAAAACTAATCCAGAAAATCACATTGTCTGATTTTTAAAGAATTTATTTGCTAATTATGGTGGAAAATAAGTATTTGGTCACCTACAAACAAGCAAGATTTCTGTCTCTCCCAGCCCTGTAACTTCTCCTTTAAGAGGCTCCTCTGTCCTCCACTCATTACCTGTAGTAATGGCTCCTGTGTGACATTGTTATCAGTATAAAAGACTCCTGTCCACAACCTCAGTCACACTCCAAACTCCACTATGGTGAAGACCAAAGAGCTGTGGAAGGACCAGAAACAAAATGGTAGCCCTGCACCAGGCTGGGAAGACTGAATCTGCAATAGGCAAGCAGCTTGGTGTGAAGAAATCACCTGTGGGAGCAATAATTAGAAAATGGAAGACATACAAGACCACTGATAATCTCCCTCCATCAGGGGCTCCACGCAAGATCTCACCCCGTGGGGTCAAAATGATCACAAGAACGGTGAGCAAAAATCCCAGAACCCCACGGGGGGACCTAGTGAGTGACCTGCAGAAAGCTGGGACTAACGTAACAAAGGCTACCATCAGTAACACACTACGCCGCCAGGGACTCAGATACTGCAGTGCCAGACGTGTCCCCCTGCTTAAGCCAGGACATATCCGGGCCCGGCTGAAGTTTGCTAGAGAGCATTTGGATGTTCCAGAAGAGTATTGGGAGAATGTCATATGGTCAGATGAAACCAAAGTAGAACTGTTTGGTAGAAACACAACTTGTCGTGTTTGGAGGAGAGTGAATGCTGAGTTGTATCCAGAGAACACCATATCTACTGTGAGGCATGGGGGGGGCAACATCATGTATGGGGCTGTTTCTCTGCAAAGGGACCAGGACGACTGATCCGTGTACATGAAAGAATGAATGGGGCCATGTATGGGGAGATTGTGAGAGCAAACCTCCTTCCATCAGCAAGGGCATTGAAGATGAAACGTGGCTGGGTCTTTCAGCATGACAATGATCCCAAGCACACCGCCAGGACAACGAAGGAGCGGCTTCGTAAGAAGCATTTCAGGGTCCTGGAGTGGCCTAGCCAGTCTCCAGATCTCAACCCCATAGAAAACCTTGGAGGGAGGTGAAAGTCCGTGTTGCCCAGCGACAGCCCCAAAACATCCCTGCTCTAGAGGAGATCTGCATGGAGGAATGGGCCGACATACCAGCAACAGTGTGTGCCAACCTTGTGAGGACTTACAGGAAACGTTTCACCTCTGTCATTGCCAACAAAGGAGATAGAACAAAGGATTGAGATGAACTTTTGTTATTGACCAAATACTTATTTTCCACCATAATTTGCAAATAAATTCTTAAAAAATCAGACAATGTGATTTTCTGGATTAGTTTTCTCATTTTGTCTCTCATAGTTGAGGTCTACCTATGATGACAATTACAGGCCGGCCTCATCTTTATAAGTGGGAGAACTTGCACAATTGGGGGCTGACTAAATACTTTTTTTTCCCCACTGTAACAGTGTATGATACTATATTATATAATATAGTAATTACTGTATATAATAGTATTTGATAGTATATTATATGATGTAACAGTAATTATATAAATAGTACATAATGGCATGATTGTATATTATACACTGTATAATAGTATGACTGTATGTAATAGTATATGATATTGTATGTTATGATGTAATAGGATATGATTGAATAATATATAATGGTATATGACAGTATATTATATGATGTAATAATATTGATATAATATATGATATAATAGAAATTATATGATAGTATATTATACAATATAATAGGATATGTCTGTACATTATTTAGTAGAATTTGATAATATATTATATAATTTAATAAGGCAGAAAAATTTTGCACTGTTCTATGTCCTGTTAGTGAAAAATCTTTTGTTAAGGGTTTTTTTGGGCAATTGTGTTTTATTTCTTCAATACATACAAAGTGCCGTTCTAACAGCAAAAACAAGCTGACTGATGCAGCCTGTGCTAGTCTGAAGAATCTGTTTGCTGAGGGGTTTCTTTTTGGTAACCAATGCATACAAAGGAGGGCAAAAAAAAAGTCATAAATAAATGTCATTTATTTCCTAATTTTCTTCAACTAGAGTTTTGTTAAAAATAAATAAATACACACTGTGTCAGAATTGTCACCAATCACTATTATATATGAAGTGAAATAAAATGTCTTGAAAAACCAGGGCAGGGGATAGGCTAAAGTATCCTGTATCCACCAGTACAAGAACTAATACTAACAACAAAAATGTTGGTGGCAACAGCAACACAACTTCTGGTCTTGGCAGCCCCTCCAGTAGCTGCAGTATTTCTGCACTTTCTCAGAATAAAGATGAAGTTTTTGAAACATAAATGTTGAGTCAGGGTTCTGAGTGTTAGTAGTGGCAGGCGGCATGCTACTGGTAGCCAAGCTGGTAGGGGCAAATCTGTTGGGAATTGTGAGGCATCCTACTGCTGACCGACAGCTGTATTCCTGCTGTTAATCATGTGACATCACTGGTGTGTGTGTGTTTGTGTGCATACTGTATATATATACAAGGTGGAGTTTCCCCTTAAGGCTGGGGGGTCCCTGTCGCTGCCACCTCCTTACCTCCTCTACATAGATAAGAATGCCGTCCTCCTTCTTCTCCACTCTCTTCACCAGCCGACTCTTCTTCAGCTGAAAAATGATTGTACAATATGTCAGAAAACAGCTGACACCAGACCCCAGGATTATCCCATGACAACCCTCCTTGCCCTCCAGACATGACCATGACCTCCAGGTATATGTGCTGGGGATAGGCAGCATAGGCAGATGCTGAGGGCACCATAGGGGAGGGGCAGCTTCTAATACCTTTGTCCTAGCCCCCCCCATGTAAGTGACACAGCTACACAAGCCTGCCTACATCACTTGGTTGACTTATAACAACTCTAGCATTCTGTTCATGAACCAGGAGGCTCAGGATGATCAGAGCTATAGATTCCTAACACTCAGTGACTATAGCCCTCATCCTTAACAGTGATGTGTCTCCGGCTACGCTATGGGGGTCTCATGAGCCATTGAAAACACTCGTTTGGCCATCGCATTCTCAGGGGGAATAATATAAATCTTTGCATCTGCCTCTATCTTTATCTTGAGCAGGAGAGCGGCCATGTTTTCTCCAATGCTTTATATCTAAGTCTAGCAAACTCAACATGGACTTCCAGTGAAGGATATGGAGTGGTGTGGGGTAAATATCCCGTCCAGCCATATATACTAAGGAGGCCGCAGGTATCTAGGGCTTGTTACTACAGACTTTTGTTCTATGCTCAGAAGACGCTATAACAGGAGCTCTCTAGGTACAGCCCTGCCAGGGCCTTCCTCCTTGCTACTATCCACAGTATGGGTCGGGCTTGGCCTTTCCTGCACAGTTCGGGTTTGGCCCCATCTCTATCTCTGTGGGTCGCTCTGAATCTGAGGGAATAGAGGGTTATGGCATTGTGAGGGCATTCACACTGACTGACAGGGACCTGACAGAAGAGCAATATGTCATTACAATAGCTTGTAGGCTGAGCAGAGGGTCGGGAGACCAAGGCTGCAGCCTCAGGAGACGTCAAGTATGACACTGACTGGCAAGGACATGAAGGAAGAGAAGAACCCTGGGAATATGTCATTACAATAGCTTGTAGGCTGAGCAGGGCGCTGGAGACCAAGGTTGCAGCCTCAGAAGACACCAGGTATGACACTGACTGGCAAGGACATGAAGGAAGAGAAGAACCCTGGGAATATGTCATTACATTAGCTTGTAGGCTGAGCAGAGGGCCTGGAGACCAAGGCTGCAGCATCAGGAGACACCAGGTATGAAACTGACTGAAGGGGAAGAGAAGAACCCTGGGCATAAGTCTTTACAATGGCTCAAAGGCTGAGCAGGGCGCCGGGAGACCAAAGCTGCAGCCTCAGAAGACTCCAGGTATGACACTGAATGGCAAGGACATGAAGGAAGAGAAGAATCTTGGGGATATGTCATTACAATGACTCATAGGCTGAGCAGGGGGCCGGGAGACTAAGACTGCTTCCTCAGGAGATGCCAGGTATGAAACTGACTGAAGGAGAAGAGAAGAACCTTGGGCATAATTCATTACAATGGCTCAAAGGCTGAGCAGGGGGCTGGGAGACCAAGACTGCTGCCTCAGGAGACGTCAGGTATGACACTGACTGGCAAGGACTTGAAGGAAGAAAAGAGCCCTGGGAATATGTTATTACAATGGCTTGTAGGCTGAGCAGGGGGCCAGGAGTCCAAGGCTGCAGCCTCAGGAGACGTCAGGTATGACACTGACTGGCAAGGACATGAAGGAAGAAAAGAACCCTGGGAATATGTTATTACGATGGCTTGTAGGCTGAGCAGGGGGCCAGGAGTCCAAGGCTGCAGCCTCAGGAGACGTCAGGTATGACACTGACTGGCAAGGACATGAAGGAAGAAAAGAACCCTGGGAATATGTTATTACGATGGCTTGTAGGCTGAGCAGGGGGCCAGGAGTCCAAGGCTGCAGCCTCAGGAGACGTCAGGTATGACACTGACTGGCAAGGACATGAAGGAAGAAAAGAACCCTGGGAATATGTCGTTACAATGGCTTGTAGGCTGAGCAGGGGGCCAGGAGACTAAGCTGCAACCTCAGGAGATGTCAGGTGTGAGCCACTCTTCCTTGTTCGGAGGAAAGACTGCTGATGGTAATAAACCTATTCCTGAAGCACCAGAAAGGATTTAGCTTTAGCTGGAGGATTCATATAACATCAGGATTTTATTTTAGTAGTTGGAGAAGCTACTCGTGAACTTACAGCACTTATGGACTCCTCAAGGGTCTTGTAACCAGACAACGTATTTATTTCCACAATGACCATGTTAGTAGCCGACCTTTTCCCAATATACCTGCAGGATGAGAGGAGATGAGAACTACAGCAATACATAAGGGTCACACTGATTGAAGAAGATGGCGTGAATACAACCAAAAGATTGTGGTTGCAGCTCTGGATATGATTGGAGGAGACCACATGATGTAACAGTACAATTGTGGTTGCAGCTCTGGATGTGATTAGAGGAGACCACATGATGTAACAGTACAATTGTGGTTGCAGCTCTGGATGTGATTGGAGGAGACCACATGATGTAACAGTACAATTGTGGTTGCAGCTCTGGATGTGATTGGAGGAGACCACATGATGTAACAGTACAATTGTGGTTGCAGCTCTGGATGTGATTGGAGGAGACCACATGATGTAACAGTACAATTGTGGTTGCAGCTCTGGATGTGATTGGAGGAGACCACATGATGTAACAGTACAATTGTGGTTGCAGCTCTGGATGTGATTGGAGGAGACCACATGATGTAACAGTACAATTGTGGTTGCAGCTCTGGATGTGATTGGAGGAGACCACATGATGTAACAGTACAATTGTGGTTGCAGCTCTGGATGTGACCTAACATAAGTTAAGACCTGTACAGGATATTACATACAGACTGGATAGTTAGTAAACATTTAGACCAGGGCTTCACAGTCTCATGGGGTCATCCGTGAGGTGCAGTAAAATCACGGAATCGCCATTAACCACATTGTGCTTGTTGAGGCAGATCTTTTACCACAATGTGCAGGTGGCCATGTATCTCCATGGAGCCCATGATAAGTGTGAACTGTGAAAGTTTGTGATGTGTTTCAGGGTAGATAATGGAAGCCGATCTACATCTCTTACTTAAACTCCACTAATATCTCCATTAGGTCACTTTTCACACACTGAGGATTCGCCGACAGCTCAAAAGCATCTTCTTTGGCTTCAGGAAGAACATTATAGCGCTGAACACCCTGCGCAAATAAACATGGAAGAAACGTGAGTGTGTAGACATGAACATGACACATAATACAATGTCCCCTCTTCATCTACAGGCCACAGGATGTCACATCTCCAGAGCACCAGCCATTGCATAAACCATGCTCCGTACCTGTGCAATCACGGTGCCGTTTCCACATACGTTCACTTTGTACTCTCTAGAGACTTCAGGAAGCTGCACTTTCTGCAGGAGCAGGCGGTTGTTGAAGTCCACTTGGAAGCGGTGGTGGAAGCCTTTCTCCGCGGTGACTTCTACTGTCAATGATCCTGCTGGACTGGTTGTAAGACCTGCAAACTTCGCAAAAGCTTGAAGGGCCACCACCGTGTCCTGAGGACCAGAGAGAGATTTCAAGATGGAGGATGAATAGAACAAACCAATGAAGAGAGGGAAGCAAAAAGCCCTACAGGAAGGATCATGGTGGGAGCTTGAGCTTCACTGTCTCACAACTGTCCAGCTGTCGCCGCTACGTACCTGCGTGGAGCAAAAGCCACCATTTGCATTCTGTTGCTTAGATAACCAGCGGACAATTGCCGCCATATCTCCAAGATCCTTCTTAGTTTTCTTTTCACAAGACGCCAGGCTCAGGAGGGCGTAGGCCGTCATCTCCATGTCCACGGAGTTTGCCTTAGACCAATATGATTGTGATTGAGGTTTGGTCTCCTGGGTCCAGTACATTAAACCATCTGCAAAGGAAAGGGTCAATGACATGGAAATATTTCATTAGCTACTGTATATGGATGATAGATGTGATACAGAAGTAGATACACAGATGATACATGGATGATACAGGTTATGCTCCAGTAGATACATGGATGATACACGTTATGTTCCAGTAGATACATGGATGATACAGGTTATGCTCCAGTAGATACATGAATGATACAGGTTATGCTCCAGTAGATACATGGATGATACACGTTATGCTCCAGTAGATACATGGATGATACACGTTATGCTCCAGTAGATACATGGATGATACATGTTATGCTCCAGTAGATACATGGACGATACAGGTTATGCTCCAGTAGATACATGGACGATACAGGTTATGCTCCAGTAGATACATGGACGATACACGTTATGCTCCAGTAGATACATGGACGATACACGTTATGCTCCAGTAGATACATGGATGATACACGTTATGCTCCAGTAGATACATGGATGATACAGGTTATGCTCCAGTAGATACATGGATGATACACGTTATGCTCCAGTAGATACATGGACGATACAGGTTATGCTCCAGTAGATACATGGATGATACACGTTATGCTCCAGTAGATACATGGACGATACAGGTTATGCTCCAGTAGATACATGGACGATACACGTTATGCTCCAGTAGATACATGAATGATACAGGTTATGCTCCAGTAGATACATGGATGATACATGTTATGCTCCAGTAGATACATGGATGATACACATTATGCTCCAGTAGATACATGGATGATACACATTATGCTCCAGTAGATACATGGATGATACACATTATGCTCCAGTAGATACATGGATGATACACATTATGCTCCAGTAGATACATGGATGATACACATTATGCTCCAGTAGATACATGGACGATACACGTTATGCTCCAGTAGATACATGGATGATACACATTATGCTCCAGTAGATACATGGATGATACACGTTATGCTCCAGTAGATACATGGACGATACAGGATAAGCTCCAGTAGATACATGGATGATACACGTTATGCTTCAGTAGATACATGAATGATACAGGTTATGCTCCAGTAGATACATGGACGATACATGTTATGCTCCAGTAGATACATGGACGATACAGGTTATACTCCAGTAGATACATGGACGATACACGTTATGCTCCAGTAGATACATGAATGATACAGGTTATGCTCCAGTAGATACATGGACGATACACGTTATGCTCCAGTAGATACATGGACGATACACGTTATGCTCCAGTAGATACATGAATGATACACGTTATGCTCCAGTAGATACATGAATGATACAGGTTATGCTCCAGTAGATACATGGACGATACAGGTTATGCTCCAGTAGATACATGGACGATACACGTTATGCTCCAGTAGATACATGGATGATACACGTTATGCTCCAGTAGATACATGAATGATACAGGTTATGCTCCAGTAGATACATGGATGATACACGTTATGCTCCAGTAGATACATGGATGATACACGTTATGCTCCAGTAGATACATGGATGATACAGGTTATACTCGAGTAGATACATGGACGATACAGGTTATGCTCCAGTAGATACATGGACGATACAGGTTATGCTCCAGTAGATACATGGATGATACAGGTTATGCTCCAGTAGATACATGAATGATACAGGTTATGCTCCAGTAGATACATGGATGATACACGTTATGCTCCAGTAGATACATGGATGATACACGTTATGCTCCAGTAGATACATGAATGATACAGGTTATGCTCCAGTAGATACATGGATGATACACGTTATGCTCCAGTAGATACATGGATGATACAGGTTATGCTCCAGTAGATACATGGATGATACACGTTATGCTCCAGTAGATACATAGATGATACAGGTTATGCTCCAGTAGATACATGGATGATACAGGTTATGCTCCAGTAGATACATGAATGATACAGGTTATGCTCCAGTAGATACATGGATGATACACGTTATGCTCCAGTAGATACATGGATGATACACATTATGCTCCAGTAGATACATGGATGATACAGGTTATGCTCCAGTAGATACATGGACGATACAGGTTATGCTCCAGTAGATACATGGATGATACAGGTTATGCTCCAGTAGATACATGAATGATACAGGTTATGCTCCAGTAGATACATGGATGATACACGTTATGCTCCAGTAGATACATGGATGATACAGGTTATGCTCCAGTAGATACATGGATGATACACGTTATGCTCCAGTAGATACATGGATGATACAGGTTATGCTCCAGTAGATACATGAATGATACAGGTTATGCTCCAGTAGATACATGGATGATACACGTTATGCTCCAGTAGATACATGGATGATACATATTATGCTCCAGTAGATACATGGATGATACAGGTTATGCTCCAGTAGATACATGGACGATACAGGTTATGCTCCAGTAGATACATGGACGATACAGGTTATGCTCCAGTAGATACATGGATGATACACGTTATGCTTCAGTAGATACATGGACGATACACATTATGCTCCAGTAGATACATGGATGATACAGGTTATGCTCCAGTAGATACATGAATGATACAGGTTATGCTCCAGTAGATACATGGATGATACACGTTATGCTCCAGTAGATACATGGATGATACACATTATGCTCCAGTAGATACATGGACGATACAGGTTATGCTCCAGTAGATACATGGACGATACAGGTTATGCTCCAGTAGATACATGGACGATACAGGTTATGCTCCAGTAGATACATGGACGATACAGGTTATGCAGCAGTGACTTTATAGGTCTCCCTATCGAGGCTGTGTTCACACTGAGCTTTGTAACACAAGTCTACAAATTTTCAAAAGTTGTTTGGTTCAGAAATAAAATGAGCCATTTCTTAATGATTTTTATGTGCTGAATTCAAATATCACAAGGAAAACTGTCAATTAGCTCCAGTTTCTATGATATCAAAGAATTCTCATTTTACTGTTATGTAAATTGTATAGATTATAGATATAATTGTGACTTCTGCAATCCTATAGGTGCAAGTTTATTGTTCATAAAATTTTGAAATATATTCTGAGGAAACTTAGCTGTATTTAAATCAACTATTTACAGACATGTCTAAGCACTTTTACAAATTATAATTCTAATTAGGCTAATATGTTATTGGGTCCTCATTCATCGGCTACTCGGCTCCTTCTCACCCGTCTCTTGTATTCAGGCATCGGACTGTCTCTGGTAAGTGTCCCGCAGTAGTCTGCAAGCATTGATGGGTTCCATTTGCCCTGATATCTTTTTTCCATAGTCACAATTTCCTGGTGAAATCGCTCACCATGTTCATCACATCAATGAATCTTTAAAGACATGTTACATCCCAGGTTTTTATATGCCTTGAGATTTTCCACCAACTCTTCATAGTTGTTACTAAGCGGAATGCTTCCCATGCAGCTTTTTCCTTGCCACGCAGCAAACGGTGAATCTCATCATCTTGAAGAAGCGCACGAATCTGAGGACCAATAAAGACTCCTTCCTTTATCTTTGCTTCACTCAACCTTGGAAACTTACATAGGAGATACTTGAATGCCTCTTCATTTTTATCCATCGCCTTTACAAAGTTCTTCATAAGACCCGGCTTGATATGTAGTGGAGGAAGCAGAATCTTTGTTGGTTTAATAAGCGCTGGATGCCTAAGATTTTTAGTCCCTGGCTGCAGTGATTGTCGGAGTGGCCAGTCTCTTTTCTTGTAGTGATCTGATCTTGCATGACTATCTCATTCACATAGGAAGCAGCAGTACTTTGTGTATCCACCCTGGAGACCAAGCACTAGCGCCGAGATGGTAACCTCGGTGTGTCAAAATTCATAAAAAAACCTAGCTTAACTCGGGCGGCGCGTCACATCCAGAAATATCCATAATTTTGTGATATTTGTAGCTCTAGTAAAAAAAAAAAAGTTATATTTTTGATATATGTATTTGTACTATATGTATTTCTGGCCCATCACACAGCATATGACCCCCTTTATTTTTAGCCACCATATGGTGTATGACCCCCTTTTTTGCCCCCCACAGTATATGAGCCCCTTTTTTTACCCCCCACACAGCATATCATCCCCCTATTTATGGCCCCCACACAGTGTATGACCCCCTTTTATATCCCCCCACACAGAGTAGTGGCCCATACTTTTTACTCACCTGTCCATGCTCCAGTCCTGGCCGCCCTCTGCTGCCTCCTCCAGGGGGCGCTATTGCCGATGCTGAAGAAGGCCAGGATGCTGTACGTAGCGTCTCAGCATTCTTTAGCGTCGTGACGTCAGTGTAGCACCGCCTAGAGGAGGCAGTGGAGGGCGGCCAGGACAGGAGCGTGGACAGGTGAGTAAAAAGTGTCAGCAGCTGCTTATTGCCGATGCGTGTCACCCAAAATGTCTTGGCGTGTCACAGGTTCGCCATCACTGCACTAGCGCAACCACCTTCAAGTCACCAAAGAGGCACCACAGATGTTGATCATAGTTTATGCATCTCAAAAGCAGTTTCATGTTGATATAAGTTTCCTTCATGTGAACCAATTAGAACTGGTGGTAGCGCCATTGCCATTGTGCAGCAAGAGCTTGGATGAATCGATAACTAGCCTCCATTCATCTGGGTTATAGCTTTCATTAAACTGCAGAGGTCATCGCATGCAACAAGATCACCCTCCTTCAAGAAGAATTGGACAAGATGCTTTTGACGGTCCCGGAACAAAGAAATCCGGACATCATCTGCTAGTCTGGAATCTAAGTTTAATTAGGATTGCATCACCTGACCTTTATTGGCTTCTTTCTATTGGTCATTCTGAGATGATGCAATTCTAGTAGATGATGAAATACTGATGATGATGATGATGATGATGCAAACTTTTCCCAGTATTGTATTAAAGGCTGTGAGAAATATCAAAAGCACCTCTGTATCATGAAAACTAGAGCCAATTTCAAAATTTGAGCATCATTTTCGATCTCAGCACCCCAAAATTAGTTGAGATCAACTGTTGTCATGTCTGAACCCATTTGTCTGTAGACCAGTGACCTGCCTTTCTTACTGCAGTTATGAGTAGTAGATTTTACTCTGCATTTCAGCTGAATTGCACATTTGACCAGAGGTTTCCTACTTCATGGCCATTACTTACAGATGTAACGTATAGTAACATGTGCTAGACATTGCTGCAATGTTAAAAAGCACCATGTGAACCCAGCCGTAGAAAAGAGACTATGATGAATAACTGGGATCAGCAGATTGTTCGCCTTTACCTGCTTTTGTGGCCTTTTCATCCAGTTTCTGCAGGACGGCGGCCCTGCTCTCTTCATAGTTTGCCAGTGTGTACACGTACGCCTTCAGTGCCAGCTTGTAGATGGAGGCGACGTCCAGGGACTCTTTCTCAATACAATTCAGAGCTTTCTCAACAATAGGATCCTGCAGCAGACAACAAACAGTTAAATGGTATTGCTATACGGGGTGTGCAGAAGTTTGCAGATAACTCCCCAGCCCCAGCGCACCGCGCTTCACACAGGAGGGACATATCATGGGGGGAGCAAATATATCATCTCAATACCTAAGATGAGCGATCGGTCACTTACACTGGGGTCTGTGGCAGACTCCAACATGGCGGCTACAACATAAGACGTCAGGGAAACCTCATCATCCACACCGCCCTGCGAAGAGAAGACGTCACAACGGGAAAGTATGAAAAACAGCAAAAATATCAGAATAGTAGGGAAGGGATCTCTACAGTAACAGCAGGTTCTATCACAAAGTCCTAGTCACAGAGACAGCACACTGTGTATAATACAATGATACGGACTTTATAGTGCACCTATTTATTGCCTGTGCCGCCACTCACCTTCATACCGCTATTGAGTACATTACTATAGTCCTGATACCCTCAGCTCATGTCCTCTCCTTACACTGTCTCTAGTGATAAGGGGGACATATCAGACCGAACTACTCTACGAGTGACGCCATACGCTGCAGTATATGGCCCTGCTGTGCCGTCACTCACCTTCATGCCGTTATTGAGTACATTACTATAGTCCTGATACCCTCAGCTCGTGTCCTCTCCTATGTGTCTCTCGTGATAAGGGGGACACATCAGACCGCTCTACTCTACAAGTGACGCCATACGCTGCAGTATATGGCCCTGCTGTGCCGCCACTCACCTTCATGCCATTATTGAGCAGCCGTCCGGTGGTCTTGAAGCAGCCATTGGGCTTCTGCTGCGATTTCAGCCACTTCATGGCTTGTGTTATGGTCTCCTCGTCGATGGCGGTGAGTTCTCTGGCCTGGCTGAAGCTCTTCACAACAAAAGCCGTGAGCCTGGAGAGGTGACGTGTGTGATAACAGGCAGCACAAAGGTGAAGACAACGTCCTAAGACAATATTTTAGATTGACCCCTCTACTGGGGACTTCATTGCCTCACAGCCCTCATCTTGGGACCGGCCGCCCCACCGCCCACAGACTGAAGTATATTTGTCTTCTTAAGACTTTCTTTTCTATGACTTACATACTCTGTATGTGAATAGAGCTATATAAATGATACAGTCGTGCCGATACCTCATCCTTGTGATGTCATAACCATACAGTCACGTGACAGCATCAGCTAAGGGCTCTAAGGCTGTATGCAGAACCATACTGGATGGACATTGTGGTCATGTGATTATGTCACATGACAGCGGGAAGGAAACGCCACATGGCGACCATCGCTGCCGCTGATTCCTCAGTAGAGCTGACAGGTAATTTCTGCTTTGTTACTCAGAGCTTCAGACACATCACTTAGACCAGACACAATGGCCGACGCTCTTCATACTCACCATGTGCTGCCATCTTGGTCACTGTTGCCAAAGGCACTGAATGACCAGTCCTTGCGCTTATACAAGAGCTGTCGGCTGTATCCTATAAAATATAGGGCGGTCATATTATTTATTGTACAGAGCCATAATAGGGGCCCCAATAGAGGTGCATGGGGCCCAGCTGTACCGCCATATACTTCATACTTTATACATGGACCATTATGGAGCACTCACCCTTGTCCAGCATATCTTTGCCCTTCTCTATAACACTAGGGTTGTGTTGACCCGAAATTTTTAAATACCAGAGGATGAAGATATTCGGGGCAAAAAGAACCATATTCTGCTCCCCACAGCCGTACGACATAGTCAGGAGATTAGCGATGTTATTCATGGCCGGCCCCATGATGTCCCCTGGGACAGGGAAAAGACACAGATAAAGCAGACAGATAGGTGGAGAGATAAATGTATATATTAGGGAATTGTGGGGTAACGGAGGAGCGCCCTATGATGCCCCCTTCAGGTCTCATATACTAGCTGTATAGAGCATCTCTCTGGAGGACCCCACACATCTGTACACTACAAGCATAGCCCAGTGATATCCGTGTATGACTCCACTTTTCCTGCACTTACTTACTGGAGGGTTCCTCCAGAGATGGCAGCTGAGTGAGGGGTCCCAGCACCAGAGGACCCCTTAGCTTTATTACTATGTACTCACCACAGACACTGATGTAGGCTTTCTCCGAGCCCAGGACATAGGAGGAAGGCAGCTCAAACTTCACCTTCTCCGATACACAAGTCACTGGAAGAAAACAGAATTGTTACATTGTGTCTCCGGCCCTCGGCTCAGACGTCTGGTTGGTCCAGACCTACAGGACAACTAATCGTGAACACTGAAGGCCCATATTAGGGTCAGGGGATGATGGGCTGGAGGACTGATGGTGAACACTGGGGGCTCATATTAGGGACAGGGGATGATGGGCTGGAGGACTGATGGTGAACACTGGGGGCTCATATTAGGGTCAGGGGATGATGGGCTGGTGGACTGATGGTGAACACTGGGGGCTCACATTAGGGACAGGGGAGGATAGATAGATTTATAATGTCCTAAGGCACAATGACTGGATTGTCGGGTAGTACCAGGTGAAGGAGGAAGAGCAGAGGCTGGATGACCAAGGAAAGGATCCCATACGGGACAATGAGACACCTCAGACCACTACTATCTGTCCAAAAAACTGATAGCAAGAGAAAGAAGCCCAAATAGTCCAGGAGGAAGAGACTGCACACAGTGACTGCAAAGGAAGAAGAGACTGCACACAGTGACTGTACAGGAGGAAGAGACTGCACACAGTGACTGCACAGGGGGAAGAGACAGCACACAGTGACTGCACAGGAGGAAGAGACTGCACACAGTGACTGCACAGGAGAAAGAGACTGCACACAGTGACTGCACAGGAGGAAGAGACTGCACACAATGACTGCAAAGGAGGAAGAGACTGCACACAGTGACTGCACAGGAGAAAGAGACTGCACACAGTGACTGCACAGGGGGAAGAGACAGCACACAGTGACTGCACAGGAGGAAGAGACTGCACACAGTGACTGCACAGGAGGAAGAGACTGCACACAGTGACTGCACAGGGGGAAGAGACAGCACACAGTGACTGCAAAGGAGGAAGAGACTGCACACAGTGACTGCAAAGGAGGAAGAGACTGCACACAGTGACTGCACAGGAGGAAGAGACTGCACACAGTGACTGCACAGGAGGAGATATTTTGGGGGTTACCGTCACAGACCAGCAGGGCGTTGTGCATCTTCTCCACTAAAGTCCCCTCAGGCTGAAAGAGAAAAAAACTTGTCTTACTATGAGCTCTCTGGAGGCGGCCATCTGTGATGTCACCATGTCAGGTAGTGAGGTCAGAAGCGTCCTCTGAGAAGCTCATTCATAAGTCACATCCAATATGGCTGCCATCTATATTCCTGTCCCCATATCTACATTTACTGATATAGGGTCATCCTCCGACGCTCTGTCAGACAATTCTTCCACTGGTCTCTAGGGGTGAATAGCCAGTACAGACCAGTCACTGAACCAGTGGTGCCCATCCCCCACCCCAGTACTCACAAGCACCAGCACAGAATGGATGACGATATCTCTCTGGCCTTTTTTAGGGATCATCGTCTTCTGCTCCCCACAAAGCTCCCCGCTCTGCACAGCCTCAGCCAAGACTGTGATATTCATCTGTCCTGGAAATCACCGTAATATAATGTTACATAATGTGATGTCAGTTAAAAGGGGGGGGGCTGTGACAACCTCT
Source organism: Leptodactylus fallax (assembly GCA_947044405.1). NCBI lineage: Eukaryota > Metazoa > Chordata > Amphibia > Anura > Leptodactylidae > Leptodactylus > Leptodactylus fallax. The sequence goes on along the minus strand of CAMRHE010000792.1, from coordinate 127,686 downwards.
CAGATATGATATATACAGCTGGTTGTCAGTAGTGATAGATGAATAGCTGTACTGTAGTATAAGGTGTGCGGATCTCATGTCTGATCACATGTCATTATATTATATCAGTGATGTCAGTAACAGGGGGCGGGGCTGTGACAACCTCTCAGACATGATATATACAGCTGGTTGTCAGTAGTAATAGATGAATAGCTGTACTGTAGTATAAGGTGTGCGGATCTCATGTCTGATCACATGTCATTATATCAGTGATGTCAGTAACAGGGGGCGGAGCTGTGACAACCTCTCAGACATGATATATACAGCTGGGTGTCAGTAGTAATAGATGAATAGCTGTACTGTAGTATAAGGTGTGCGGATCTCATGTCTGATCACATGTCATTATATTATATCAGTGATGTCAGTAACAGGGGGCGGGGCTGTGACAACCTCTCACACATGATATATACAGCAGGTTGTCAGTAGTAATAGATGAATAGATGTACTGTAGTATAAGGTGTGCGGATCTCATGTCTGATCACATGTCATTATATTATATCAGTGATGTCAGTAACAGGGGGCGGGGCTGTGACAACCTCTCACACATGATATATACAGCTGGTTGTCAGTAGTAATAGATGAATAGCTGTACTGTAGTATAAGGTGTGCGGATCTCATGTCTGATCACATGTCATTATATTATATCAGTGATGTCAGTAACAGGAGGCGGGGCTGTGACAACCTCTCAGACATGATATATACAGTTGGGTGTCAGTAGTAATAGATGAATAGCTGTACTGTAGTATAAGGTGTGCGGATCTCATGTCTGATCACATGTCATTATATCAGTGATGTCAGTAACAGGGGGCGGGGCTGTGACAACCTCTCAGACATGATATATACAGCTGGTTGTCAGTAGTAATAGATGAATAGCTGTACTGTAGTATAAGGTGTGCGGATGTCATGTCTGATCACATGTCATTATATTATATCAGTGATGTCAGTAACAGGAGGCGGGGCTGTGACAACCTCTCAGACATGATATATACAGTTGGGTGTCAGTAGTAATAGATGAATAGCTGTACTGTAGTATAAGGTGTGCGGATCTCATGTCTGATCACATGTCATTATATCAGTGATGTCAGTAACAGGGGGCGGGGCTGTGACAACCTCTCAGACATGATATATACAGCTGGTTGTCAGTAGTAATAGATGACAATTATATCTGCTTGTTTGCTTACCAATTATATTTGGAGCCACTTCCCAAGAAACAGTCTTTTTCACTCCTCCGGAGAGGCAGAAGGGCTTCTCACTTGTTCTGCTATTCGCAATTTTGTATTGGTCAGAGGGCGGTAGAGAGGCGGAGATCTGAGGGGCAAACAAAAAGTATACAACACAGTATTATGGTTTATAATTTGGGGCAGTACAGTAGAGGGTACAGTATAATAGGTTACAATCTGGAGTACAGTATGTATTTATGTAACGATGGTTTGTCAATGAACGATTGTTAGCCAATTGTTAAAAACTGGCGATTTCATCAGATGAACATCTGAGGTGTATGATCAGCATTACAAATGTTGTGAATAGTGCTATAGATATACAGTACAGACCAAAAGTTTGGACACACCTTCTCATTCCAAGAGTTTTCTGTATTTTCATGACTATACAAATTGTAGATTCACACTGAAGGCATCAAAACTATGAATTAGCACATGTGGAATTACAGTCATATGAAAAAGTTTGGGCACCCCTATTAATCTTAATCATTTTTAGTTCTAAATATTTGGGTGTTTGCAACAGCCATTTCAATTTGATATATCTAATAACTGATGGACACAGTAATATTTCAGGATTGAAATGAGGTTTATTGTACTAACAGAAAATGTGCAATATGCATTAAACCAAAATTTGACCGGTGCAAAAGTATGGGCACCTCAACAGAAAAGTGACATTAATATTTAGTAGATCCTCCTTTTGCAAAAATAACAGCCTCTAGTCGCTTCCTGTAGCTTTTAATCAGTTCCTGGATCCTGGATGAAGGTATTTTTGACCATTCCTCTTTACAAAACAATTCCAGTTCAGTTAAGTTTGATGGTCGCCGAGCATGGACAGCCCGCTTCACATGATCCCACAGATGTTCAATGATATTCAGGTCTGGGGACTGGGATGGCCATTCCAGAACATTGTAATTGTTCCTCTGCATGAATGCCTGAGTAGATTTGGATCATTGTCTTGCTGAAATATCCATCCCCGGCGTAACTTCAAATTCGTCACTGATTCTTGTACATTATTCTCAAGAATCTGCTGATACTGAGTTGAATCCATGCGACCCTCAACTTTAACAAGATTCCCGGTGCCGGCATTGGCCACACAGCCCCAAAGCATGATGGAACCTCCACCAAATTTTACAGTGGGTAGCAAGTGTTTTTCTTGGAATGCTGTGTTTTTTGGACGCCATGCATAACGCCTTTTTGTATGACCAAACAACTCGATTTTTGTTTCATCAGTCCACAGGACCTTCTTCCAAAATGAAGCTGGCTTGTCCAAATGTGCTTTTGCATACCTCAGGCGACTGTTTGTGGCGTGCTTTCAGAAACGGCTTCTTTCGCATCACTCTCCCATACAGCTTCTCCTTGTGCAAAGTGTGCTGTATTGTTGACCGATGCACAGTGACACCATCTGCAGCAAGATGATGCTGCAGCTCTTTGGAGGTGGTCTGTGGATTGTCCTTGACTGTTCTCACCATTCTTCTTCTCTGCCTTTCTGATATTTTTCTTGGCCTGCCACTTCTGGGCTTAACAAGAACTGTCCCTGTGGTCTTCCATTTCCTTACTATGTTCCTCACAGTGGAAACTGACAGGTTAAATCTCTGAGACAACTTTTTGTATCCTTCCCCTGAACAACTATGTTGAACAATCTTTGTTTTCAGATCATTTGAGAGTTGTTTTGAGGAGCCCATGATGCCACTCTTCAGAGGAGATTCAAATAGGAGAACAACTTGCAATTGGCCACCTTAAATACCTTTTCTCATGATTGGATACACCTGGCTATGAAGTTCAAAGCTCAGTGAGGTTACAAAACCAATTTTGTGCTTCAGTAAGTCAGTAAAAAGTAGTTAGGAGTATTCAAATCAATAAAATGATAAGGGTACCCAAATTTTTGCACCGGTCAAATTTTGGTTTGATGCATATTGCACATTTTCTGTTAGTACAATAAACCTCATTTCAATCCTGAAATATTACTGTGTCCATCAGTTATTAGATATATCAAATTGAAATGGCTGTTGCAAACACCCAAATATTTAGAACTAAAAATGATTAAGATTAATAGGGGTGCCCAAACTTTTTCATATGACTGTATATACTTAACAAAAAAGTGTGAAACAACTGAAAATATGTCTTATATTCTAGGTTCTTCAAAGTAGCCACCTTTTGCTTTGATTACTGCTTTGCACACTCTTGGCATTCTCTTGATGAGCTTCAAGAGGTAGTCACCTGAAATGGTCTTCCAACAGTCTTGAAGGAGTTCCCAGAGATGCAAAGCACTTGTTGGCCCTTTTGCCTTCACTCTGCGGTCCAGCTCACCCCAAACCATCTGGATTGGGTTCAGGTCTGGTGACTGTGGAGGCCAGGTCATCTGGCGTAGCACCCCATCACTCTCCTTCTTGGTCACATAGCCCTTACACAGTCTGGAGGTGTTTGGGGTCATTGTCCTGTTGGTCCAACTAAACGCAAACCGGATGGAATAGCATGCCGCTGCAAGATGCTGTGGTAACCATGCTGGTTCAGAATAAATCCCCAACAGTGTCCCCAGCAAAGCCCCCCCACACCATCACACCTCCTCCTCCATGCTTCACGGTGGGAACCAGGCATGTAGACTCCATTCCTTGTGTTCTTCTTGTGCTTGTTGCCTGTCCTTAGCAGTGGTTTCCTAGCAGCTATTTTACCATGAAGGCCTGCTGCACACAGTCTCCTCTTACCAGTTGTTGTAGAGATGTGTCTGCTGCTAGAACTCTGTGTGGCATTGACCTGGTCTCTGAGCTGCTGGTAACCTGCGATTTCTGAGGCTGGTGACTCGGATGAACTTATCCTCCGCAGCAGAGGTGACTCTTGGTCTTCCTTTCCTGGGGTGGTCCTCATGTGAGCCAGTTTCTTTGTAGCGCTTGATGGTTTTGGCCACTGCACTTGGGGACACTTTCAAAGTTTTCCCAATTTTTCGGACTGACTGACCTTCATTTCTTAAAGTAATGATGGCCACTCGTTTTTCTTTACTTAGCTGCTTTTTTCTTGCCACAATACAAATTCTAACACTCCATTCAGTAGGACTATCAGCTGTGTATCCACCTGACTTCTGAACAACACAACTGATGGTCCCAACCCCATTTATAAGGCAAGAAATCCCACTTATTAAACCTGACAGGGCACACCTGTGAAGTGAGAACCATTTCAGGTGACTACCTCTTGAAGCTCATCAAGAGAATGCCAAGAGTGTGCAAAGCAGTAATCAAAGCAAAAGGTGGCTACTTTGAAGAACCTAGAATATAAGACATATTTTCAGTTGTTTCACACTTTTTTGTTAAGTATATAATTCCACATGTGTTAATTCATAGTTTTGATGCCTTCAGTGTAAATCTACAATTTTTATAGTCATGAAAATACAGAAAACTCTTGGAATGAGAAGGTGCGTCCAAACTTTTGGTCTGTACTGTATGTATATATATATATATATATATATATATATACACACACATATAAAAAGAGCAGGACAGAACCCCTGGAATGGATTGATAAGCTCCGCCTTATGCCTGGTTTCTTCTACTTTGATGATGTCTCCAGGACTTGTACAACAGAAGAACATTTACCATTAAGGGGTCGCCCAAGTAGTTGAAGATCGAGGCTTTGAGTGTGAAGCTTTCTCCTCGAATCATTGAGTAAGGTAACTTGATATCTACAAAGAAGGGCTTGAAAGTTCTAAGGGTAGCTGGAGAAGAGAGACCTAAACCACCAGGTCCAGCGCAGAACATCTGAGCGCTCCACTCTGTGATGGTGTCTGGGGCAGTCACTGGGATCTCGTGAGAACCAGATTCACTGTAGATAATGGAGAAAGGTAAAGTGAGAACATGGAATGAACAATATGATGAGTCCTCGGGACAGAGGTCTACAGAAAGTCTTAGCTAAGTCCACATCTTCTCTAGAGCTCAAGATGGAGCCAGAACAGTGGAGGAGTCTAGATGATATCAGGAGGACAGACATAACTAGTTCATCTGCACTAGTAACATCACTAACATGTTCATAGAAAGGGCTGGAACGTGACAAGAGGCGTGATGTAAGCGTGTAACTGCACACTGCTGGGGAATGTAGTGACTATGGAGCTGAAGCTCAGTCCTCTCTAGGGATTCATTGGGTCGTCCCCATCTTGACTGGCTCTTTCACCTGATTGGTCAATCTATTTATTCCACCCCTGAGCAGTGGCGTAACTATCGCGGTCGCAGGGGGGTGTGACTGCGCCCGGGCCCGGCAGGTTACGGAGCCCGCGGCCAGCTGGAGATGGCTGGGCCCCGGACCACTATGATAGCGGTCGGGAAAAGCCTAGCTATACATACTGTTATTAGAAAGGGGCCCTGGCATATAGATGGCAGACCAGGGGAGGTGACTGAAAATAATAAATACATATAACTCACCTCTCCTGGGCACAGCGCTCTCTCCGGCGCTCCTCTGTCATGTGACTGAGGCCTGTGATTAGACCCCAGCAGCCACATAATGATGTCAGTGCACCCCACATGACTGCTGAGGCCCAATCACAGGCCTCAGGTGAGTATGAGAGTTTGTTATTTTTAATCACCTTCCCTGGGCCTCCGATTATTATACTCTGGGGTCCACTGTGTGGGGGCCACTGTGGAGCATATACTACTGTGTGGGGGGCCCACTGTGGAGCATATACTACTGTGTGGGGGCCACTGTGGGCATATAATACTGGGTGGGGGCCACTGTCGAGCATATAATACTATTTGAGGCCACTGTCAAGCATATTATACTGTTTGGGGCCCTGTAGCCATCACTATCAAGAACTTGCTGTAGGGAGGGGAAGCAGTCCCCGGGCAAAAGTTTGCACCTGGCCCACAAGACTTTAGTTACGCCACTGCCCCTGAGGATTTTATAGCTGCTTTTTTCATTATACTGCAGGGATGGAAACTGTATTAGAAGGTGATCTGGGCCTGAACTGATACAGGGATCTCACCATAACCTGTGGAACCCTCGAGCTTTAGAAGGGAATCCTAAATAGTTTGAGGTCATTAAAGTTTCCATCTCTTATGGCAATGATCTGAAACCTGTGGCCCTCCAGCGAAACCCATGAAGAACTATGCCCCCGGCAGGATTTGTTCACTTTCTTCATTTTACACTTAATTACTTTGTGAACTTAAAAATTTTAACCCTTAAAGGTGTTTTTTTTTGTTTGTTTTTTGCTATTGTGTTCGGGGGGTGTTTGGTTACCATTTTTGTATTATACTTTGTTACCATATATAACTGCCTTTTTATTATAAAACTTAGTGTAACATTCTCCTTACAACCCCCTAACTGAGCTGTTACTAAGGAAAGTCTGTCCACAGTTACAATGTAAAGATGCAGAGCTGAAGCATTGACAAAAGGGGGATGGTCACTTCAAATGGCTGTATCTTCAGTTTTATATCACCTAGAAAAATGGTTCTGATATCATAAGAAAGAGGAGATTCTCAGAGATTTACCATAACCTGAGATATTATTAGTGAGATAAACACAACTTAATATGTAGCAGTTTGTTCATGATGCATATAAAATTCCCGACTGTGTTTTTCATTAATGCTATCTCAGATTAAGTTATAGCTAGTTCTGAAATCTTTTCTAGATGGCATAAAGACAAATATACAACCATATGAAGTGACCCCCCCCCATGGTAAATGCTTCATCTCTATGTACTGCATTGTGTACATGTGTATGGACAGAGTCTCTGGCAGTGCTTAGTTAGATCATTGCTAATGGGGACTTTGCACCCTGGGTTCTATAAAATGAAAGTTTGATACATTAACAAAGTATGTTAAAAAAAGTGTTCACCCCCCCCCCCCCCACACACACACACACACCCAGACACAGAACCAAATAATTAAAAAAAAAGTCAATGAAATGGGGGGATTACACTTTAAACTTCCCTCATCCAGTGAATTCTTCATAATTGACCTGAGGCTCTACCATCGCCAGTCAGACCCCAAAGCATATGAGATCAGGAGAAGGGAAAAGGTGCGACACATGACCCCGGGGTTAGGACCAGAATGGAAACCCCGATCCATCATGAAGAATCTAACAGATGAATTACGGTAAAACTGAACTCCAGGACAACAAAAGAAGAAGATATTAGATCTGAGAACATGAAAGAAATCTTCAGATCTTCCACTACTCACGGCATCATATCCAAAGACCAAAGCCAAGTCTCTGGGAATAAAGTGCGAGGCTCTGAGCTGCCACCATCATCATCAACTTCATCCTTCGCCAAAGAAGGGGGAGAGGCAGCCGCTTCACCTGACGAATCATCTAATGCAGAAGCAAAGCCAGGAGCAACTGCAGAAACACAGAAGAAGCATTGTACACCACCACAAGAAGACAGTATAGTCAGTATATAGAGAATGTATTGCGGAGTATACATCAGTATACATCAGTATATATAGAATGTAGTGCAGAGTATACATCAGTATACATAGAATGTAGTGCGGAGTATACATCAGTATATACAGAATGTAGTGCGGAGTATACATCAGTATATATAGAATGTAGTGCGGAGTATACATCAGTATATACAGAATGTAGTGCGGAGTATATATCAGTATATAGAGAATGTAGTGCGGAGTATACATCAGTTTAGTCAGTATATATAGAATGTAGTGTGGAGTATATATCAGTATAGTCAGTATATATAGAATGTAGTGCGGAGTATACATCAGTATAGTCAGTATATATAGAATGTAGTGAGGAGTATACATCAGTATAGTCAGTATATATAGAATGTAGTGCGGAGTATACATCAGTATATATAGAATGTAGTGCGGAGTATACATCAGTATATATGGAATGTAGTGCGGAGTATACATCAGTATATATAGAATGTAGTGCGGAGTATACATCAGTATAGTCAGTATATATAGAATGTAGTGCGGAGTATACATCAGTATAGTCAGTATATATAGAATGTAGTGCGGAGTATACATCAGTATAATCAGTATATATAGAATGTAGTGAGGAGTATACATCAGTATATATAGAATGTAGTGCGGAGTATACATCAGTATATATAGAATGTAGTGCGGAGTATACATCAGTATAGTCAGTATATATAGAATGTAGTGCAGAGTATACATCAGTATATATAGAATGTAGTGCGGAGTATACATCAGTATATATAGAATGTAGTGCGGAGTATACATCAGTATATATAGAATGTAGTGCAGAGTATACATCAGTATATATAGAATGTAGTGCGGAGTATACATCAGTATAGTCAGTATATATAGAATGTAGTGCGGAGTATACATCAGTATAGTCAGTATATATAGAATGTAGTGCGGAGTATACATCAGTATAGTCAGTATGTATAGAATGTAGTGTGGAGTATACATCAGTATATATAGAATGTAGTGCGGAGTATACATCAGTATATATAGAATGTAGTGCAGAGTATACATCAGTATATATAGAATGTAGTGCGGAGTATACATCAGTATATATAGAATGTAGTGTGGAGTATATATCAGTATAGTCAGTATATATAGAATGTAGTGCGGAGTATACATCAGTATATATAGAATGTAGTGCGGAGTATACATCAGTATAGTCAGTATATATAGAATGTAGTGCAGAGTATACATCAGTATATATAGAATGTAGTGCGGAGTATACATCAGTATATATAGAATGTAGTGCGGAGTATACATCAGTATAGTCAGTATATATAGAATGTAGTGCGGAGTATACATCAGTATATATAGAATGTAGTGCAGAGTATACATCAGTATATATAGAATGTAGTGTGGAGTATACATCAGTATATATAGAATGTAGTGCGGAGTATACATCAGTATATATAGAATGTAGTGCGGAGTATACATCAGTATATATAGAATGTAGTGCGGAGTATACATCAGTATATATAGAATGTAGTGCGGAGTATACATCAGTATAGTCAGTATATATAGAATGTAGTGTGGAGTATATATCAGTATAGTCAGTATATATAGAATGTAGTGCGGAGTATACATCAGTATAGTCAGTATATATAGAATGTAGTGCGGAGTATACATCAGTATATATAGAATGTAGTGCGGAGTATACATCAGTATATATAGAATGTAGTGCGGAGTATACATCAGTATATATAGAATGTAGTGCAGAGTATACATCAGTATATATAGAATGTAGTGCGGAGTATACATCAGTATAGTCAGTATATATAGAATGTAGTGCGGAGTATACATCAGTATATATAGAATGTAGTGCGGAGTATACATCAGTATACATCAGTATATATAGAATGTAGTGCAGAGTATACATCAGTATATATAGAATGTAGTGCAGAGTATACATCAGTATAGTCAGTATATATAGAATGTAGTGCAGAGTATACATCAGTATATATAGAATGTAGTACGGAGTATACATCAGTATATATAGAATGTAGTTCGGAGTATACATCAGTATATATAGAATGTAGTGCAGAGTATACATCAGTATATATAGAATGTAGTGCGGAGTATACATCAGTATAGTCAGTATATATAGAATGTAGTGCGGAGTATACATCAGTATATAGAATGTAGTGCGGAGTATACATCAGTATATATAGAATGTAGTGCAGAGTATACATCAGTATATATAGAATGTAGTGCAGAGTATACATCAGTATATATAGAATGTAGTGCGGAGTATACATCAGTATAGTCAGTATATATAGAATGTAGTGCGGAGTATACATCAGTATATAGAATGTAGTGCGGAGTATACATCAGTATATATAGAATGTAGTGCAGAGTATACATCAGTATATATAGAATGTAGTGCGGAGTATACATCAGTATAGTCAGTATATATAGAATGTAGTGCGGAGTATCCATCAGTATATATAGAATGTAGTGCAGAGTATACATCAGTGTATATAGAATGTAGTGCAGAGTATACATCAGTATATATAGAATGTAGTGCGGAGTATCCATCAGTATATATAGAATGTAGTGCGGAGTATACATCAGTATATATAGAATGTAGTGCAGAGTATACATCAGTATATATAGAATGTAGTGCGGAGTATACATCAGTATATATAGAATGCAGTGCGGAGTATACATCAGTATATATAGAATGTAGTGCGGAGTATACATCAGTATATATAGAATGTAGTGCGGAGTATACATCAGTATATATAGAATGTAGTGCGGAGTATACATCAGTATAGTCAGTATACATATAATGTAGTGCGCAGTATACATCAGTATATATAGAATGTAGTGCGGAGTATACATCAGTATATATAGAATGTAGTGCGGAGTATACATCAGTATATATAGAATGTAGTGCGGAGTATACATCAGTATATATAGAATGTAGTGCGGAGTATACATCAGTATATATAGAATGTAGTGCGGAGTATACATCAGTATATATAGAATGTAGTGCGGAGTATACATCAGTATAGTCAGTATATATAGAATGTAGTGTGGAGTATATATCAGTATAGTCAGTATATATAGAATGTAGTGCGGAGTATACATCAGTATAGTCAGTATATATAGAATGTAGTGCGGAGTATACATCAGTATATATAGAATGTAGTGCGGAGTATACATCAGTATATATAGAATGTAGTGCGGAGTATACATCAGTATATATAGAATGTAGTGCAGAGTATACATCAGTATATATAGAATGTAGTGCGGAGTATACATCAGTATAGTCAGTATATATAGAATGTAGTGCGGAGTATACATCAGTATATATAGAATGTAGTGCGGAGTATACATCAGTATACATCAGTATATATAGAATGTAGTGCAGAGTATACATCAGTATATATAGAATGTAGTGCAGAGTATACATCAGTATAGTCAGTATATATAGAATGTAGTGCAGAGTATACATCAGTATATATAGAATGTAGTACGGAGTATACATCAGTATATATAGAATGTAGTTCGGAGTATACATCAGTATATATAGAATGTAGTGCAGAGTATACATCAGTATATATAGAATGTAGTGCGGAGTATACATCAGTATAGTCAGTATATATAGAATGTAGTGCGGAGTATACATCAGTATATAGAATGTAGTGCGGAGTATACATCAGTATATATAGAATGTAGTGCAGAGTATACATCAGTATATATAGAATGTAGTGCAGAGTATACATCAGTATATATAGAATGTAGTGCGGAGTATACATCAGTATAGTCAGTATATATAGAATGTAGTGCGGAGTATACATCAGTATATAGAATGTAGTGCGGAGTATACATCAGTATATATAGAATGTAGTGCAGAGTATACATCAGTATATATAGAATGTAGTGCGGAGTATACATCAGTATAGTCAGTATATATAGAATGTAGTGCGGAGTATCCATCAGTATATATAGAATGTAGTGCAGAGTATACATCAGTGTATATAGAATGTAGTGCAGAGTATACATCAGTATATATAGAATGTAGTGCGGAGTATCCATCAGTATATATAGAATGTAGTGCGGAGTATACATCAGTATATATAGAATGTAGTGCAGAGTATACATCAGTATATATAGAATGTAGTGCGGAGTATACATCAGTATATATAGAATGCAGTGCGGAGTATACATCAGTATATATAGAATGTAGTGCGGAGTATACATCAGTATATATAGAATGTAGTGCGGAGTATACATCAGTATATATAGAATGTAGTGCGGAGTATACATCAGTATAGTCAGTATACATATAATGTAGTGCGCAGTATACATCAGTATATATAGAATGTAGTGCGGAGTATACATCAGTATATATAGAATGCAGTGCGGAGTATACATCAGTATATATAGAATGTAGTGCGGAGTATACATCAGTATATATAGAATGTAGTGCGGAGTATACATCAGTATATATAGAATGTAGTGCGGAGCATACATCAGTATAGTCAGTATATATAGAATGTAGTGCGGAGTATACATCAGTATATATAGAATGTAGTGCAGAGTATACATCAGTATATATAGAATGTAGTGCGGAGTATACATCAGTATATATAGAATGTAGTGCGGAGTATACATCAGTATATATAGAATGTAGTGCGGAGTATACATCAGTATATATAGAATGTAGTGCAGAGTATACATCAGTATATATAGAATGTAGTGCGGAGTATACATCAGTATAGTCAGTATATATAGAATGTAGTGCGGAGTATACATCAGTATATATAGAATGTAGTGCGGAGTATACATCAGTATATATAGAATGTAGTGCGGAGTATACATCAGTATATATAGAATGTAGTGCGGAGTATACATCAGTATATATAGAATGTAGTGCAGAGTATACATCAGTATATATAGAATGTAGTGCGGAGTATACATCAGTATAGTCAGTATATATAGAATGTAGTGCGGAGTATACATCAGTATATATAGAATGTAGTGCGGAGTATACATCAGTATATATAGAATGTAGTGCGGAGTATACATCAGTATATATAGAATGTAGTGCAGAGTATACATCAGTATATATAGAATGTAGTGCGGAGTATACATCAGTATATATAGAATGTAGTGCGGAGTATACATCAGTATAGTCAGTATATATAGAATGTAGTGCGGAGTATACATCAGTATATATAGAATGTAGTGCAGAGTATACATCAGTATATATAGAATGTAGTGCGGAGTATACATCAGTATAGTCAGTATATATAGAATGTAGTGCGGAGTATACATCAGTATATATAGAATGTAGTGCAGAGTATACATCAGTATATATAGAATGTAGTGCGGAGTATACATCAGTATATATAGAATGTAGTGCGGAGTATACATCAGTATAGTCAGTATATATAGAATGTAGTGCGGAGTATACATCAGTATAGTCAGTATATATAGAATGTAGTGCGGAGTATACATCAGTATAGTCAGTATATATAGAATGTAGTGCGGAGTATACATCAGTATATATAGAATGTAGTGCAGAGTATACATCAGTATATATAGAATGTAGTGTGGAGTATACATCAGTATATATAGAATGTAGTGCGGAGTATACATCAGTATATATAGAATTTAGTGCAGAGTATACATCAGTATGCATAGAATGTAGTGCAGAGTATACATCAGTATATATAGAATGTAGTGCGGAGTATACATCAGTATATACAGAATGTAGTGCGGAGTATACTTCAGTATATATAGAATGTAGTGCGGAGTATACATCAGTATAGTCAGTATATATAGAATGTAGTGCGGAGTATACATCAGTATAGTCAGTATATATAGAATGTAGTGCAGAGTATACATCAGTATATATAGAATGTAGTGCGGAGTATACATCAGTATATATAGAATGTAGTGCAGAGTATACATCAGTATATATAGAATGTAGTGCGGAGTATACATCAGTATATATAGAATGTAGTGCGGAGTATACATCAGTATAGTCAGTATATATAGAATGTAGTGCGGAGTATACATCAGTATATATAGAATGTAGTGCGGAGTATACATCAGTATATATAGAATGTAGTGCGGAGTATACATCAGTATAGTCAGTATATATAGAATGTAGTGCGGAGTATACATCAGTATAGTCAGTATATATAGAATGTAGTGCGGAGTATACATCAGTATATATAGAATGTAGTGCGGAGTATACATCAGTATAGTCAAAATATATAGAATGTAGTGCAGAGTATACATCAGTATATATAGAATGTAGTGCGGAGTATACATCAGTATATATAGAATGTAGTGCGGAGTATACATCAGTATATATAGAATGTAGTGCGGAGTATACATCAGTATAGTCAGTATATATAGAATGTAGTGCGGAGTATACATCAGTATATAGAATGTAGTGCGGAGTATACATCAGTATATATAGAATGTAGTGCGGAGTATACATCAGTATAGTCAGTATATATAGAATGTAGTGCGGAGTATACATCAGTATATATAGAATGTAGTGCAGAGTATACATCAGTATATATAGAATGTAGTGCGGAGTATACATCAGTATATATAGAATGTAGTGCAGAGTATACATCAGTATATATAGAATGTAGTGCGGAGTATACATCAGTATATATAGAATGTAGTGCGGAGTATACATCAGTATATATAGAATGTAGTGCTGAGTATACATCAGTATATATAGAATGTAGTGAGGAGTATACATCAGTATATATAGAATGTAGTGCGGAGTATACATCAGTATTGCGGAGTATACATCAGTATATATAGAATGTAGTGCAGAGTATACATCAGTATATATAGAATGTAGTGCGGAGTATACATAAGTATATATAGAATGTAGTGCGGAGTATACATCAGTATATATAGAATGTAGTGCAGAGTATACATCAGTATATATAGAATGTAGTGCAGAGTATACATCAGTATATATAGAATGTAGTGCAGAGTATACATCAGTATATACAGAATGTAATGCGGAGTATACATCAGTATACATAGAATGTAGTGCGGAGTATACATCAGTATATATAGAATGTAGTGCAGAGTATACATCAGTATATATAGAATGTAATGCGGAGTATACATCAGTATACATAGAATGTAGTGCGGAGTATACATCAGTATATATAGAATGTAGTGCAGAGTATACATCAGTATATATAGATTGTAGTGCGGAGTATACATCAGTATATATAGAATGTAGTGCGGAGTATACATCAGTATATATAGATTGTAGTGCGGAGTATACATCAGTATATATAGAATGTAGTGCGGAGTATACATCAGTATATATAGAATGTAGTGCAGAGTATACATCAGTATACATAGAATGTAGTGCGGAGTATACATCAGTATACATAGAATGTAGTGCAGAGTATACATCAGTATATATAGATTGTAGTGTGGAGTATACATCAGTATATATAGAATGTAGTGCGGAGTATACATCAGTATATATAGATTGTAGTGCGGAGTATACATCAGTATATATAGAATGTAGTGCGGAGTATACATCAGTATATATAGAATGTAGTGCAGAGTATACATCAGTATACATAGAATGTAGTGCGGAGTATACATCAGTATATATAGAATGTAGTGCAGAGTATACATCAGTATATATAGAATGTAGTGCAGAGTATACATCAGTATAGTCAGTATATATAGAATGTAGTGCAGAGTATACATCAGTATATATAGAATGTAGTGCAGAGTATACATCAGTATATATAGAATGTAGTGTATACTATTTTTATATAGTCAAGTTTAAACCCTTCCTGCCCTCACCAGTAACGCTGTTCTAAAAATCTGTCTTAGGGGTGAGATGTGTCAGATCTGAGAGAGTTCCAGAGGGGACAGATTGGTTCCTGGGGGGCGTCTGTGATTCGATTTGCTGTGTTGATGGCCATGTGCAGGTTTCCTGGTTCCGTGTTTACATTTGACTATGCAAAGACCGGAAAAACATCTGCAGAAGAAGTCGCTGTGGTCAAGAGTCAAAGCTTGTCTTTGGTTTGGCTATTGTAGCGCTGCCATGGATATCATCTTTGTGCAGCGCATGCTGGATGGTTTTCCCTGATACTGGTGCCCTTAAACTTGTATTCGGCTCTGCAGAAATTTGGGGGGGTAATTTATTTTTTGGCTTCAGTTGTCTTCGTTGTCTTCTGTCCCCTGGTCAAGCTTTGACTTTCAACCACCGTGACCTCTGTCTGCAGATGTTTTGTCATTTTAACATAGTGAGATGTGATCACAAAACTGGTAGACCTTGACAAACCCATAAACTAAAGTCACAGACGCCCCTACACCAACAACCAGACCCCTAAAAGTCCTAAAATAAATAAGTAGAATTTTAGAACAGATTAGAAAAAAAGGTTCTGAGAAAGACTGAGAAAAAAGGGGACCAGTGATGTGGGGGAAGGGGGTGTCAGGACGAGATCAACTTAACTATGTAAAAACAGAGGTGTTATTTTCTCCATCCACTATATACAGAATGTGGTGCACAGCGTATATCAGTATAGTCAGTATACGGAATATATCAGGCACCTGCTGACGTCAGACTTAATCCCACTGGAGAAGCTGCCATCATTCCTGGGGGAAATCTCGCCATTGGTCGATTCATTCCTGATAGATGGATATAAGAGAACCTTCAATATCTGATGTATACTTATAGCAGACTCAGGTCCTGTATACAGTATATACACTGATAGAACATTCCTCATAGTTTCTACATGTTACAGATGCCGCAGTCTCTTTTGGTTGTTCTTGGCTCTCGCTCCTCTCTCCACCATCTCTTATAGACATCTCTTATTTGGACATTTTGAGACTATGAGGTCCTCCATCCTGACCCCGTCTGTCAGTCAGACCAGACCTGGCGCACACAGTCATCCTCCCACAGCTACACATGGGCAGCAGATCCCACTCATGGACTCACCTCGGTGTCCTCCTCCATTACTTCACCGCTCTTTGTTTGCATTTGGTGCATCCATCCTAGTGACCACACGTCACCTGAGCCTGGTGTGTCATGGCTGCCGCAGGGTAGGACGGGCTATGGAGAAGATGGCGCCTCAGGACTAGTTTAAGGCCTTGGAGTCCTGGACACATTTTGCTTCCTCCATCCTCTCCCTCACCTTTCTTCTTCAGCCGTTTGCAGGACCATGACTTTTCCAATGGAAATGTTTACCAATTTGTGGGGGTCATTTTTACGGCCTTCGCTGGGCGGTAGACATGGGGCTTTTATTCTACGTGTCCGTCCAGATTTCTACATTAATGTTTCAGAAGTTTTACAATATCAATGACATTTTTAATAAAAGTTTGTTTGTGTTACCAAAATGTCAGCCTGACGAGGATTGTATCGGTCTGTTTGCGGAGCGGGGTCAGGGCTCGGTTCTTGCAGGTGGATGTGTAGTTTTTATTGGTTCCATTACATAGCACATGTGACGTTATATCTCATTATTACTGTCATTGCGCATAGTTTTTGTTTATTGTATTCAGTGAGTGAATTTCTTCACCATTTTGGACATTTCAGGGGCGGGTGTTCAGAACTTTTCATATTTTTTAATCATTAGGGGGCGCTCACACTGGTACGAGTACTGTCGGTTACAAAATGTTAACAATGATTTCAAAAGGAATTATCTGTTGTCTGTTTACACCAATATATAGAATGTAATGCGGAGTATACATCAGTATATATAGAATGTAGTGCGGAGTATACATCAGTATATATAGAATGTAGTGCGGAGTATACATCAGTATATATAGAATGTAGTGCAGAGTATACATCAGTATATATAGAATGTAGTGCGGAGTATACATCAGTATATATAGAATGTAGTGCGGAGTATACATCAGTATATATAGAATGTAGTGCGGAGTATACATCAGTATATATAGAATGTAGTGCGGAGTATACATCAGTATATATAGAATGTAGTGCGGAGTATACATCAGTATATATAGAATGTAGTGCGGAGTATACATCAGTATATATAGAATGTAGTGCGGAGTATACATCAGTATATATAGAATGTAGTGCGGAGTATACATCAGTATAGTCAGTATATATAGAATGTAGTGCGGAGTATACATCAGTATATGGAATGTAGTGCGGAGTATACATCAGTATATATAGAATGTAGTGCAGAGTATACATCAGTATATATAGAATGTAGTGCGGAGTATACATCAGTATATATAGAATGTAGTGCGGAGTATACATCAGTATAGTCAGTATATATAGAATGTAGTGCAGAGTATACATCAGTATATATAGAATGTAGTGCGGAGTATACATCAGTATATATAGAATGTAGTGCAGAGTATACATCAGTATATATAGAATGTAGTGCGGAGTATACATCAGTATATAGAATGTAGTGCGGAGTATACATCAGTATATATAGAATGTAGTGCAGAGTATACATCAGTATATATAGAATGTAGTGCGGAGTATACATCAGTATATATAAAATGTAGTGCAGAGTATACATCAGTATAGTCAGTATATATAGAATGTAGTGCAGAGTATACATCAGTATATATAGAATGTAGTGCGGAGTATACATCAGTATATATAGAATGTAGTGCGGAGTATACATCAGTATATATAGAATGTAGTGCGGAGTATACATCAGTATAGTCAGTATATATAGAATGTAGTGCGGAGTATACATCAGTATAGTCAGTATATATAGAATGTAGTGCGGAGTATACATCAGTATATACAGAATGTAGTGCGGAGTATACATCAGTATATATAGAATGTAGTGCGGAGTATACATCAGTATATATGGAATGTAGTGCGGAGTATACATCAGTATATATAGAATGTAGTGCGGAGTATACATCAGTAAAGTCAGTATATATAGAATGTAGTGCGGACTATACATCAGTATAGTCAGTATATATAGAATGTAGTGCGGAGTATACATCAGTATATATAGAATGTAGTGCAGAGTATACATCAGTATACATCAGTATATATAGAATGTAGTGCAGAGTATACATCAGTATATATAGAATGTAGTGCGGAGTATACATCAGTATATATAGAATGTAGTGCGGAGTATACATCAGTATAGTTAGTATATATAGAATGTAGTGCGGAGTATACATCAGTATATAGAATGTAGTGCGGAGTATACATCAGTATATATAGAATGTAGTGCAGAGTATACATCAGTATATATAGAATGTAGTGCAGAGTATACATCAGTATATATAGAATGTAGTGCGGAGTATACATCAGTATAGTCAGTATATATAGAATGTAGTGCGGAGTACACATCAGTATATAGAATGTAGTGCGGAGTATACATCAGTATATATAGAATGTAGTGCAGAGTATACATCAGTATATATAGAATGTAGTGCGGAGTATACATCAGTATAGTCAGTATATATAGAATGTAGTGCGGAGTATACATCAGTATAGTCAGTATATATAGAATGTAGTGCGGAGTATACATCAGTATATATAGAATGTAGTGCAGAGTATACATCAGTATATATAGAATGTAGTGCGGAGTATACATCAGTATATATAAAATGTAGTGCAGAGTATACATCAGTATAGTCAGTATATATAGAATGTAGTGCAGAGTATACATCAGTATATATAGAATGTAGTGCGGAGTATACATCAGTATATATAGAATGTAGTGCGGAGTATACATCAGTATATATAGAATGTAGTGCGGAGTATACATCAGTATAGTCAGTATATATAGAATGTAGTGCGGAGTATACATCAGTATAGTCAGTATATATAGAATGTAGTGCGGAGTATACATCAGTATATACAGAATGTAGTGCGGAGTATACATCAGTATATATAGAATGTAGTGCGGAGTATACATCAGTATATATGGAATGTAGTGCGGAGTATACATCAGTATATATAGAATGTAGTGCGGAGTATACATCAGTATAGTCAGTATATATAGAATGTAGTGCGGACTATACATCAGTATAGTCAGTTTATATAGAATGTAGTGCGGAGTATACATCAGTATATATAGAATGTAGTGCAGAGTATACATCAGTATACATCAGTATATATAGAATGTAGTGCAGAGTATACATCAGTATATATAGAATGTAGTGCGGAGTATACATCAGTATATATAGAATGTAGTGCGGAGTATACATCAGTATAGTCAGTATATATAGAATGTAGTGCGGAGTATACATCAGTATATAGAATGTAGTGCGGAGTATACATCAGTATATATAGAATGTAGTGCAGAGTATACATCAGTATATATAGAATGTAGTGCGGAGTATACATCAGTATAGTCAGTATATATAGAATGTAGTGCGGAGTATACATCAGTATATAGAATGTAGTGCGGAGTATACATCAGTATATATAGAATGTAGTGCAGAGTATACATCAGTATATATAGAATGTAGTGCAGAGTATACATCAGTATATATAGAATGTAGTGCGGAGTATACATCAGTATAGTCAGTATATATAGAATGTAGTGCGGAGTATACATCAGTATATAGAATGTAGTGCGGAGTATACATCAGTATATATAGAATGTAGTGCAGAGTATACATCAGTATATATAGAATGTAGTGCGGAGTATACATCAGTATAGTCAGTATATATAGAATGTAGTGCGGAGTATACATCAGTATATATAGAATGTAGTGCGGAGTATACATCAGTATATATAGAATGTAGTGCGGAGTATACATCAGTATATATAGAATGTAGTGCGGAGTATACATCAGTATATATAGAATGTAGTGCGGAGTATACATCAGTATAGTCAGTATATATAGAATGTAGTGCGGAGTATACATCAGTATATATAGAATGTAGTGCGGAGTATACATCAGTATATATAGAATGTAGTGCGGAGTATACATCAGTATATATAGAATGTAGTGCAGAGTATACATCAGTATATATAGAATGTAGTGCGGAGTATACATCAGTATAGTCAGTAAATATAGAATGTAGTGCGGAGTATACATCAGTATATATAGAATGTAGTGCGGAGTATACATCAGTATATATAGAATGTAGTGCGGAGTATACATCAGTATATATAGAATGTAGTGCGGAGTATACATCAGTATATATAGAATGTAGTGCGGAGTATACATCAGTATATATAGAATGTAGTGCAGAGTATACATCAGTATATATAGAATGTAGTGCGGAGTATACATCAGTATAGTCAGTATATATAGAATGTAGTGCGGAGTATACATCAGTATATATAGAATGTAGTGCGGAGTATACATCAGTATATATAGAATGTAGTGCGGAGTATACATCAGTGTATATATATAATGTAGTGCAGAGTATACATCAGTATACTCAGTATATATAGAATGTAGTGCAGAGTATACATCAGTATATATAGAATGTAGTGCAGAGTATACATCAGTATATATAGAATATAGTGCGGAGTATACATCAGTATAGTCAGTATATATAGAATGTAGTGCGGAGTATACATCAGTATATATAGAATGTAGTGCGGAGTATACATCAGTGTATATATATAATGTAGTGCAGAGTATACATCAGTATACTCAGTATATATAGAATGTAGTGCAGAGTATACATCAGTATATATAGAATGTAGTGCAGAGTATACATCAGTATATATAGAATATAGTGCGGAGTATACATCAGTATATATAGAATGTAGTGCGGAGTATACATCAGTATATACAGAATGTAGTGCGGAGAATACATCAGTATATATAGAATGTAGTGCGGAGTATACATCAGTATATATGGAATGTACTGCGGAGTATACATCAGTATATATAGAATGTAGTGCGGAGTATACATCAGTATAGTCAGTATATATAGAATGTAGTGCGGAGTATACATCAGTATATATAGAATGTAGTGCGGAGTATACATCAGTATAGTCAGTATATATAGAATGTAGTGCGGAGTATACATCAGTATATATAGAATGTAGTGCGGAGTATACATCAGTGTATATATATAATGTAGTGCAGAGTATACATCAGTATACTCAGTATATATAGAATGTAGTGCAGAGTATACATCAGTATATATAGAATGTAGTGCAGAGTATACATCAGTATATATAGAATATAGTGCGGAGTATACATCAGTATAGTCAGTATATATAGAATGTAGTGCGGAGTATACATCAGTATATATAGAATGTAGTGCGGAGTATACATCAGTGTATATATATAATGTAGTGCAGAGTATACATCAGTATACTCAGTATATATAGAATGTAGTGCAGAGTATACATCAGTATATATAGAATGTAGTGCAGAGTATACATCAGTATATATAGAATATAGTGCGGAGTATACATCAGTATATATAGAATGTAGTGCGGAGTATACATCAGTATATACAGAATGTAGTGCGGAGAATACATCAGTATATATAGAATGTAGTGCGGAGTATACATCAGTATATATGGAATGTACTGCGGAGTATACATCAGTATATATAGAATGTAGTGCGGAGTATACATCAGTATAGTCAGTATATATAGAATGTAGTGCGGAGTATACATCAGTATATATAGAATGTAGTGCAGAGTATACATCAGTATACATCAGTATATATAGAATGTAGTGCAGAGTATACATCAGTATATATAGAATGTAGTGCGGAGTATACATCAGTATATATAGAATGTAGTGCAGAGTATACATCAGTATATATAGAATGTAGTGCGGAGTATACATCAGTATAGTCAGTATATATAGAATGTAGTGCGGAGTATACATCAGTATATATAGAATGTAGTGCGGAGTATACATCAGTATATATAGAATGTAGTGCAGAGTATACATCAGTATAGTCAGTATATATAGAATGTAGTGCAGAGTATACATCAGTATATATAGAATGTAGTGCGAAGTATACATCAGTATATATAGAATGTAGTGCGGAGTATACATCAGTATATATAGAATGTAGTGCAGAGTATACATCAGTATATATAGAATGTAGTGCGGAGTATACATCAGTATAGTCAGTATATATAGAATGTAGTGCGGAGTATACATCAGTATATAGAATGTAGTGCGGAGTATACATCAGTATATATAGAATGTAGTGCGGAGTATACATCAGTATAGTCAGTATATATAGAATGTAGTGCGGAGTATACATCAGTATATAGAATGTAGTGCGGAGTATACATCAGTATATATAGAATGTAGTGCAGAGTATACATCAGTATATATAGAATGTAGTGCGGAGTATACATCAGTATAGTCAGTATATATAGAATGTAGTGCGGAGTATACATCAGTATATATAGAATGTAGTGCGGAGTATACATCAGTATATATAGAATGTAGTGCGGAGTATACATCAGTATATATAGAATGTAGTGCGGAGTATACATCAGTATATATAGAATGTAGTGCGGAGTATACATCAGTATAGTCAGTATATATAGAATGTAGTGCGGAGTATACATCAGTATATATAGAATGTAGTGCGGAGTATACATCAGTATATATAGAATGTAGTGCGGAGTATACATCAGTATATATAGAATGTAGTGCAGAGTATACATCAGTATATATAGAATGTAGTGCGGAGTATACATCAGTATAGTCAGTATATATAGAATGTAGTGCGGAGTATACATCAGTATATATAGAATGTAGTGCGGAGTATACATCAGTATATATAGAATGTAGTGCGGAGTATACATCAGTATATATAGAATGTAGTGCGGAGTATACATCAGTATATATAGAATGTAGTGCGGAGTATACATCAGTATAGTCAGTATATATAGAATGTAGTGCGGAGTATACATCAGTATATATAGAATGTAGTGCGGAGTATACATCAGTATATATAGAATGTAGTGCGGAGTATACATCAGTATATATAGAATGTAGTGCAGAGTATACATCAGTATATATAGAATGTAGTGCGGAGTATACATCAGTATAGTCAGTATATATAGAATGTAGTGCGGAGTATACATCAGTATATATAGAATGTAGTGCGGAGTATACATCAGTATATATAGAATGTAGTGCGGAGTATACATCAGTATATATAGAATGTAGTGCGGAGTATACATCAGTATATATAGAATGTAGTGCGGAGTATACATCAGTATATATAGAATGTAGTGCAGAGTATACATCAGTATATATAGAATGTAGTGCGGAGTATACATCAGTATAGTCAGTATATATAGAATGTAGTGCGGAGTATACATCAGTATATATATAATGTAGTGCGGAGTATACATCAGTATATATAGAATGTAGTGCGGAGTATACATCAGTATAGTCAGTATATATAGAATGTAGTGCGGAGTATACATCAGTATATATAGAATGTAGTGCGGAGTATACATCAGTATATATAGAATGTAGTGCAGAGTATACATCAGTATACTCAGTATATATAGAATGTAGTGCAGAGTATACATCAGTATATATAGAATGTAGTGCAGAGTATACATCAGTATATATAGAATGTAGTGCGGAGTATACATCAGTATATATAGAATGTAGTGCGGAGTATACATCAGTATATATAGAATGTAGTGCGGAGTATACATCAGTATATATAGAATGTAGTGCGGAGTATACATCAGTATAGGCAGTATATATAGAATGTAGTGCGGAGTATACATCAGTATAGTCAGTATATATAGAATGTAGTGCGGAGTATACATCAGTATATATAGAATGTAGTGCGGAGTATACATCAGTATATATAGAATGTAGTGCGGAGTATACATCAGTATAGTCAGTATATATAGAATGTAGTGCGGAGTATACATCAGTATATATAGAATGTAGTGCGGAGTATACATCAGTATATATAGAATGTAGTGCGGAGTATACATCAGTATATATAGAATGTAGTGCGGAGTATACATCAGTATATATAGAATGTAGTGCAGAGTATACATCAGTATATATAGAATGTAGTGCGGAGTATACATCAGTATATATAGAATGTAGTGCAGAGTATACATCAGTATAGTCAGTATATATAGAATGTAGTGCAGAGTATACATCAGTATATATAGAATGTAGTGCGGAGTATACATCAGTATATATAGAATGTAGTGCAGAGTATACATCAGTATATATAGAATGTAGTGCGGAGTATACATCAGTATATATAGAATGTAGTGCAGAGTATACATCAGTATAGTCAGTATATATAGAATGTAGTGCAGAGTATACATCAGTGTATATAGAATGTAGTGCGGAGTATACATCAGTATATATAGAATGTAGTGTAGAGTATACATCAGTATATAAGAATGTAGTGCGGAGTATACATCAGTATATATAGAATGTAGTGCAGAGTATACATCAGTATAGTCAGTATATATAGAATGTAGTGCGGAGTATACATCAGTATATATAGAATGTAGTGCGGAGTATACATCAGTATATATAGAATGTAGTGCAGAGTATACATCAGTATATATAGAATGTAGTGCAGAGTATACATCAGTATATATAGAATGTAGTGCGGAGTATACATCAGTATAGTCAGTATATATAGAATGTAGTGCGGAGTATACATCAGTATATATAGAATGTTGTGCGGAGTATACATCAGTATATATAGAATGTAGTGCAGAGTATACATCAGTATATATAGAATGTAGTGCAGAGTATACATCAGTATATATAGAATGTAGTGCGGAGTATACATCAGTATATAGAATGTAGTGCGGAGTATACATCAGTATATACAGAATGTAGTGCGGAGTATACATCAGTATATATAGAATGTAGTGCGGAGTATACATCAGTATATATAGAATGTAGTGCGGAGTATACATCAGTATATATAGAATGTAGTGCAGAGTATACATCAGTATAGTCAGTATATATAGAATGTAGTGCGGAGTATACATCAGTATATATAGAATGTAGTGCGGAGTATACATCAGTATATATAGAATGTAGTGCAGAGTATACATCAGTATATATAGAATGTAGTGCGGAGTATACATCAGTATATATAGAATGTAGTGCAGAGTATACATCAGTATATATAGAATGTAGTGCAGAGTATACATCAGTATAGTCAGTATATATAGAATGTAGTGCAGAGTATACATCAGTATATATAGAATGTAGTGCGGAGTATACATCAGTATATAGAATGTAGTGCGGAGTATACATCAGTATATATAGAATGTAGTGCAGAGTATACATCAGTATATATAGAATGTAGTGCGGAGTATACATCAGTATATATAGAATGTAGTGCGGAGTATACATCAGTATATATAGAATGTAGTGCGGAGTATACATCAGTATATATAGAATGTAGTGTGGAGTATACATCAGTATATATAGAATGTAGTGCAGAGTATACATCAGTATATATAGAATGTAGTGCAGAGTATACATCAGTATATATAGAATGTAGTGCAGAGTATACATCAGTATATATAGAATGTAGTGCAGAGTATACATCAGTATAGTCAGTATATATAGAATGTAGTGCGGAGTATACATCAGTATAGTCAGTATATATGGAATGTAGTGCAGAGTATACATCAGTATATATAGAATGTAGTGCGGAGTATACATCAGTATATATAGAATGTAGTGCAGAGTATACATCAGTATATATAGAATGTAGTGCAGAGTATACATCAGTATACATAGAATGTAGTGCGGAGTATACATCAGTATAGTCAGTATATATAGAATGTAGTGCAGAGTATACATCAGTATATATAGAATGTAGTGCAGAGTATACATCAGTATAGTCAGTATATATAGAATGTAGTGCGGAGTATACATCAGTATAGTCAGTATATATAGAATGTAGTGCAGAGTATACATCAGTATAGTCAGTATATATAGCATGTAGTGCGGAGTATACATCAGTATATACAGAATGTAGTGCGGAGTATACATCAGTATATATAGAATGTAGTGCGGAGTATACATCAGTATATATAGAATGTAGTGCGGAGTATACATCAGTATAGTCAGTATATATAGAATGTAGTGCGGAGTATACATCAGTATAGTCAGTATATATAGAATGTAGTGCGGAGTATACATCAGTATATACAGAATGTAGTGCGGAGTATACATCAGTATATACAGAATGTAGTGCGGAGTATACATCAGTATATATAGAATGTAGTGCGGAGTATACATCAGTATATATAGAATGTAGTGCAGAGTATACATCAGTATATATAGAATGTAATGCAGAGTATACATCAGTATACATAGAATGTAGTGCGGAGTATACATCAGTATATATAGAATGTAGTGCGGAGTATACATCAGTATATATAGAATGTAGTGCAGAGTATACATCAGTATATATAGAATGTAGTGCAGAGTATACATCAGTATAGTCAGTATATATAGAATGTAGTGCAGAGTATACATCAGTATAGTCAGTATATATAGAATGTAGTGCGGAGTATACATCAGTATAGTCAGTATATATAGAATGTAGTGCGGAGTATACATCAGTATAGTCAGTATATATAGAATGTAGTGCAGAGTATACATCAGTATAGTCAGTATATATAGAATGTAGTGCGGAGTATACATCAGTATATACAGAATGTAGTGCGGAGTATACATCAGTATATATAGAATGTAGTGCGGAGTATACATCAGTATATATAGAATGTAGTGCGGAGTATACATCAGTATATATAGAATGTAGTGCAGAGTATACATCAGTATATATAGAATGTAGTGCGGAGTATACATCAGTATAGTCAGTATATATAGAATGTAGTGCGGAGTATACATCAGTGTAGTCAGTATATATAGATTGTAGTGCGGAGTATACATCAGTATATATAGAATGTAGTGCAGAGTATACATCAGTATAGTCAGTATATATAGAATGTAGTGCGGAGTATACATCAGTATATACAGAATGTAGTGCGGAGTATACATCAGTATATATAGAATGTAGTGCAGAGTATACATCAGTATATATAGAATGTAGTGCGGAGTATACATCAGTATAGTCAGTATATATAGAATGTAGTGCGGAGTATACATCAGTGTAGTCAGTATATATAGAATGTAGTGCGGAGTATACATCAGTATATACAGAATGTAGTGCGGAGTATACATCAGTATAGTCAGTATATATAGAATGTAGTGCGGAGTATACATCAGTATATATAGAATGTAGTGCGGAGTATACATCAGTATATATAGAATGTAGTGCGGAGTATACATCAGTATATATAGAATGTAGTGCGGAGTATACATCAGTATAGTCAGTATATATAGAATGTAGTGCGGAGGGTATATAGGGGCAGGGTATATCATGGGGTGTGTTTCAGGATATATTGGGGGGGGAATATATATATATATATATATATATATATATGAACCTCTGCCTGGTCTGGATATGGCTGGTTTTCTGACCACTCCTACGTCTTTTATAGATGTAATTTCTGCACCTAGATAGGAGGAGATATTGTGGTTACTTTATAGATTATTTTGGTATTTTTTCGCCTCTTCCTCCTTCGCTGCGTCTCCACGACTTTCCTACAAATAGGGGATTTTTTTCTTCCATTTTCTGGATTTTTGGACATTTGCTTTGTCTTGTTATGGTTTTATTTCAGGTGATTTTTACAGTTTTTTAGTATTTCGTAGGTTTCGCACTTCTTACATTAGTTCTGGATTATTTTCGGCATTTCTATCACCGCCCGGTAATGGCGATGACGCTCGATGTACGAGATTGTCTGATTTCTTTGTAAAGTTGATATTGGGGGTGTTTTATGCCTGCTTTTTAACCCTTTATACCCTGCAGTGACTACAGTCCTATGACCGGGCCGGCACCCTTGATCTGTATAGGATTAGCCGGCGCTATCAGATAGGTTGCCAACTGGCTGGAAATGTGTCACAGTCCATGAACATGACCCTACACAGGTCACAGTCCATGAACATGACCCTATACCGGTCACAGTCCATGAACATGACCCTACACAGGTCACAGTCCATGAACATGACCCTACACAGGTCACAGTCCATGAACATGACCCTATACCGGTCACAGTCCATGAACATGACCCTACACAGGTCACAGTCCATGAACATGACCCTACACAGGTCACAGTCCACAGAAACGACCCTACATCGGTTACAATCCATTGACACGACCTTACACCAGTCACAGACCACAGACATGACCCTACACAGGTCACAGTCCATGGCCCTGCTATGCACATCACCAGAACTAGAACGTATAGTACAGGTGACCATCATGACCTACAATACCCCATTTCCTTTTAGTACACTCCAGGTAGCTGAGATATGGGGTGCTGTAGAGCTGATTTAGCTGTTCCTGAAATGTGTGGTCCGCAGATATTTTACACCATAGATAATGGGATGACTACTAAAGTGCACCACTAGTTATAGAGAACACCCATAAGTGGTGACCCCACCGGCTGTAAAGTAAATGGGATGTGCAGCATGCTACAACCGCATCATAGGTGGGCTCAGTGCACGGACCCCAATGACGGGAACTTCTCAGTGGTCACAAGTGCTCTATAGCTGGGGTGCATTATATCACATGTACACACCTGAAGGTCTTTTCTGGAGAAATATTCCTCCATGCCCACTTGGGGTAACAGGGGTATCTGAGGGGGCATCACTGGCACAACCCACACTAGAGCAATACAGGGGGCACAGCAGGAGGGTCTGTCATAGCTCTCGTATAGAAGGTAAACCTGGACCAGTCACTGCGCCACTTACCTCGTGATTATGGCAGAAGGATCCCACTGCCCGGTCCGAGCGTCACCATCAGGATCGTACACTGCGTGTGATCAGTAATGTAACGTACAACATACAGGGATTACTTACTGCGCCAAGAGCAGGTGGTTGGAGCGACAATATCCAAACTGGTCAGGAAGTAGACGTCCTACTCCTGAGGAGGAGAGCAAGAACCCATCACTGATACAGGGGGGGGGGGCGGGAGGAGAAGCACCGCGCGGCACCCACAAAAAGGGGACAAGGGGGGAAATATTGTGGGGGGCCCCTAAAAAAAGGGCGAGAGAAGTACTACTGTGCGGTACCCATATATACAGGGGAGGGCAAGAGAAGTACTACTGTGCGGTACCCATATATACAGGACAAGAGAAGTACTACTGTGCGGTACCCATATATACAGGACAAGAGAAGTACTACTGTGCGGTACCCATATATACAGGACAAGAGAAGTACTACTGTGCACTGTCCATATATACAGGATAAGAGAAGTGGTACTGTGCACTGTCCATATATACAGGAGGAGAGAAGTGGTACTGTGCACTGTCCATATATACAGGAGGAGAGAAGTGGTACTGTGCACTGCCCATATATACAGGATAAGAGAAGTGGTACTGTGTACTGTCCATATATACAGGAGGAGAGAAGTGGTACTGTGCACTATCCATATATACAGGACAGGAGAAGTGGTACTGTGCACTGTCCATATATACAGGACTAGAGAAGTGGTACTGTGCACTGTCCATATATACAGGACAGGAGAAGTGGTACTGTGCACTGTCCATATATACAGGATAAGAGAAGTGGTACTGTGCACTGTCCATATATACAGGAGGAGAGAAGTGGTACTGTGCACTGTCCATATATACAGGAGGAGAGAAGTGGTACTGTGCACTGTCCATATATACAGGACAAGAGAAGTACTACTGTGCGGTACCCATATATACAGGACAAGAGAAGTACTACTGTGCGGTACCCATATATACAGGACAAGAGAAGTACTACTGTGCACTGTCCATATATACAGGAGGAGAGAAGTGGTACTGTGCACTGTCCATATATACAGGACAAGAGAAGTACTACTGTGTGGTACCCATATATACAGGACAAGAGAAGTGGTACTGTGCGGTACCCATATATACAGGACAAGAGAAGTGGTACTGTGCACTGTCCATATATACAGGAGGAGAGAAGTGGTACTGTGCACTGTCCATATATACAGGAGGAGAGAAGTGGTACTGTGCACTGTCCATATATACAGGAGGAGAGAAGTGGTACTGTGCACTGTCCATATATACAGGACAAGAGAAGTACTACTGTGCGGTACCCATATATACAGGACAAGAGAAGTACTACTGTGCGGGACCCATATATACAGGACTAGAGAAGTGGTACTGTGCGGTACCCATATATACAGGACAAGAGAAGTGGTACTGTGTACTGTCCATATATACAGGACAAGAGAAGTACTACTGTGCGGTACCCATACATACAGGACAAGAAAAGTGGTACTGTGCACTGTCCATATATACAGGAGGAGAGAAGTGATACTGTGCACTGTCCATATATACAGGAGGAGAGAAGTGGTACTGTGCACTGTCCATATATACAGGATAAGAGAAGTGGTACTGTGCACTGTCCATATATACAGGACTAGAGAAGTGGTACTGTGCACTGTCCATATATACAGGACTAGAGAAGTGGTACTGTGCACTGTCCATATATACAGGACTAGAGAAGTGGCACTGTGCACTGTCCATATATACAGGATAAGAGAAGTGGTACTGTGCACTGTCCTTATATACAGAATAAGAGAAGTGGTACTGTGCACTGTCCATATATACAGGACTAGAGAAGTGGTACTGTGCACTGTCCATATATACAGAATAAGAGAAGTGGTACTGTGCACTGTCCATATATACAGAATAAGAGAAGTGGTACTGTGCACTGTCCATATATACAGGACTAGAGAAGTGGTACTGTGCACTGTCCATATATATACAGGAGGAGAGAAGTGGTACTGTGCACTGTCCATATATACAGGACTAGAGAAGTGGTACTGTGCACTGTCCATATATACAGGACTAGAGAAGTGGTACTGTGCACTGTCCATATATACAGGACAAGAGAAGTGGTACTGTGCACTGTCCATATATACAGGACTAGAGAAGTGGTACTGTGCACTGTCCATATATACAGGATAAGAGAAGTGGTACTGTGCGCTGTCCATATATACAGGACAAGAGAAGTGGTACTGTGCACTGTCCATATATACAGGACTAGAGAAATGGTACTGTGCACTGTCCATATATACAGGATAAGAGAAGTGGTACTGTGCACTGTCCATATATACAGGATAAGAGAAGTGGTACTGTGCACTGTCCATATATACAGGACTAGAGAAGTGGTACTGTGCACTGTCCATATATACAGAATAAGAGAAGTGGTACTGTGCACTGTCCATATATACAGAATAAGAGAAGTGGTACTGTGCACTGTCCATATATATAGGACTAGAGAAGTGGTACTGTGCACTGTCCATATACAGTATACAGGATAAGAGAAGTGATACTGTGCACTGTCCATATATACAGGAAAAGAGAAGTGGTACTTTGCACTGTCCATATATACAGGACTAGAGAAGTGGTACTGTGCACTGTCCATATATACAGGATAAGAGAAGTGGTACTGTGCACTGTCCATATATACAGAATAAGCGAAGTGGTACTTTGCACTGTCCGTATATACAGGATAAGAGAAGTGGTACTGTGCACTGTCCATATATACAGAATAAGAGAAGTAGTACTGTGCACTGTCCATATATACAGAATAAGAGAAGTGGTACTGTGCACTGTCCATATATACAGGACTAGAGAAGTGGTACTGTGCACTGTCCATATATATACAGGAGGAGAGAAGTGGTACTGTGCACTGTCCATATATACAGGATAAGAGAAGTGGTACTGTGCACTGTCCATATATACAGGATAAGAGAAGTGGTACTGTGCACTGTCCATATATACAGGATAAGAGAAGTGGTACTGTGCACTGTCCATATATATAGAGTAAGAGAAGTGGTACTGTGCACTGTCCATATATACAGGACTAGAGAAGTGGTACTGTGCACTGTCCATATATACAGGACTAGAGAAGTGGTACTGTGCACTGTCCATATATACAGTACAAGAGAAGTGGTACTGTGCACTGTCCATATATACAGGACTAGAGAAGTGGTACTGTGCACTGTCCATATATACAGTACAAGAGAAGTGGTACTGTGCACTGTCCATATATACAGGACTAGAGAAGTGGTACTGTGCACTGTCCATATATACAGAATAAGAGAAGTGGTACTGTGCACTGTCCATATATACAGGATAAGAGAAGTGGTACTGTGCACTGTCCATATATACAGGACTAGAGAAGTGGTACTGTGCACTGTCCATATATACAGGATAAGAGAAGTGGTACTGTGCACTGTCCATATATACAGGATAAGAGAAGTGGTACTGTGCACTGTCCATATATACAGGAGGAGAGAAGTGGTACTGTGCACTGTCCATATATACAGGACTAGAGAAGTGGTACTGTGCACTGTCCATATATACAGGATAAGAGAAGTGATACTGTGCACTGTCCATATATACAGGACAGGAGAAGTGGTACTGTGCACTGTCCATATATACAGGACAGGAGAAGTGGTACTGTGCACTGTCCATATATACAGGATAAGAGAAGTAGTACTGTGCACTGTCCATATATACAGGACTAGAGAAGTAGTACTGTGCAGTATATACATGTGATTATTACTAGGTGCCACTAACCTGAATGATATCCTTTATGTCCTTCTTTTTCTCGGGATACGAGTATCCTCCCCACCACCTCCAGGGATAATCTGAGTTGTCGCTGTTATTGTCCTCCTCTCGCTTCCTGTCCCGGCAGTAGTAGTAGTCTGGACTCTCTGTATTAATAGAGGTGCGTTGCGGCGTCACCATATTCTTTATCTGTAAGCACAGAAGTGACATTGTTATTATACTACTTTATTATATTAATATATTACTGTGAGGCCTCATTCACATGATCAGGTATTTGGCCTTCGCAGTATTTTGTCTTCGCAGGTTGTGCCGATCCTTCCATTATAGTTTCTTTCTATAGGTTCCACTTTAGGTTTTGATACGGAGTCTGTGCTGAGGCTCCTGTATGATTTTTGGTACAATGCATCAGTCTCCATACCTTGCTCTCGGTCAGTTCAGCCTCAGGTTTCATCATCACGACGCTCTTGTCCACCGCACGCAGCGCACACAGGGAACCGCCATTAGCCTGAAGGTGCAGCTTGATGTTTGAGCCGGGTAGAGCTTCCTCCTCCGAGAACTTAAGACTGACCTAGAAATGAAGAGACGAGATTCACATTACAAGAGCGGATATAAGAGCGGACATATTATGAGGGGTCACATTATAAGAGCGGACACATTATGAGGGGGACACATTATTAGGGGTCACATTATAAGAGCGGACACGTTATTAGGGGTCACATTATAAGAGCGGACACATTATGAGGGGTCACATTATAAGAGCGGACACATTATGAGGGGGACACATTATTAGAGGTCACATTATAAGAGTGGACACATTATGAGGGGTCACATTATAAGAGCGGACACATTATGAGGGGTCACATTATAAGAGCGGACACATTATGAGGGGTCACATTATAAGAGCGGACACATTATGAGGGGGACACATTATTAGGGGTCACATTATAAGAGTGGACACATTATTAGGGGTCACATTATAAGAGCGGACACGTTATTAGGGGTCACATTATAAGAGCGGACACGTTATTAGGGGTCACATTATAAGAGCGGACACATTATGAGGGGTCACATTATAAGAGCGGACACATTATGAGGGGGACACATTATTAGAGGTCACATTATAAGAGTGGACACATTATGAGGGGTCACATTATAAGAGCGGACACATTATGAGGGGTCACATTATAAGAGCGGACACATTATGAGGGGTCACATTATAAGAGCGGACACATTATGAGGGGGACACATTATTAGGGGTCACATTATAAGAGTGGACACATTATTAGGGGTCACATTATAAGAGCGGACACGTTATTAGGGGTCACATTATAAGAGCGGACACATTATAAGAGTGAACACATTATGAGGGGTCACATTATAAGAGTGGACGCATTATGAGGGGTCACATTATAAGAGCGGACACATTATGAGGGGTCACATTATAAGAGCGGACACATTATGAGGGGTCACATTATAAGAGCGGACACATTATGAGGGGGACACATTATTAGGGGTCACATTATAAGAGTGGACACATTATGAGGGGTCACATTATAAGAGCGGACACGTTATTAGGGGTCACATTATAAGAGTGGACACATTATGAGGGGGACACATTATTAGGGGTCACATTATAAGAGTGGACACATTATGAGGGGGACACATTATTAGGGGTCACATTATAAGAGTGGACACGTTATTAGGGGTCACATTATAAGAGCGGACACATTATAAGAGCGGACACATTATGAGGGGTCACATTATAAGAGTGGACACATTATGAGGGGTCACATTATAAGAGTGGACACATTATGAGGGGTCACATTATAAGAGCGGACACATTATAAGAGCAAACACATTAT
This sequence comes from Leptodactylus fallax, assembly GCA_947044405.1. Taxonomy (NCBI): domain Eukaryota; kingdom Metazoa; phylum Chordata; class Amphibia; order Anura; family Leptodactylidae; genus Leptodactylus; species Leptodactylus fallax. The sequence goes on along the minus strand of CAMRHE010000792.1, from coordinate 92,560 downwards.
GAGGGGTCACATTATAAGAGTGGACGCATTATGAGGGGTCACATTATAAGAGCGGACACATTATGAGGGGGACACATTATTAGGGGTCACATTATAAGAGTGGACACATTATGAGGGGTCACATTATAAGAGCGGACACGTTATTAGGGGTCACATTATAAGAGTGGAAACATTATGAGGGGGACACATTATTAGAGGTCACATTATAAGAGTGGACACGTTATTAGGGGTCACATTATAAGAGCGGACACATTATGAGGGGTCACATTATAAGAGCGGACACATTATGAGGGGGACACATTATTAGGGGTCACATTATAATAGTGGACACATTATGAGGGGGACACATTATTAGGGGTCACATTATAAGAGTGGACACATTATGAGGGGGACACATTATTAGGGGTCACATTATAAGAGTGGACACATTATGAGGGGTCACATTATAAGAGCAGACACGTTATTAGGGGTCACATTATAAGAGCGGACACGTTATTAGGGGTCACATTATAAGAGCGGACACGTTATGAGGGGGACACATTATTAGGGGTCACATTATAAGAGCGGGCACATTATGAGGGTGTAAGGGTTAAAACATAATTTGTATTATATTCTATAACGCAGTATACAGAAGACACAGGGTGAAATGTTCTCCATGCAGACTAAATAGTTTAGAGATAGAATATAGTCTCAGGGTCTGGGAAGAATATCAACAGTTCTGCTGTTCTCAGAGATGTACCATTCTCAGGAAAGATAAGGAGAACATTTAGATTAGGTGAAAAGGAAACATCTGGGGTGATGGGAAACTGTGAATCTGCCCAGAAGCGGAACCGGAAAGACCAAATATGTACATTGGTCACATGACTGTTGTGTAACCAACTTGCCTTTAAAACTTGTATGAACTATACAATAAACGAAATCATTCTTACTAGACTCCTGGGTGTGTCTGTAGTTTGTTTTCCTCGAGCTCGATATTGTTCTTTATTTAATTAGGATTACGGTGACATGCATCCCGGGGGGAACTTAACCCCCGACAAGGGGGACACATTATTAGGGGTCACATTATAAGAGCAGACACGTTATGAGGGGTCACATTATAAGAGTGGACACATTATGAGGGGGACACATTATAAGAGCGGACACATTATGAGGGGGACACATTATTAGGGGTCCCATTATAAGAGCGGTCACATTATGAGGGGGACACATTATTAGGGGTCACATTATAAGAGCGGACACATTATTAGGGGTCACATTATAAGAGCGGACACATTATGAGGGGGACACATTATGAGGGGTCACATTATAAGAGCGGACACATTATGAGGGGTCACATTATAAGAGAGGACACATTATGAGGGGTCACATTATAAGAGTGGACACATTATGAGGGGTCACATTGAGGCCCCCTCCAGCTTGGGACTGACACTCACCTTATGCTTGAGGAATACGGGCACTTGGACTTGTGTCGTGTCTGCGGCCATTCTGCCAGATGGGGACACAGTGTAAACCAGTAACTTTCCTGATGGAGAAATTTCCTTCATAGGAAGGGGGAACTGGAAGGATCCGGAGAGAGCTGAAATACAGGATAAGACGCACAAGTCAGAAGTGCAAGGAGGGCGGAGAAGAGATGTCCAGGATCTGCGGGGCGGGGGACTCACTTTCTGGCTTCTTCACCGTCTTCTGTCCTCCAACACTCACTTTGCTATTGACAAGGACCTGAAAGAGAAGAAAACACTAAAAAACCGAGGAAGACAAAGATGGCGACAAGAAAGTCAAGCACATAGTCACTGACCAAGCAGGTAGTCACACTTAAAGGGACGCTCCAGTCTTATGTATCACTAGGCTATAACTGTATGATATGCTTTGTGAGATCTCTGCCTGCCATCAGGGAAAGGAATCGAGTCTGGTTGTATTCAGGGCTGGACACTGAACCTAGTCCTGCTAACACAGCTGAGGGTTTGCTGCAATCGGCCTGGACAATCCTCAGTGAGCTCTGAACAAATCACATCTATGTCTGATCTATTCTCACCAAATAGAAAAAAACAACGTCGTCTTTCGTTTCCTCCTCAAGGGTGAAGTCCACGGTGACTGTGACATCCTCATGAATCTGCGCCGAGCTCTTCACCGGTTGGATATACACTGAGCTTTTGGTCGGCATATACAGGTCCTTAAGGAAGAGAGAGGCAGTGCCGTGGCTGACGGACACCTTCCCAGAGCTGTAGGGTTCATCTTTTTCATCAGACGAGGCCTAAAAATTGAAAGTCAAAAAGAGGAGAGGAGAGTAGTACATCATTAGGCCGCCGCCCACATGACTAGTGCATATTGTATGGGTGGGGTTGTAGTCGTATCATATAAAGACATAGCTAATGTCATCGAGCCCCTAGAGAAGGGGGCGGAGTTTGGTGATGTCATACACTATAGATCACTATACCCTCTTACTTATTGATCCACCAGTCCCCTTTTCTTTCTATAACCCGTTACCCCAGGACTACTACTGTGCTGGTGCTCCACACAACTTTTCCATCATCTCTACCTACTGGCTATAAAGCATGGTCTGCAGGCCCCGTGTCCTATCATTCACACCATTGGTCAGTTTATCTAATACGATAGCTTCCCAGTAAGTCAAGACTGAGCCCCCCAATAGAATTTATTGTAGGGGCCCCAGTACAGCATACCTGTTGCCTCTTCACTAATTCCTAAAATTGCCCCCACACTCTTCTTTTTTAGATGCCCGGCCCTTGCCATGACTTTCTAGGTCCTGGGGTCTGGTCTGTAGTCCGCGGACTCAGGTTCTACACATAAGTTAATAAAAAGGAACCCTTTACATTCTAAGCTATAGCATCACCTTGTGAGTAACGGATATGATGCTGTGCCTCGTACAGCGACCACGACATTATGGGCCATCGTGATCAGCAGGACCCTCATGTTACTCCATCCTCTAAGAGCCCAGCAGCGCCTCCTACAGGATGTCATCCTTGGTTGGATTTCCTCTCCACTTACCTGTAATGTAACAGAGTCTTTTCCCCATTCCGAGGTAGGCAACTGAAATGAGACCTCCCCCTTAGAGTCGGTCACGTACGCCTCTTTCCTCGTCTCTCCTTTCGCTCTGATGCTGAGATTAACCTTTTTATTGCAGAGAGGTTTCCCATCATAAGACTCCAACACCAACTGAGGCCGAGAAAACACAAGTTCTATTTTACAGGAGACTCCGCTTAGGAGCTATCCCTTAACATTGAACACATCACAAAATGTCCCCCTGCTGGAACCCTGCGTGATCAGCTGTAGCCTGGGGCTAAGTGTTCACTTTCCCTGCAGCTCCACCACAGGGAAGATGAGGTATTACACAATGTCCATTCACATCAATGACTGTCTGTGTAATGCAGGACTGGGCAGGCCCTCCAGAGCAATGGACGCTCTTTGTAGCCCCTCACCTTGCCTCTGTAGGGGGCCCCAGGCTGGTAATAGCTCTTTGTCTCCTTAAACGTTATCTTGGTGATGTCGGCCTTAATGCTGACAATCTTGTTCGGAGCGCTGAATTTCACTTCTGGATAGATGGAAGAAAAAGAAATGTGACGATAACTAAGTGATATGGACAGAGGACGCCAACTGACTGTCCCTATAGCCCTCACCCACCCCTGCTGTGCTGGCTCAGGACCGGCCCGACCCCTGCCTGTCCTCAGAGCCCTCACCCACCCCCGCTGTGCTGGCTCAGGACCGGCCCGACCCCTGCCTGTCCCTATAGCCCTCACCCACACCTGCTGTGTTGGCTCACAACCGGCCCAACTCCTGTCCTCAGAGCCCTCACCCACCACCGGTGTTCTGGCTCAGGACCGGCAAGACCCCAGCCTGTCCTCAGAGCCCTCACCCACACCCGCTGTGTTGGCTCAGGACCGGCTGACCTCAGCCTGTCCCTATAGCCCTCATCCACCCCTGCTGTGCTGGCTCAGGACCAGCCCGACCCCTGCCTGTCCTCAGAGCCCTCAACCACCCCCGCTGTGCTGGCTCAGGACCGGCCCGACCCCTGCCTGTCCCTATAGCCCTCACCCACACCTGCTGTGCTGGCTCACGACCGGCCTGACCCCAGTCTGTCCTCAGAGCCCTCACCCACCACCGGTGTGCTGGCTCAGGACCGGCCTGACCCCTGCCTGTCCTCAGAGCCCTCACCCACACCCGCTGTGCTGGCTCAGGACCGGCCCGACCCCTGTCTGTCCTCAGAGCCCTCACCCACCCCTGCTGTGCTGGCTCAGGCCCGGCTCAACCCCTGTCCACAGAGCCCTCACCCACCCCTGCTGTGCTGACTCAGGACCGGCCCGACCCCTGCCTGTCCCTATAGCCCTCACCCACACCCGCTGTGATGGCTCAGAACTGGCCCGACCCCTGTCTGTCCTCAGAGCCCTCACCCACCCCTGCTGTTCTGGCTCAGGACCGGCCTGACCCCTGTCTATCCTCAGAGCCCTCACCCACACCCGCTGTGCTGGCTCAGGACCGGCCCGACCCCTGTCTATCCTCAGAGCCCTCACCCACACCCGCTGTTCTGGCTCAGGCCCGGCCCGACCCCTGCCTGTCCCTATAGCCCTCACCCACCCCTGCTGTGCTGGCTCAGGACCGGCCCGACCCCAGCCTGTCCCTATAGCCCTCACCCACCCCTGCTGTGCTGGCTCAGGACCGGCCCGACCCCAGCCTGTCCCTATAGCCCTCACCCACCCTGCTGTGCTGGCTCAGGACCGGCCCGACCGCAGCCTGTCCCTATAGCCCTCACCCACCCCTGCTGTGCTGGCTCAGGACCGGCCCGACCCCAGCCTTTCCCTATAGCCCTCACCCACCCCTGCTGTGCTGACTCAGGACCGGCCCGACCCCTGTCCACAGAGCCCTCACCCACCCCTGCTGTACTGGCTCAGGACCGGCCCAACCCCAGCCTGTCCTCAGAGCCCTCACCCACACCTGCTGTGCTGGCTCAGGACCGGACAGACCTCAGCCTGTGCTCAGAGACCTCACCAACACCCGCTGTGCTGACTCAGGACCGGCCCGACCCCTGTCCACAGAGCCCTCACCCACCCCTGCTGTACTGGCTCAGGACCGGCCTGACCCCTGTCCTCAGAGCCCTCACCCACCCCCGCTGTGCTGGCTCAGGACCGGCCCGACCCCTGCCTGTCCCTATAGCCCTCACCCACCCCTGCTGTGCTGGCTCAGGACCGGCCCGACCCCAGCCTTTCCCTATAGCCCTCACCCACCCCTGCTGTGCTGACTCAGGACCGGCCCGACCCCTGTCCACAGAGCCCTCACCCACCCCTGCTGTACTGGCTCAGGACCGGCCTGACCCCTGTCCTCAGAGCCCTCACCCACCCCCGCTGTGCTGGCTCAGGACCGGCCCGACCCCTGCCTGTCCTCAGAGCCCTCACCCACCCCCCGCTGTGCTGGCTCAGGACCGGCCCGACCCCTGTCCTCAGAGCCCTCACCCACCCCCGCTGTGCTGGCTCAGGACCGGCTCGACCCCTGTCCTCAGAGCCCTCACCCACCCCCGCTGTGCTGGCTCAGGACCGGCCCGACCCCTGTCCTCAGAGCCCTCACCCACCCCTGTTGTGCTAGCTCAGGACCGGCCCGACCCCTGTCCTCAGAGCCCTCACCTACCCCTGCTGTGCTGGCTCAAGACCGGCCCAACTCCAGCCTGTGTTCAGAGCCCTCACCCACCCCCTGCTATGCTGGCTCAGGACCGGCCCGACCCCAGCCTGTCCTCAGAGCCCTCATCCACCCCCGCTGTGCTGACTCAGGACCGGCCCGACCCCTGCCTGTCCTCAGAGCCCTCACCCACCCCTGCTGTGCGGCTCAGGACCGGCCCGACCCCTGTCTGTCCACAGAGCCTTCACCCAAACCCGCTGTGCTGACTCAGGATTGGCCCGACCCTGCCTGTCCTCAGAGCCCTCACCCACCACCGCTGTTCTGGCTCAGGACCGGCCCGACCCCTGCCTGTCCTCAGAGCCTTCACACACCCCCGCTGTGCTGACTCAGGACCGGCCCGACCCCTGCCTGTCCTCAGAGCCCTCACCCACCCCTGCTGTGCGGCTCAGGACCGGCCCGACCCCTGTCTGTCCACAGAGCCTTCACCCAAACCCGCTGTGCTGACTCAGGATTGGCCCGACCCTGCCTGTCCTCAGAGCCCTCACCCACCACCGCTGTTCTGGCTCAGGACCGGCCCGACCCCTGCCTGTCCTCAGAGCCTTCATCCAAACCCGCTGTGCTGACTCAGGACCGGCCCGACCCATGCCTGTCCACAGAGCCTTCACTCAAACCCGCTGTGCTGGCTCAGGCCCTTTTATATTTCTTCCACTATTCAGACTAGTGTAGCCTCAGGCTTTGGGCCCATAATACAATTTCTGTGTCAGGTTGTGGATGATAAAGAAGTTCCTACCTTAATCCATACTTGCCAAGTCTTCCGAAACATCCAGGAGATTCCTGCAAAAAGGGGTGACCTCCCAGAGTCCCAGAAAAGTGGTCAAATCTCCTGGGCCTGACAGAATGGCCACATATCGTTTCCCAGACATATTATATGTGACATGGGCACTGTATGGGATAGTCACATCACAAAAATGGAGCGTAACCGGCCAACTTACTATTGATATCACCCCCCCAAAAGGGGAAGGTTTTAGTCAATGGGGGCGTGACCATATAGATTCTCCCAAGATCCACCGTATATAAGTCAGTAAGTATGCCCTAACCTGTTACCGCTGAGTCCACACACCCTGTGATCATCAGGAATCAGACGTATTACCTGTCCCTTCCTCTTCCATTGACGCCTCCACCTCTAGTTCTCGCGCGTAGTCCGTCTCTCGCATCCGAAACTGAGATAAATTCACCACTGATTTTAGTTTCCCAGAGCTGTCGGTCTGTGAAGAGAAGGGTTAATGTCAGGATCACGGCGTTTGTCCAGTGCGGTGATCAATATGGATCCATCCGAATGCTGTCTAGTAGTTATGGAGGTACTGGTCATGTGACCCATCATGTAACCCCATAGTTGTCACCTGTCAGCGCTGTTTATCCCTCTAACTCTAATCCCCTCGCACAGCAGAAATATTTCTATTCTAGTTCTCACACATAAAATGTCTGATATTGTGAAAAATCTACCACTTTTTAATAAGAAAAACAGCAAAAAAAAAAAAAAAAAGCTACAAAAATAATGTTTGTAATAAAAAAAAATGTGTGAGAAAATCCTACATTTTTTTCTGGTCGTTGAAGGGTTTGTCCGAGACTGTGATAATGATTGCTGCGGCCGTATCACTACCAAGCACAGCGCCGTACACTGAATAGTGGCTGTGCTTGGTGTGAAAGATCCTCAGTGCGCCAAACCGCTTTGGCCACACCCTGAGTCCTCTTTCATATAAAAACCACACTCACCGCCAGTGAGTGCCGGGTTCACCAGATAAATACAAGACAAGCCTTCTAAATTTTATATATTTATTAACCCCTAAATGGGTCGGTATTAAAATCTAACATATACAGTTCAGAACAGATATGCAGATGTATAACATTACAAGCATTAACAGTTACTAGTTACAAGATGCAGTACAAATAAAATAAAAGGGATTAAAGGTGAAATGATTACTTTACCACACATGTCCTTGATGTGGTTCTATAGTCCAACACTCACACATGGCATGTGTGAGTCACCAGTGGAGGCTTTTCAGCATGTGGCATTAAAACGATAATCCAGCCTGCATGCTTTTCACAGGAATCTCAGCATTAGTCCAGTAGTCTCAACAGAATCTCATCATATCAGCCTCTCCTCATGGTCTGTCTGTGTCAACTCCATAGCATGATCTCCATAGTGTCATCTCCTCCCACAGACCTCTTACCTCATCTTTTATACCCTTTATGCCACCTCCCAGAATGAGGTCACCGGCGACAGTACGTCTGATGAGTTAATTCAATCAAATCCAGATCTTTTGTATAGAGCTGAGACAAAGTGAATTGATACCCTGTTATCAGTCATATCTGATCAACAGCCCAGGCTTGAACAATGCACTATTGTTTGATCACTCAGGGCTGTATAGGAATACAATGGAGCCCTATTGTTCCAGCCTGGCCACTACTGCCAATATGCACCTAGGCTTATAGCTGCGCATAGTATGAATGAGTGCAAGCAAGAAGGGAGATCCTATACCCAGAGATCAAAATACATCTGAGTTATAGCCACACTTAAGCAGAATCATCACACCTCCCCCTTTAGATGGGGCTTGCAGGAAGTAGGAGCCTACGCCCCTCTTCTGAAAGCACCTCCGCCTCCAGCTCCTCACCTCCCCCCGGGGTCCCAGCAGACTCGGGCCTTGTCAGACTCTAAGGGTGGTTGGGCGGCACGCGCCTTCAATATGTCCAGACTAGGGTCAGCTTGGACAGCATCTCTGAGCTCTTGGCTGGAGTGAGACAAAAGAGAGGTGCATGTTACATAGCTGCCGGCCCCTTCTGTCTCTCTAGTCTGACTAGGGACACTTCTAAGGCCCAGGCTCTGAGCCACGTACACTTGGCTACCTCCTGCCTGTTCCGGGTGCGCTTTCTGAGTGCAGGCATCCCGTAGCTTTACACTCATGACCTCAGGCCCTTGGGAAACCATTCCAGAGATCCCATCCCGGCAATCTCTGCTCTCCTGGCTACCCTTGGCCTGCTCTCTCAGAGTCTCCCCCACACTAGCCGCTAGTTGGGAGAGTTCTAGGGGATTCTGCACCTCCCCCTCTGCTTCCAAACCTAGGGGCACCTCTGGTTCTGGCACAGGTATGTTTGGACCCTGTCCTCCCTGTACTTCGGTGGGTGATGGTGATACTTTGGGCAAATGACTGAGATCATGCTTCCCCAAACCATCCCCCCACAATACATTGACAGGTAATACATTTGACATACCCCCTTCTTGGATCACACCTCCAGTACCCCATGCCATCTGTACTTGGGCCATGGGCGCTCCTGGAATAGAACTGGACAGAAGAGACGTGTATGTCTCATACCGGCCGGACTCCTCCGGCTTCAAGGGAGTGAGGCTAGTCATGGCGGTCTCAGCACCGACTCCAGGTGGTGTAGGCAACGGTTCAAGGGTCGGAACGCCCTCCACCCTTGTAGCACTCTGGCTGCGGGCTAACACCGCACTACCAGCAGTCCGTCCCTCACCTGGATCAGTCATAAGATCCCCATAGCCTACCTGACCACCTGGCACATGGTCAGCAGTTGGGTGCTTATCGGATGCACTGGGCGAAATAGTAGAAGTCGCTTCCAGTGACTCAGAAGAGCTACCCTGTACACTTTCACAACAAGCATTGGCAATTACATTGACAGTACATTCATCAGCAATTGTTAATTTACCCCGGGCCTCAATGAGATTTATGGTAGACAGATTAACAAGCTGGGAGGGAAACGCCCCCGCAGATATAGGTGTGTCTACAGACAAGGTCTCATTGGTTCCTAGCACGGGGGTGAACCAAGCATCAATAACATTTTTGCTGAGCTGGGTTGCAGGAAGCTCGTTTGCATCTTCCCTGCTCTCAGCTGAAGGCAACTCATTAGCATTTACATTAACTGCCATGGGAATTATCTCAGAGAGGGGGTTACGGGCCCTCTCTGCAGATATAACAGACACATTATCAGCATTAATCATAGACAGTCTACCACAGTAAATTGGGGTGCTCCCCACCCCATATTGGGACATCATAGGTCCTAAATCACTTCCCAACAGTACCTTAGCAGGCAAATCAGTCAATAGTCCCACAGTCCGCATTTCTTTTCCTGTACCCCCATCCAGACACACAGATGGGCCACCTGCTGTGGCTTGAGAAGCAAGGAAGTTCCCAGGGTAGTTGGGGCACTCCTTCTTGAAATGTCCTGTCAGGTTACAGGCATGGCCCCGCCGCACCTCCCCTTGGGGTTTGGGGAAGGTCACTAGGGCGCCCAGAGTTCTTGGGACAGGGGAGGGACCACCCGGGGCATAGTGTGTCTCACCCGGCGTGACGACAGACGGCTGTGGTGAACTCCGGCCTGGCCTCTCGTTCCAACTTGAGGGACTGTGCAGGGTTGTTGGAGTTTGCGTTTGCTGGGAGAGCTCCATCCTTTTGAGCTCAAGCTGAAACTCCCTCTCGGCCTGTCGTTCAGCAGCCTTCCTCTCTCTCTCTGCCTGTCGCTCAGCAGCCTCCCTCTCGGCCTGTTGCTCAGCAGCCTGTAGTTCAGCATCCTTCCTCTCTCTCTCTGCCTGTCACTCAGCAGCCTTCCTCTCTCTCTCTGCCTGTCGCTCAGCAAACTTCCTCTCTCTCTCTGCCTGTCGCTCAGCAGCCTCACGATCAGCCTGCCATTCTCGTTCTGCGGCCTGCCGTTCTCGTTCTACAGCTTCCTGAAACCAGTGCAACGCCTGCTGGTATATGTTAGGGTCCCTGGTGCTTAAGTGCTGCAGAGCCATTTGCCAGACTGAAGCCATTCCCCCAGCAAGGCTGAGGCTACTGGTCCCTCCTGGTGAAGTAATCCTTGGGACCGGGCTGCTTGCCGCACTTCCTGGCCTAGCCCCAAAATCAGGACTCTGCTCGATTCTCTGCATGGCTGTGGCTGCCTCCATTTCAGCCATACGCTCAGGATCTCAAAAAAGCCTGGTTCAACAATTCTTGAGCTCTGCTTCTGAGCCCACTAGCCATCCACTGGTATTTGCCAAATAAAAGATAGGATAGAATACAAAGAGTAGGGAGGGGAACAGCACTGTATCAAACTTTCACTGTATCTTAATGCTTGCTTTAATACCGAGCTTGTCTCATAGGATTACCATAATCCCCAGCATGTGAGTGATATAGGTCACCAACACACGCCGTTTATCCTAAGATCTCACCACGCTGCCACCAATGTGAAAGATCCTCAGTGCGCCAAACCGCTTTGGCTCACCCCTGAGTCCTCTTTCATATAAAAACCACACTCACCGCCAGTGAGTGCCAGGTTCACAAGATAAATACAAGACAAGCTTTCTAAATTTTATATATTTATTAACCCCTAAATGGGTCGGTATTAAAATCTAACATATACAGTTCAGAACAGATATGCAGATGTATGCAAGCATTAACAGTTACTAGTTGCAAGATACAGTACAAATAAAATAAAAGGGATTAAAGGTGAAATGATTACTTTACCACACATGTCCTTGATGTGGTTCTATAGTCCAACACTCACACATGGCATGTGTGAGTCACCAGTGGAGGCTTTTCAGCATGTGGCATTAAAATGATAATCCAGCCTGCATGCTTTTCACAGGAATCTCAGCATTAGTCCAGTAGTCTCAACAGAATCTCATCACAGCAGCCTCTCCTCATGGTCTGTCTGTGTCAACTCCATAGCATGATCTCCATAGTGTCATCTCCTCCCACAGACCTCTTACCTCATCTTTTATACCCTTTATGCCACCTCCCAGAATGAGGTCACCGGCGACAGTACGTCTGATGAGTTAATTCAATCAAATCCAGATCTTTTGTATAGAGCTGAGACAAAGTGAATTGATACCCTGTTATCAGTCATATCTGATCAACAGCCCAGGCTTGAACAATGCACTATAGTTTGATCACTCAGGGCTGTATAGGAATACAATGGAGCCCTATTGTTCCAGCCTGGCCACTACTGCCAATATGCACCTAGGCTTATAGCTGCGCATAGTATGAATGAGTGCAAGCAAGAAGGGAGATCCTATACCCAGAGATCAAAATACATCTGAGTTATAGCCACACTTAAGCAGAATCATCACACTTGGTATTGCAGCTTAGCCAAATTCATTTAAATGGGCAGTGTTCCTCCAGTAGATCCAGTTGACTGGGTGAGATCTCCGATATCTGATTTAGTGGACTCTTAATCTGACAAGAGGTTGTCCATACCAGTTAACCCCTTAAGTGGACGGGGTCCTATATATTCTATGTGGCCTTCAGCTTTAGACCTCACAACTGGACCAGTCCGTTCTTACTGACCCTCCTTACCTTGCCAGATTCGGTATAACACAGGATGTCCTTGTCATCACGTTCTTCCGTTGTTCTCCGCCAGTACCAGTATCTTGGTCTCCTCTTTTGACAGACTTTGAGGGTCACATTTCCTTGCACTTTTTCTCCATGTGTGTATCTATAGCATAGATGGAGAAAAGAAGGAAGAGGACAACCATGAAGACAATAGATGGAGACAATGATGGGAGTCCTGCCATGAAGAATCCTGAAAACCCAACACAAGACAAAACCTTCTGAGGAACATAAGAAAATGATTATACAGATGTGGATTACAAGGAAACAAGGCCTGAGATTTCCTGGACTGTTATTCAAAAAGTACAACTTACATGCCCGACACAGACATGGGGACTTCTTCATCTGAAATGGATATGGAGCTTGGAACATCAATTTTCACCTCAAACTTTGAAAGGACTGAAGAGAAACACAAGACAGAAACTCAATTGAAGCCAACATTGGACGGTGTGAAATCCAAAAACTTTCACAGCAAAGCATCATGGGAGGAGGACAGGAAAGTCTATGTTCTAGATTTTCCATGATGCAATCTACAGTATTTCTTGAAGTGAAAGTTGGACAATCGACAAGACAGATGGTAAAGGTATTGGCGCATCTTGAACTTGTTAGTGAAGACCTTTTAGAATCCTGTGGATGGAAAGAAAACAAACAAGAGGCCCCTTCCCCAAATCACCCAAACTATCCGCAGGTCATCTGGACCAAACCATCCTGACATAACCGAGCCAAATCATCTGGACCTTCCACAAGCCTTGTATGAAGCTTGGTTAGCCTATTTACATGAGAAGACCTATCGGAGGAGACAGTCATGAAGAGATATAAGGGAGGAAGAAGACTCATCATCCAGATAAGTGAGGACAATGATGAGTTCTGTCTTGGAGATGGCTGAAGATCCCACACAAGGCAGGAAATGGGATTATAATAAAATAAGGTTCTCCATCACAACTAAGTGAAACCCCAAAGTTATACAGAGGTTATACAGTGGCCATGATCTCCCTTATTAATCCAATTCCAAATTTTTGATTTTCTGTTTTCCTTTTTCTTTTTTCCCCACTTTCCTCCCATTCAGATGAAGAGGATCAGAGCTGCGATATACAAGCGCTATACAGTGGATGCTGCCTCCGGCTTCCAACTACATCCCCTGTATAAGTAGGTGCCCCGAAGGCTGAATGGTGTCGGGTCCCAATGTTAGACCCCACTGATCTGAAGGCAATGTCCTATCCTTAGGCTAGGTCTTCAGCATCAAATATGGTGCCTGTAAATTTGTTTGGTGGTGTAAATAGAGGTCTAGGAATGGGCAAGCTATGGGAATGTAGGGGCACTCGGCATCATGTTTGTCATGGAGGTGGAGTTAGCAAAGTCGGGAGTCATGACATAGGTGCTGCATCACCCACTAAGAAGAGGATTGGAGGACATAATAGGGGGAGGCTTCCCACCTGTCCAGGAGTTGTTGCTGAGGGTAGCTAGCAGATAGGACAGAGTATTGTGTTGCAGGAACTGCAGAGGGTTGGAGACATGATAGAGACCCCGGGGACCCCAGACAGGGAAACAAAGTGCTGGGCTGTAGATCAGACCAAAAAAAGGATTCTCAGACACTACAGGATCAGCCCAAAGATGTAGGTGTACGGAGTGAGGCTAGATAGAGATCGCCAGGTACCCGCAGCCGGAGCCTGCCCAAAGACAATTCAGTACCCGCAGTAAGATGGAAACTCTCTGCAAGTAAGAAGAACAAAGTGTCTGCCTCCAACAACGACCTGCGAAGTGAGACTGCCACTTTGTCCTGGAAAGAGCTGATGAGGGGTATACGGGCCATATATTACATCCACACATACTGACCATATCCATCCACATTGAACGACACCTTCACATCCTCAACCTGTATAGTGTACGTCCCCCATGGCACTTCAGGAGCCAGCTCATAGGAAAGCTCTGCAATCCGCGATTCAGCGTGGACATCTCTCCATTGGACCACACGGTTTTTCTGAGGATCCTGCAGTCAGATAATAATAAAAGAGATTGTAAAGAGCCCCCAGATATAAAACTGAGCACCCCCTGCATTAAGAGTCAATGGAGACCTGTCCTATCGTGTGGCCCCTCTATGGTGTCTGTGTCCCCTGAGTGTGGCCCCTCTATGGTGTCTGTGTCCCCTGAGTGTGGCTCCTCTATGGTGTCTGTGTCCCCTGAGTGTGGCCCTTCTATGGTGTCTGTGTCCCCTGAGTGTGGCCCCTCTATGGTGTCTGTGTTCCCTGAGTGTGGCCCCTCTATGGTGTCTGTGTCCCCTGAGTGTGGCCCCTCTATGGTGTCTGTGTCCCCTGAGTGCGGCCCCTCTATGGTGTCTGTGTCCCCTGAGTGCGGCCCCTCTATGGTGTCTGTGTCCCCTGAGTGTGGCCCCTCTATGGTGTCTGTGTCCCCTGAGTGCGGCCCCTCTATGGTGTCTGTGTCCCCTGAGTGCGGCCCCTCTATGGTGTCTGTGTCCCCTGAGTGTGGCCCCTCTATGGTGTCTGTGTCCCCTGAGTGAGGCCCCTCTATGGTGTCTGTGTCCCCTGAGTGCGGCCCCTCTATGGTGTCTGTGTCCCCTGAGTGCGGCCCCTCTATGGTGTCTGTGTCCCCTGAGTGCGGCCCCTCTATGGTGTCTGTGTCCCCTGAGTGCGGCCCCTCTATGGTGTCTGTGTCCCCTGAGTGTGGCCCCTCTATGGTGTCTGTGTCCCCTGAGTGCGGCCCCTCTATGGTGTCTGTGTCCCCTGAGTGCGGCCCCTCTATGGTGTCTGTGTCCCCTGAGTGCGGCCCCTCTATGGTGTCTGTGTCCCCTGAGTGTGGCCCCTCTATGGTGTCTGTGTCCCCTGAGTGTGGCCCCTTTATGGTGTCTGTGTCCCCTGAGTGCGGCCCCTCTATGGTGTCTGTGTCCCCTGAGTGTGGCCCCTCTATGGTGTCTGTGTCCCCTGAGTGCGGCCCCTCTATGGTGTCTGTGTCCCCTGAGGTCTCCACTCACCTGGATCTGGACCAGCGAATACTGAAAAGAAAAAATAGAAGCAGAAATCAGATCAGGTTATAAGTGAGGAAACATCTACAATAAATGCTGCAAAGGTCTCATAAGACATTTATAAGATCTCTGCTTGCTGTTTGATCATGAAATCAAGAGGCTGAAAGCCCATCCAGAAGAGGCCGGACTGAGGACGCAGGCTAGGGGAAGGCCTCACATGACGTGGGCCCGAGCGGACTGCAGCCATTGGCAGAGCAGAGGAGAAGTAGGGTAGGGGGGTACTAGGGGCGGTGAACCGCGGGGGTTTAAAAGAAGAAGCCCGCGAAAATGAAGCAGTCGCGTGGGGAGAAGAGTGGGACAGTAGATCTCCGCACGTTACCTTTGCGGGATCTCCAGCGCGATGTCGGCAATCGAGGGTCTGATCGATCAGCTGCGGGCTTCTGCGGAGGTCCAGGGAGCGGAGTGGCTGCAGGCACAGCTGCAGCGCATGTTGCAGGGGCCGGAGGAGTCGCCCGCGGTGTCTCCTCCTGAAGACCGAAGACGGCCGCGGAGGACCAGGCCTCCGGCGCGCATTAGTCCCGATGAGGCCCCGCGAGCCCAGCGCCGCAGAAGGAGCCCCTCCAGGGACCCTCCGACCCGGGATGCCGGTAGGTCCGCTGCCGCCAGGCAGTCCCGGGGAGGGAGGAATCCAGGCGGGCGGCGGGGCTCGCAGCGGGGGGCGGCAGGCCGCGCCCCCGCCTTTCCAGGACGGCGACCGGGTGGCAGGAGCGGGATCGGCGGCCTCTCAAGGGGGTATCGTTACCTTGGAGGCTGCTCGGCAAGAAGCGCTACCTCAGGAGACGGGGCTGCTGTCGGCAGGCCCTCAGCGGTTGGCAGACGCCGGGCCGGGTTCCTCGGGCCTTGTCGGCAGCGTGTGGGAGGCGGCACAGTCACCTGCTTCGTCGGCCTCCTCCTCCAGGGGGGGGGGGGGAGGGCCTGCACCACGTGTGTCTTCAGCATTAGTGTTCCCGGATTTGGACCACGCAGACGGCGGCGGGATTTCGTTTCGTCTGGATACAGGCCTGGCGACTGCGGGTACCACAGCACCCAGGCAGTCAGGTGAGTGTACGTCCATCTTGTCTCCCTTGCTACCGCCCCAGGGTGTGGTGAGTCACCCGGGGGAGGTGGGCAGGGGGTTTATGGAGGTATTAAGTTTATTAGGGCAGGTGGTTAGGGGTTGGCAAGCTCCGCTGACACCGTCCCCGGTGTCGGCATGGGTTTCGCAGGTGGGGGGTAGTGTGGGGGCCGGGGGGTGATATCGGTGGGTCGTTGGGTAGTGGGGTTGGGTTGTCAGCGGTGTCCACGGTAGTTGAGGCCGGGGGGACCGCGACTAGTGTAGGTCAGGGGGGTGGAGAGGGCGGCTGAGGCGCCTGGGAAGGAAAAAGGGGAGGAAGCGCCGAGGTTGGATGATTCAGCCAAGGGCGAGGTATATGTATGTTTCGAGGGGCCGCTGGGGGCCCATTTGAAGCAGGAAGTGAGGGATAGGATTTGGAAAGGGGAATATGTGGAAATTTTTTTCCTTACTCACGCTAGAAAGGTTTAATCTGGACAGGGCCAAAAAGGATGAGTCTAAGAAGGAGGAGGAGGAGAAGAGGCGGTACAGGTTGATCCCCCGTACATTCGCGAATTGGTTGCAAGCGTTTGCTATTTTAGCGAGCGTCATTGGTGAAAAGGCGCCGGAGAATTGTTCCGCGCTTTTTTGCTACATGGACGCCATTGGGGAGGCATATAGAGTTTATGGGGGTCAGGCGTGGTTACGGTATGACGAGCAATTTCGTCAACGTAAAGCGGTGCGGGCCCAGCATACGCTGGGACCACAAAGATATAGGGCTGTGGTTACGGGTGACAGCTCCAGTTCGGTCAGGGCAGTCCTTTCAGGCGGGAGCCGGGAGTCCTGATGTGTCGGGGCGCTCGGCTGCATCGCAGAAGGGACTCTGTTTTGCCTTTAATGAGGGTTCGTGCAAGTTTGGGGCAAAGTGCAAATTTAAGCACGAATGCTCCTCCTGTGGAGGGAGTCACGGGGCGTCGCGTTGTTTTAAAGGGGGAAAATCTAAGGGGGGGGGGACGGTGCTGGAAAAGGGGCAGACTCCGGTAGTGCTGGACGCGATGCGTCCTCAGCTAAGTGAGTATCCAGAGGCTGAGGCGGCACGATTGTTGTTAGAAGGTTTTTCGGTTGGGTTTAGGATTCCGTTTGTTGAGGGGGGGTTGGGTGTGTCCAGAAGGAATTTGAGGTCAGCGTACCAGCATCCTCGGGTGGTAGCGGATAAGTTGGGGAAAGAGGTCTCGTTAGGGCGTATGGCGGGTCCGTTTAGGGAGGTTCCTATTCCCAATTTGCGGGTATCACCACTGGGGGTAGTCCCAAAAAAGGATCCTGGAAAATTTAGGCTCATTCACCACTTGTCGTTCCCCAAGGGAACGTCGGTGAATGATGGGATTGACCCTAGCCTATGTGCAGTGGTCTACACTTCATTTGATGCGGCGGTTAAGTGGGTCAGGGAATGCGGACGGGGGGCGTTATTGGCGAAGGCGGATGTGGAATCCGCCTTTCGCCTGTTACCGGTCCACCCAGATAGTTTACATTTATTAGGTTGTTACTGGGAAGGGAATTATTTTGTGGACCGGTGTTTGCCCATGGGTTGTGCTATTTCTTGCGCCTATTTTGAAACGTTTAGTACGTTTTTGGAATGGGTGGTCCGTAGGGAGGCGGGATGGTCATCAGTCATTCACTACTTGGATGATTTTTTGATGTATAGGGCCGGCGGGGTCGAGGGCGTGTTCGGTCCTGCTCCGCACGTTAGAGGGCGTAGCGAGGCGGTATGGGATCCCTTTGGCGGCGGAAAAGACGGAGGGGCCGGCTACGGCCTTGACATTTTTAGGGATACTGATCGACACCGAGGCAATGGAATGCCGTTTGCCTCCGGACAAGTTAGGGCAGCTTCGTTTGGAGGTGCAAGGGGCTAAGCGGCGGAAGAAGTTGACCTTGAGGGAGTTGCAATCCCTGTTGGGAAAACTGAATTTCGCGTGCCGGATTTTACCCATGGGGAGGGTTTTTTGTAGGAAATTGGCGGCGGCGACTGCTGGGGTTACGGTACCCCATCATTACGTGCGCCTGGGGAGGGAACTTCGGGACGATCTGGCAGTATGGGAGGCGTTCTTGGCCAAATACAATGGCCGGTCGCTAGTAATAGAAGATGTGGTGGATTCCAGGGGGATGGAGTTGTTTACCGATGCATCGGGGAGTGTTGGTTTTGGGGCGTATTGTCAGGGACACTGGTGTGTGGGTTCCTGGCCGGATTCGTGGAGAGCCGAGGGATGGGGTAGGAACTTAGCATTATTGGAGTTATTCCCCATAGTGGTGGCTTTGGCCACGTGGGGGCACCAGTTTGAGAATAAGAAGGTGCGCCTGTTTTGTGATAATATGGGGGTGGTGCAGGCTATTAACAGACTGACAGCATCCTCACCGCCGGTAGTTTGTTTATTGCAGCGTTTAGTGTTATTATGTTTATCATTGAATGCCTGGGTTGTGGCGGAGCACGTCCCGGGCGTTGATAACGGTATTGCTGATGCGTTGTCTCGTCTGCAGTGGGAGCGTTTTCGTCAACTGGCACCAGAGGCGGAGATGGAGGGGGGACGCATGGCCTGCGGATCTTTGGGAGCTGCCGTTCGGGCGGCATGTGGTTTGATTCACTCTTCTCTGGCTGAGGGCACATGGGTGGCCTATGAGGCGGCTTGGGAACGGTGGGAGGAATGGAAAGGATGGTTTGAATCTCAGGTGAGGGGTCAGGATGTGTTGCTTTTTCTATTGGTGGGTCAGTGTAAGGAGGAAGGTTGGTCGGTATCTCGGGTAAATAGACTGATAGCAGGATTGGCTTTTGGTTTTCGGGCTCGGGGACTGTTGGATGTGACAAAGGCCTTCATAGTGAGGCAGGCGCTCAAGGGGTGGCGGCGAGGATGGTCGTCTAGAGATCAAAGGAGGCCGGTGTCATTCCAGTTGTTGCAGGAATTGGGGCGTTCGGTGGAGCAGGTGTGTCGCTCACCGGGCGAGGTTCGTTTGTTTCAATTGGCATTCTCGTTGGCATTCTTTGGGGCGCTCAGACTGGGAGAGTTGGTGAGCCCGTCGGTTCGGCGGGTGGGAGGGTTGTTAGCGGAGGATGTAGACCTTTACGAGGATAGGGTGGAGTTCAGAATTCGGCGGTCAAAGACGGACCAGACGGGAAAGGGGGCAAAGGTAGTGTTGTTTGCGGTCCCGGGAGTAGAGATGTGCCCGGTCAGGTGCTTGGGAGTGTTTTTACCTGAAATGCGAGTGGCAGGGGAGCCGTTGTTGCGGCACGGGGATGGGACGTTCCTGTCTCGGTTTCAATTCCTGGCAGTGTTTAAGAAGTGTTTAAGGGAGTGTGGCCGTCAGCCGGGGGGATTTCGGAGGGCACTCCTTCCGCATCGGAGCGGCGACAGAGGCGGCACGCAGGGGTCTGGGTGATGAGGTGGTGCAACGCATTGGGCGGTGGGAATCCGTTCGGTTCAGGTCATATGTTAGGCCGGCATGGTTGTAAGGCAGGCAAGCTGGTTTTGGGAGGGAAGAGGGGTGGTTACCTACGTGGGAGGGGGGCATGGTTCTCATTGTTATTTGTGTCTGTTTTCTTTTAGGTGAAGGAGTGCGGGAACTGGTGTGGATCCTGGGTCACTCCTACGTGATCTGGGGGGCGCTGCGGGCCGCCGTCCGCCCGGAAGGTCGGCAACTGGGGTTTCCGAGGGAGCGTGTAGTGGTCAGGTGGCTGGGATTCCGAGGGATGTCTTGGTCCAGGGTTTTGCCCGAGTTCCACAGGTTCTCGAGACTGGATAGGTCACCGGATGTCTTGGTATTACATGTTGGAGGGAATGATTTGGGGGCCAGGCCATTTAGGGAGCTCATCAGAGATATCAAGTTTGATATGTTGCGTTTGTGGGCGCTGGCTCCAGGGTTGGTGACGGTGTGGTCAGATGTGGTGTATCGGCATACTTGGAGAGGGGCCAGGTGTGTGGAAAGTATCAACAGAGCTAGGATCAAGGTAAGCAGGGCGGTGGCGCGGTTTTTCAAACGCAACGGCTGTGTGGCAGTTAGGCACAGGGAGCTGGAGGCTGGTGAAGGAGGTTTTTGGCGGAGAGATGGGGTGCATCTTAATGCCGTTGGTACAGATTTGTGGTGCCTAGCCATTCAGGAAGGGATCGAAACAGCTCTAGGGGTGTGGAGGGACGCCGAGTCTTAAGGTGTCAAGACTTGACGTTGTTGGCGGGGGGTCCTCGGAGTTGGAGACAAAGGATGTGGATGGCTGGTTGGGGGGGGGAGCTCATAAGGCTCTGGACTCCCCAAAAGGAATAGCTTGGCTATGTGCGGTTTTAGCTGGCCTGAGAGCGGGGATCTTGTAAGTTGAAGATCCTTCACCCTGGTGGGGTGATTTGGTGCCTCCGAGCTGGGCTTATGGCTGGAGGTAAACAATTTAACGGGATATAAAGGTTAGGCCAGAATGTGGGCTCCGAGGACCTCCTTGTCAAAAGGTTAGAGTGGGGAACTGGCGATTGGTTTATATATTGTTTACAATGTTTATATGTATGTTTGTTAATAAAATGGCTGCTGTGGCCAATTCATTCCAACTACGGTGTCAAGTCTCATTTTTATAGGTGAAGTGGTTGGGAGATTGGTGGAAGGACTGAGCGATACCGCGTCATGACTGAGTCCTGCTCATACAGCTGAGGGCTTGTTACAATGTATAGATGGATGTAGCGATGCTGGATCGGTGGATCTATAGATAGATGAATGAATGTAGACATGATGGTTTAGATTGGTATAAAGACCCGGGAATTATAGTTTAGTGCAGCTTCAGCATTGGGCACTGCGCGCCATGCACCTCCGGTCATCGAGCGATGGGTATATATCAGGTCAGTGAGATATTACATCATGTGTAACCACAGCTCAGGATTATCTCTTCTCATGTATTAAACACTTATTATTTATTATATTCTGGTGATTATTCTCTTTCTTTCACCATTTTTCAGTTAAATTATTAAAAGAAAAACCTGTTTGAATCCACCGCCCTATTCTCATTTTAGACACTATAAGTGTCCTACATATGCGGACCCCACGTCTGTGACCCACACCGGTCCTAGAACAGGAGTCCTCCAGCACTGTCTCCGCTTTAAGGTTGGAGTACCCCTTTAATGTAATGAATTTCTATGATCCAATGTAATACAATGGGGCACATTTACTATGAAGAATTCATCAGATTTGAGTCAAAAAATGTAATATTGATAACTGTAATTATTTCTAGAATATGTAAAAATACATTCAAGGATTATTAAATCTTATTCTGAGGATCATTTATTTATAATGGTAAAAAGTGGAAGAAATTGATAAAAATGTAATTTATCATATTTTATTACAGGACAAAACTATTAGATGAAATTTAACCCTTTATTCCACTGAACGTTTTTCATTCTCACCTTCTAAGACTTACCTATTGTTTTTCTGTGAGGTTTATTTTTCGGTATAATGTATGGTTAGCGGATTTTCCCGCAGCGCTTTTCACTGAAAGTCCACAGAGTTTTCCTCTGCAGACTTTGTGCTTCAATTATACCTATCGGGAAACCGCTGGCATTTCCATAGGTATAATTGAAATGCTGCAATTTCCAAAAACGCAACGGTTTTGGAAATCGCAGCATGTCCACTGCGTATATTTTTCTGCAATGTGTGGACGGGATTCTCTAGAATCATCCACCATACAGTGAGTGTAAAACGTTGCGTCGACACCACACAAGTCCCCGGCCTTAGACAGATTCTCATCACAAATACAGAAGATCTACTGACCAGCACACAAATGTATCAAATATCACTAAAAGAAATCCGCAAACAAGATGAAACATTTCTAGAAAATCTGATCAAAGGTATATAATAGAGTCCACGTACCATACAGATCACAGCTTATAATATATCACAGACACTTACAGTTTTATTTAGAACGTCCATGTCTTGATCCAGACATACAATGCGAAACATGACTGTGGGAGAAGACGATAAATTATCAGATCAACACATCTGTCCTACAGTCGGCCTCTCCTCTCCTGACACGGCTGATAACAGATAGTAATAGATTGTATTCCCCTGTCCTACAGTCGGCCTCTCCCCTCCTGACATGGCTGATAACAGATAGTAATAGATTGTAGTCTCCTGTCCTACAGTCGGCCTCTCCTCTCCTGACATGGCTGATAACAGATAGTAATAGATTGTATTCCCCTGTCCTACAGTCGGCCTCTCCTCTCCTAACATGGCTGATAACAGATAGTAATAGATTGTATTCCCCTGTCCTACAGTCGGCTTCTCCCCTCCTGACATGGCTGATAACAGATAGTAATAGATTGTATTCCCCTGTCCTACAGTCGGCCTCTCCTGACATGGCCGATAACAGATAGTTATAGATTGTATTCCCCTGTCTTACAGTTGGCCTCTCCTCTCCTGACGTGGCTGATAACAGATAGTAATAGATTGTATTCCCCTGTCCAACAGTCAGCCTCTCCCCTCCTGACATGGCTGATAACAGATAGTAATAGATTGTATTCCCCTGTCCTACAGTCGGCCTCTCCCCTCCTGACACGGCTGATAACAGATAGTAATAGATTGTAGTCCCCTGTCCTACAGTCGGCCTCTCCTCTCCTGACGTGGCTGATAA
This sequence comes from Leptodactylus fallax, assembly GCA_947044405.1. NCBI lineage: Eukaryota > Metazoa > Chordata > Amphibia > Anura > Leptodactylidae > Leptodactylus > Leptodactylus fallax. Next base: position 69,845 of record CAMRHE010000792.1, on the reverse strand, counting down.
CAGATAGTAATAGATTGTATTCCCCTGTCCTACAGTCGGCCTCTCCTGACATGGCTGATAACAGATAGTAATAGATTGTATTCCCCTGTCCTACAGTCGGCCTCTCCTCTCCTGACATGGCTGATAACAGATAGTAATAGATTGTATTCCCCTGTCCTACAGTCGGCCTCTCCTCTCCTGACATGGCTGATAACAGATAGTAATAGATTGTAGTCACCTGTCCTACAGTCGGCCTCTCCCCTCCTGACATGGCTGATAACAGATAGTAATAGATTGTATTCCCCTGTCCTACAGTCGGCCTCCCCCCTCCTGACATGGTTGATAACAGATAGTAATAGACTGTAGTCACCTATCCTACAGTCGGCCTCTCCCCTCCTGACGTGGCTGATAACAGATAGTAATAGATTGTATTCCCCTGTCCTACAGTCGGCCTCTCCCCTCCTGACATGGCTGATAACAGATAGTAATAGATTGTATTCCCCTGTCCTACAGTCGGCCTCTCCCCTCCTGACATGGCTGATAATAGATAGTAATAGATTGTATTCCCCTGTCCTACAGTCGGCCTCTCCTCTCCTGACATGGCTGATAACAGATAGTAATAGATTGTAGTCACCTGTCCTACAGTCGGCCTCTCCCCTCCTGACATGGCTGATAACAGATAGTAATAGATTGTAGTCACCTGTCCTACAGTCGGCCTCTCCCCTCCTGACATGCCTGATAACAGATAGTAATAGATTGTATTCCCCTGTCCTACAGTCGGCCTCTCCCCTCCTGACATGGCTGATAACAGATAGTAATAGATTGTAGTCACCTGTCCTACAGTCGGCCTCTCCCCTCCTAACGTGGCTGATAACAGATAGTAATAGATTGTATTCCCCTGTCCTACAGTCGGCCTCTCCTCTCCTAACATGGCTGATAACAGATAGTAATAGATTGTATTCCCCTGTCCTACAGTCGGCTTCTCCCCTCCTGACATGGCTGATAACAGATAGTAATAGATTGTATTCCCCTGTCCTACAGTCGGCCTCTCCTGACATGGCCGATAACAGATAGTTATAGATTGTATTCCCCTGTCTTACAGTTGGCCTCTCCTCTCCTGACGTGGCTGATAACAGATAGTAATAGATTGTATTCCCCTGTCCAACAGTCAGCCTCTCCCCTCCTGACATGGCTGATAACAGATAGTAATAGATTGTATTCCCCTGTCCTACAGTCGGCCTCTCCCCTCCTGACACGGCTGATAACAGATAGTAATAGATTGTAGTCCCCTGTCCTACAGTCGGCCTCTCCTCTCCTGACGTGGCTGATAACAGATAGTAATAGATTGTATTCCCCTGTCCTACAGTCGGCCTCTCCTGACATGGCTGATAACAGATAGTAATAGATTGTATTCCCCTGTCCTACAGTCGGCCTCTCCTCTCCTGACATGGCTGATAACAGATAGTAATAGATTGTATTCCCCTGTCCTACAGTCGGCCTCTCCTCTCCTGACATGGCTGATAACAGATAGTAATAGATTGTAGTCACCTGTCCTACAGTCGGCCTCTCCCCTCCTGACATGGCTGATAACAGATAGTAATAGATTGTATTCCCCTGTCCTACAGTCGGCCTCCCCCCCTCCTGACATGGTTGATAACAGATAGTAATAGACTGTAGTCACCTATCCTACAGTCGGCCTCTCCCCTCCTGACGTGGCTGATAACAGATAGTAATAGATTGTATTCCCCTGTCCTACAGTCGGCCTCTCCCCTCCTGACATGGCTGATAACAGATAGTAATAGATTGTATTCCCCTGTCCTACAGTCGGCCTCTCCCCTCCTGACATGGCTGATAATAGATAGTAATAGATTGTATTCCCCTGTCCTACAGTCGGCCTCTCCTCTCCTGACATGGCTGATAACAGATAGTAATAGATTGTAGTCACCTGTCCTACAGTCGGCCTCTCCCCTCCTGACATGGCTGATAACAGATAGTAATAGATTGTAGTCACCTGTCCTACAGTCGGCCTCTCCCCTCCTGACATGCCTGATAACAGATAGTAATAGATTGTATTCCCCTGTCCTACAGTCGGCCTCTCCCCTCCTGACATGGCTGATAACAGATAGTAATAGATTGTAGTCACCTGTCCTACAGTCGGCCTCTCCCCTCCTAACGTGGCTGATAACAGATAGTAATAGATTGTATTCCCCTGTCCTACAGTCGGCCTCTCCTCTCCTGACATGGCCGATAACAGATAGTAATAGATTGTATTCCCCTGTCCTACAGTCGGCCTCTCCCCTCCTGATGTGGCTGATAACAGATAGTAATAGATTGTATTCCCCTGTCCTACAGTCGGCCTCTCCCCTCCTGACATGGCTGATAACAGATAGTAATAGGTTGTATTCCCCTGTCCTACAATCGGCCTCTCCCCCCTGACGTGGCTGATAACAGATAGTAATAGATTGTATTCCCCTGTCCTACAGTCGGCCTCTTCTCTCCTGACTTGGCAGATAACAGATAGTAATAGATTGTATTCCCCTGTCCTACAGTCGGCCTCTCCTCTCCTGACATGGCTGATAACAGATAGTAATAGATTGTATTCCCCTGTCCTACAGTCGGCCTCTCCTCTCCTGACGTGGCTGATAACAGATAGTAATAGATTGTATTCCCCTGTCCTACAGTCGCCCTCTCCTCTCCTGACGTGGCTGATAACAGATAGTAATAGATTGTATTCCCCTGTCCTACAGTCGGCCTCTCCCCTCCTGACATGGCTGATAACAGATAGTAATAGATTGTATTCCCCTGTCCTACAGTCGGCCTCTCCTCTCCTGACGTGGCTGATAACCGATAGTAATAGATTGTATTCCCCTGTCCTACAGTCGCCCTCTCCTCTCCTGACGTGGCTGATAACAGATAGTAATAGATTGTATTCCCCTGTCCTACAGTCGGCCTCTCCCCTCCTGACATGGCTGATAACAGATAGTAATAGATTGTATTCCCCTGTCCTACAGTAGGCTTCTCCCCTCCTGACATGGCTGATAACAGATAGTAATAGATTGTATTCCCCTGTCCTACAGTCGGCCTCTCCTGACATGGCCGATAACAGATAGTAATAGATTGTATTCCCCTGTCCTACAGTCGGCCTCTCCTCTCCTGACGTGGCTGATAACAGATAGTAATAGATTGTATTCCCCTGTCCTACAGTCAGCCTCTCCCCTCCTGACATGGCTGATAACAGATAGTAATAGATTGTATTCCCCTGTCCTACAGTCGGCCTCTCCTCTCCTGACGTGGCTGATAACAGATAGTAATAGATTGTATTCCCCTGTCCTACAGTCGGCCTCTCCTGACATGGCTGATAACAGATAGTAATAGATTGTATTCCCCTGTCCTACAGTCGGCCTCTCCTCTCCTGACGTGGCTGATAACAGATAGTAATAGATTGTATTCCCCTGTCCTACAGTCGGCCTCTCCTGACATGGCTGATAACAGATAGTAATAGATTGTATTCCCCTGTCCTACAGTCGGCCTCTCCTCTCCTGACATGGCTGATAACAGATAGTAATAGATTGTATTCCCCTGTCCTACAGTCGGCCTCTCCTCTCCTGACATGGCTGATAACAGATAGTAATAGATTGTAGTCACCTGTCCTACAGTCGGCCTCTCCCCTCCTGACATGGCTGATAATAGATAGTAATAGATTGTATTCCCCTGTCCTACAGTCGGCCTCGCCCCTCCTGACATGGTTGATAACAGATAGTAATAGACTGTAGTCACCTGTCCTACAGTCGGCCTCTCCCCTCCTGACGTGGCTGATAACAGATAGTAATAGATTGTATTCCCCTGTCCTACAGTCGGCCTCTCCCCTCCTGACATGGCTGATAACAGATAGTAATAGATTGTATTCCCCTGTCCTACAGTCGGCCTCTCCCCTCCTGACATGGCTGATAACAGATAGTAATAGATTGTATTCCCCTGTCCTACAGTCGGCCTCTCCTCTCCTGACATGGCTGATAACAGATAGTAATAGATTGTAGTCACCTGTCCTACAGTCGGCCTCTCCTGACATGGCTGATAACAGATAGTAATAGATTGTATTCCCCTGTCCTACAGTCGGCCTCTCCTCTCCTGACATGGCTGATAACAGATAGTAATAGATTGTATTCCCCTGTCCTACAGTCGGCCTCTCCTCTCCTGACATGGCTGATAACAGATAGTAATAGATTGTAGTCACCTGTCCTACAGTCGGCCTCTCCCCTCCTGACATGGCTGATAATAGATAGTAATAGATTGTATTCCCCTGTCCTACAGTCGGCCTCCCCCCCTCCTGACATGGTTGATAACAGATAGTAATAGACTGTAGTCACCTGTCCTACAGTCGGCCTCTCCCCTCCTGACGTGGCTGATAACAGATAGTAATAGATTGTATTCCCCTGTCCTACAGTCGGCCTCTCCCCTCCTGACATGGCTGATAACAGATAGTAATAGATTGTATTCCCCTGTCCTACAGTCGGCCTCTCCCCTCCTGACATGGCTGATAACAGATAGTAATAGATTGTATTCCCCTGTCCTACAGTCGGCCTCTCCTCTCCTGACATGGCTGAAAACAGATAGTAATAGATTGTATTCCCCTGTCCTACAGTCGGCCTCTCCCCTCCTGACATGGCTGATAACAGATAGTAATAGATTGTAGTCACCTGTCCTACAGTCGGCCTCTCCCCTCCTGACATGGCTGATAACAGATAGTAATAGATTGTATTCACCTGTCCTACAGTCGGCCTCTCCTCTCCTGACATGGCTGATAACAGATAGTAATAAATTGTATTCCCCTGTCCTACAGTCGGCCTCTCCCCTCCTGACGTGGCTGATAACAGATAGTAATAGATTGTATTCCCCTGTCCTACAGTCGGCCTCTCCCCTCCTGACGTGGCTGATAACAGATAGTAATAGATTGTATTCCCCTGTCCTACAGTCGGCCTCTCCTCTCCTGACATGGCCGATAACAGATAGTAATAGACTGTATTCCCCTGTCCTACAGTCGGCCTCTCCCCTCCTGATGTGGCTGATAACAGATAGTAATAGATTGTATTCCCCTGTCCTACAGTCGGCCTCTCCCCTCCTGACATGGCTGATAACAGATAGTAATAGGTTGTATTCCCCTGTCCTACAATCGGCCTCTCCCCCCTGACGTGGCTGATAACAGATAGTAATAGATTGTATTCCCCTGTCCTACAGTCGGCCTCTTCTCTCCTGACTTGGCAGATAACAGATAGTAATAGATTGTATTCCCCTGTCCTACAGTCGGCCTCTCCTCTCCTGACATGGCTGATAACAGATAGTAATAGATTGTATTCCCCTGTCCTACAGTCGGCCTCTCCTCTCCTGACGTGGCTGATAACAGATAGTAATAGATTGTATTCCCCTGTCCTACAGTCGCCCTCTCCTCTCCTGACGTGGCTGATAACAGATAGTAATAGATTGTATTCCCCTGTCCTACAGTCGGCCTCTCCCCTCCTGACATGGCTGATAACAGATAGTAATAGATTGTATTCACCTGTCCTACAGTCGGCCTCTCCTCTCCTGACATGGCTGATAACAGATAGTAATAGATTGTATTCCCCTGTCCTACAGTCGCCCTCTCCCCTCCTGACATGGCTGATAACAGATAGTAATAGATTGCATTCCCCTGTCCTACAGTCGGCCTCTCCTGACATGGCTGATAACAGATAGTAATAGATTGTATTCACCTGTCCTACAGTCGGCCTCTCCTGACATGGCTGATAACAGATAGTAATAGATTGTATTCCCCTCTCCTACAGTCGGCCTCTCCCCTCCTGACATGGCTGATAACAGATAGTAATAGATTGTATTCACCTGTCCTACAGTCGGCCTCTCCTCTCCTGACATGGCTGATAACAGATAGTAATAGATTGTATTCCCCTGTCCTAAAGTCGGCCTCTCCCCTCCTGACATGGCTGATAACAGATAGTAATAGATTGTATTCCCCTGTCCTACAGTCGGCCTCTCCCCTCCTGACGTGGCTGATAATAGATAGTAATAGATTGTATTCCCCTGTCCTACAGTCGGCCTCTCCTGACATGGCTGATAACAGATAGTAATAGATTGTATTCCCCTGTCCTACAGTCGGCCTCTCCTCTCCTGACGTGGCTGATAACAGATAGTAATAGATTGTATTCCCCTGTCCTACAGTCGGCTTCTCCTGACATGGCTGATAACAGATAGTAATAGATTGTATTCCCCTGTCCTACAGTCGGCCTCTCCCCTCCTGACATGGCTGATAACAGATAGTAATAGAATGTATTCCCCTGTCCTACAGTCGGCCTCTCCTCTCCTGACGTGGCTGATAACAGATAGTAATAGATTGTATTCCCCTGTCCTACAGTCGGCCTCTCCTGACATGGCTGATAACAGATAGTAATAGATTGTATTCCCCTGTCCTACAGTCGGCCTCTCCCCTCCTGACATGGCTGATAACAGATAGTAATAGAATGTATTCCCCTGTCCTACAGTCGGCCTCTCCTCTCCTGACGTGGCTGATAACAGATAGTAATAGATTGTATTCCCCTGTCCTACAGTCGGCCTCTCCTGACATGGCTGATAACAGATAGTAATAGATTGTATTCCCCTGTCCTACAGTCGGCCTCTCCCCTCCTGACATGGCTGATAACAGATAGTAATAGATTGTAGTCACCTGTCCTACAGTCGGCCTCTCCCCTCCTGACATGACTGATAACAGATAGTAATAGATTGTAGTCACCTGTCCTACAGTCGGCCTCTCCTCTCCTGACGTGGCTGATAACAGATAGTAATAGATTGTAGTCCCCTGTCCTACAGTCGGCCTCTCCTGACATGGCTGATAACAGATAGTAATAGATTGTATTCCCCTGTCCTACAGTCGGCCTCTCCCCTCCTGACATGGCTGATAACAGATAGTAATAGATTGTAGTCACCTGTCCTACAGTCGGCCTCTCCCCTCTGTGGCATCCCAGAGCTGGCTATGGCTGGGCTGAGGGTGATCTCTGTGCATTGTATTATTTCCTGTTGCTTCATAGCCTGTGTGACATAGCAGGGGGTCCTGAGTCTCACACAACACAGCGCCACCTAGTGAGCCTCACACATGCATTACACCTCCCATAGGATTGAATAGTAACCAAATGTCCAATGGGAGGACATCGCCTGGGAAAAGGGGAGGAGTCAGCTGATCACTGGGTCCCCATGGTAACACCCCTGCAGGAAGGTCCTGCGTGTGAGGAGTTAGAAGTGTGGAGTGTTAGGAGGAGGAGGTGAGGAGATAAGTGTGATGTCCTGTGAAGAAAGCAGTGAGTTTAGTGCAGGAATCTCAAGTCCTAGACAGGCCCAGGAAGGTTGGAGAGCTGACATACTCCAGCTATTCAGAAGATCCTGTCCCCTGTCTGCCTAGCCATCGCCCTGAAGGAAGTCAAGCATCATTATCTTGTCAGCATGAGACTGTGGAGAGAACATTCTGGAACACGTGCTCCATAGCAAGTATCACAGGATCCAGGGGCCAAGGCCAGACCTGTGGAATATCCTGCCCCCCTGACTATTGCACCCCGAAACTCTGAGCTATCAGGACCACATAACGTGAGTGGGGAATATTATGTACTAGTATCATGGTGGGCATCCTCCTATGTGCCAAATAGGAGCCCAGACGCACCTCAGGGCTGTAACACTGAAGTATAAGGGCTAGGAACACCTTTCATCAAGTCTACCCTGCACCCCAGGACTTTGCTGTGTCACCAGGCGTACCCCGTTATTGTGTATTGAAGAAACTGTTTAAGCATTTGTGCCTCCACACCCATGGAAGTAAAAGGTCAACTTTACAACCGTTTCTGTGTCTGACTCTGCACCGACAACATCAGGGCGCCCCAAACACCACCAGTCGGCACAGTATAGGGGAAGCGCCCCGGGGGAACTATCACCACCAACATTTGTGCAGCCCCCTCATCACCGGTACCAGTGGTGGTAACGTGGGACAGCACCAGCGCTGCGCCCTCGTGCCCAGAGACCGTGACAAGTCTGCGCTGTTTGCACCCCGCAATCCCAACTGCAGCGTTACCTTCCATCTGGTCACCGCAAGAAAAACTGGCGTCACGAACAGGATACGGGTGTGTGCCATTTTGAGAAAGTCACCACGAAAAGTGCGCCAAATTGTCTCCAGAGCATCGGTCTTTATTGTGGAGTTTGCTAAGATCAAGTTTATTCCCTGAGAGTGCTTGCCACAAAGAGGGGGAGCCCTGTACCCCTGAAGTAAGCCCTAAAGACTGTCCTCTCAGTGTGTTACAGCCCTGGAAGAGTTAAAACGCCCAGGACTTGTTTGCTGCGCCACATCGCTGTGTAAGAACGCCCACAAAGGGTTAGCTGTACCTTGCAAAAGTGCGGGAGATTTTTAGCACTGCCCATGAGGCCAGGAGACCCATCTGCCGCCATCTTAGGAGAGCCCAGAATGCTGAGCGCATCGCTCCAGCGCACCCATACAAGAAAGTGAAAGGCGAACGTGCCAGCGCCATTTCTGACTCTCCGGTGCCGCATCACCGTCCCTGCTGTGCACCGCTGATCTCTGGTCCACGCTGCAGTTGCTGTCAGTGAGTACTGTGCCTCCCTGTCCTTGTCTTCAGTCCTCCCACGGCCCCAGCGAGTGTTTTCCGTGTCCGTGGGGAGTGCCACCATTAAAGAGGGGGAGCACACCGTCAGCCTGCATCACAGTGACTCTGTTAATAGCTACAGCATTCTCAAAGGGACAGCATTCCAAGTTGTAGTCTCCATTCCCTGCCAGCAAGCAATTGAGTTTCTTAAAGAGACGGCGACCTAATTTCAGTCATACCTGCAAACAACACGACTGAGCAAAGTGACATTGTGCCATCTGTTTCTAGTGATCCAGCAGTGCCCATGGCGAGCAGCCTACCATTCTCCATGCCATTTTACCCTGGCGCACCATGGCTGCCGCGCTACAAAGGGGAGGCGCATACCCTCAGGGACTTTCGTGAGAAGATGCTGTCTCTCTTCCAGTTCTATCCTCTGAATACAGAACAGCAGATACAGATCCTGCTGGGCCAGCTTGAGGGTGCTGCAGCTAGAGAGGTCAAATCCTGGCCTGCCTCTGACAAAAGAACCCCTGGGCAAATTCTGGACAAACTCCAGGTGAACTTTGACGTGCGATCTGTCTCCGAGGTAAAGATGCGCTTCTTTTCCAGACGACAACTACCTGGTGAGACCCTGCGGGACTATGCTTTATCCCTCCAAGAGGCGTTCAGAGCTGTGGTGCAAGTGGATCCACGTGAAAATGTGGACTCTGATAAAATCTTGCTTGACCGCTTCATAGAAGGGGCGGGTACCACATTGCTCCAGAGTCAGTTGCGAATGCTTGCTGCACAACATCCCAGCATCACGTTTGCTGACTTCAAGGCCCTTGCCATCCAGGTCTTGGGACAGGAGCAGCCCCAGCCGAGCCCAGTAATCTGTGCTCCCTCACCTGGACCCTCAACAAGCATTGCTCCAGTTGTCCTGCCACTACCTCTGGGTACCTCACCTGCTGCCCAAACTGCGCAGACTACACTAGCAGACTCCAGAGATGACCTTCTGGCCCGAGTGGATCATCTGACCCGTGCCATGGAACAGATCACCGTCCGTCTAGATCGTCTGACCCAGCCGTCTTCATCGTCCAGTGATCCTTTGCGAAGTCTCAACATCTCACCTGAGTCGCCACCCAGACGTCCGTCTTCAGTGAAACCTCCGCAGAGTGAGAGGCCATACTGTACCTATTGCAATAGATATGGACACACCAGGCCTCAGTGTTTTCAGTTAAACGGGCCACCCCCGAGGCAGCGGGCCGCCCCTCGGGAGGAAAGAAGAAGGGCCCAGGTGAATCTTCCGTGCCATTGTCACGCTTCGTCTCAGCCTGCCCACACATCAAAATCCGGGTGAACGGCGTCCCTTTGACAGCATTGGTGGACACTGGATCTCAGGTAACAACCCTGCGCAAGCAGGTGTTCCTTGAACATTGGGTCTTAGGTGTGTTGAATAGAACACCTGACACATGGATAAATCTGTGTGCCAGCAATGGACAGCCCATACCACAGCAGGGTTATTGGGAACCCACTATCCAGATTGGGGACTTGAAACTGCCTAGACAGGGTGTAATTGTCACTGATGTGGAGGATGATAGGTTTGCAGTTGTAATATTAGGCATGAATATTTTACGCCATTGCTTTGCAGAAGTGTTGGATGCCTTGCATGCCTCTCTCCTTACAGCTTCTCCCAGTGACCAGCAGACCATTCAGCGGGCCATTCGTGTACTCAATGCCCAGCACAAGTTCGCCAACAAACAAGGTGAAATTGGTCGAGTCCGGATCCAAGATACCCGTCCAGTAACCCTACAGCCTGGAACAGAAACTATGGTGTGGTGCCATGCCCGTCGGGGCATAGAAAATCAGGACTACGAGGCCTTGCTACAACCCATACAGGTAGATGGCCAACCACTTGTCATGGCTGCCCGCAGCCTTGTCACAGTTTCCAATGGACGTGTTCCTGTCCGCTTAGTCAACTTGGGCGATGCTCCCGTGAACCTCCACAAGTTCCACTCTGTGGCCCTGCTACACCGGTTAGCACCAGAAGACATTCTCTCTGGTGATTCTACCGCCACACAGCGTTCCACCCAAGCTGCTGAGAACATTCAGAATGGAGCCACGAAGTCCTGGTGGGATGAATTGAATGTGGGAGACGCCAATACCCCTATAGAGCACATCAATGGGGTTCGCAATGTGGCCAAGCGTTACCAACAGGCATTCAGCAAACACCCATTGGACTTTGGTAAGACCACGACCATACAACATCGCATTCTGACTGGCGACCACCATCCAATCAAGGAGCGTCACCGTCCAATACCACCCGCGATGTACCAACCGGTGAAAAAGTTGATCCAAGAGATGCGAGATGCTGATGTCATCCGGGAGAGTAACAGCCCCTGGGCAGCCCCGCTAGTCCTTGTCAAGAAGAAAGACGGAACCCTACGATTTTGTGTGGACTATCGTAAACTCAACAATGTCACGCACAAAGACGCATACCCATTGCCACGGATTGAGGAATCTCTAACGGCTTTGGGATCAGCTACCTGTTTCTCGACCCTGGACTTAACCAGTGGATACTGGCAAGTCCCTATGGCGCCTGAAGATCGTGAAAAGACTGCGTTTACGACCCCGATGGGACTCTTTGAATTCAATAGTATGCCATTTGGGCTATGTAATGCCCCAGCCACATTCCAACGGCTTATGGAGAGGTGCCTCGGCCATGAGAATTTCCAGAGTGTGCTACTGTACCTGGACGATGTTATTGTATTCTCCCGGACATACCAAGAACACCTTCGTCACCTGTCCGAGATATTCAAGGTACTTATACAGCACGGCCTAAAGGTGAAGCCCTCCAAGTGCTACCTGTTGAAACCACAAGTTCACTACCTTGGGCATGTCGTGAGCGCACAAGGCGTCCAACCTGATCCTGAAAAGATCACTGCAGTCCAGAACTGGCGAAGACCAACTACCGTCAAAGAAGTCCGAAGCTTCCTTGGATTCGCAGGTTACTACCGGCGTTTCATACCACACTTCTCCCAAGTAGCCGAGCCTCTGAACGAGTTGTTGCGCGGTTGTCCCAGAGAAAACTACAACCGAAAGCTTCCGGTAGACTGGACAGCGCGTCAAGAGGAAGCCTTTCAAGCGCTTAAAGCACTTCTGACGCAACCACCAATTCTAGCCTATCCCGACTACAGTCAGCCATTCCGCTTGTACACAGATGCAAGTCACCAAGGTTTGGGTGCAGTGTTGTCCCAGGTTCAGGACAACAAAGAGCGAGTCATCGCCTACGCCAGCAGGAGTCTGAGAGGCGCGGAGAAGAACGACCAGAACTATAGTTCTTTCAAACTCGAACTTCTGGCGCTTGTCTGGGCCGTGACAGAGAAGTTTAAAGACTACCTGGCTGCCACACCCTTTACCGTGTACACAGATAACAATCCGTTGGCGCATCTGGACACTGCTCGACTGGGAGCCCTTGAACAACGGTGGGCCTCAAGACTCGCGAATTACAAGTTCTCTGTCAAGTATCGCAGTGGCAAGTCCAACGCTAACGCTGATGCACTCTCAAGGTTGCCTGTGGGAAAAGAACCACCCCGAGAAGACATCTGGGAAGAGGTGGAGATGCCACCATTCTACAACAAGTTTGCCCAACAGGTTGCTATTGGTGTCCCTGTAGAAGGAGAATCTCTGGCGAAAACAGCTGCCGAATCCCTCCAGGAGCCATCTCTGTGGAAAACGTTCCAAGAAGAGAGCAGAGTTTTAGGAGAATTGTCAGATTTCCTGCTTACAGGAAGAATACCAACCTGTGTAAAGAGAGGTCTTCATGACGTGGAATTAAAACGCCTTTGGCGACAGAGGAAGCGCCTGTTTGTCCAACGAGGCCTTCTACTTAGAAACACTCTTGATCCTGTCACAGGTGAAAGGCTTCATCAGATCCTCGTACCAAGAAGGGACGCACAGATGATACTTGAGGCGTATCATGACAGATCCGGTCACTTCGGGGTACAAAAGACCGAAGCTACCATCCGTCGTCGCTTCTATTGGGTTGGGATGAGGAGTGACATTGAGAGTTGGTGCCGAGAGTGTCCCGCCTGTAGTATCACCAAGGAAGGTCGAAGAGATCAGAAGGCCCCTCTACATCCAATTAAGACTCAAAAGCCGTGTGAAATTGTTGCTCTGGACCATGTGAAGTTGGGTCCCACACGTTCCGGCTACAGATACGCTCTGACAATGGTGGATCATTACTCCAAGTTCCTTGTCATCGTGCCTGTCAGAGATCTTACAGCAAGAACTACGGCTGAGACCTTCTACGCAGAGTTTGTCCGCCATTACGGTTGTCCTGAGCATATCCTCACCGACCGTGGATCGGCGTTTGAATCCCAATTGTTCCGTGAGCTGTGTCAGTTCCAAGACTGCAAGAAGTTGCGAACCACAGCGTATCACCCTCAAGGGAATGGTATGTGCGAGAAGGCAAATCAAGTGATCATCGGCATGCTAAGAACAGCCGCAGTTACACCTGGTGTTGAGTGGCCTGAGCGTATCAAGGACATGGCCTATATTTACAACAACACACCCCAAACATCTACGGGATACGCACCATTTTATCTAATGTTTGGAAGACAAGGTCAACTTCCTTCAGACTTAACCCTTGGTGTGAAGGTCCCTGACACCATCAATCCACTACCCATAACAGACTGGGTTATTGAACACCGCCGACGTTTGGAGGAAGCTAAAGAGATAGTTGAAACGCGCATGGATGAGGTTCGTAGGAGACAACAGGAGGATTACAACCATCACGCCCATGCAGCGCCCCTGAAAGTTGGCGACCGTGTATGGTTAAGGAATAACCATCGGAATGGGAAATTGGATCCATTCTGGGAGAAAGAACCATACAGTGTCATCTCCATACCATATCCTGAATCCGACGTGTATGAGATCTCTAAACCTGGGAGACAGCCCCAAGTAGTACACCGAAACCGTCTGAAGCTGTGCCTTAAAGAAGGACTACCCACAGAAGTGCCCCCAGCTGAGACAACGAGTACAGAGATCTTGTCACCTTCTGAAGCGAAAGAGAGACCCCCAACGTTAACTGAGCTTATGTGGGCGCCTAAACTACTACCATTTAGCTGTTATCCACCAATTGCTCTAGTGCAAGAGAACCCTTCGACAGATGATTTAATTGATTTCAGTGACTCTGTTCCTGATTCAAATCTCATTCCACTTAGGCGTTCTGAGCGTACCACAAAAGGCATACCTCCAACACGCTATAGTGATGCCATGGCTGTCCTTGAGTAAAAGAGGTTAACTGTCTCTGCTTCAGGATATATGTTATTCCTGCTCTGATTACATTAATGTTTTTCCTGTGTGTATATACAGTATATATATAATATCTTGCCATGTAATATAGTATTTACATTTATATGCAACAATCCAAGCCATAGTGCCTGGCTCACCGAGCCAAGGAAGTTCTGTTACCCCATTGCGGTATGGACATTCGTGCTAGAGTGCCTACTCTTCCTTACAGAAAGGACTGTTTATTGTTTCTCAGAGAGACTCTCATGATAATGGACACTCACGAAATTTGTGCCAGAGAGCCTCTGGACCCATTTGCACTACTGTTGTTTCTATATGGACTGTCTGATGGTACCGCCAAAAGGTTCCATAAGTCTGAGTTTAATTATCTCTCCGTTACCCTTCAGACTTCTCATGGACATTCCAGGACTATGCCGGGAGGTTTTACCTCAAGTTTCTAAGTATTATATTTTTCTAAACTGTTAGTGACATTTGCACTTTATTCGTATTTATTAACGTTATGTTACATTTCTCACCTTCACCCCAGCCCGTCGCCGAGGTCGGCTCAGTGAAAGAGGGGGAGTATGTGGCATCCCAGAGCTGGCTATGGCTGGGCTGAGGGTGATCTCTGTGCATTGTATTATTTCCTGTTGCTTCATAGCCTGTGTGACATAGCAGGGGGTCCTGAGTCTCACACAACACAGCGCCACCTAGTGAGCCTCACACATGCATTACACCTCCCATAGGATTGAATAGTAACCAAATGTCCAATGGGAGGACATCGCCTGGGAAAAGGGGAGGAGTCAGCTGATCACTGGGTCCCCATGGTAACACCCCTGCAGGAAGGTCCTGCGTGTGAGGAGTGAGAAGTGTGGAGTGTTAGGAGGAGGAGGTGAGGAGATAAGTGTGATGTCCTGTGAAGAAAGCAGTGAGTTTAGTGCAGGAATCTCAAGTCCTAGACAGGCCCAGGAAGGTTGGAGAGCAGACATACTCCAGCTATTCAGAAGATCCTGTCCCCTGTCTGCCTAGCCATCGCCCTGAAGGAAGTCAAGCATCATTATCGTGTCAGCATGAGACTGTGGAGAGAACATTCTGGAACACGTGCTCCATAGCCAGTATCACAGGATCCAGGGGCCAAGGCAAGACCTGTGGAATATCCTGCCACCCTGACTATTGCACCCCGAAACTCTGAGCTATCAGGACCACATAACGTGAGTGGGGAATATTATGTACTAGTATCATGGTGGGCATCCTCCTATGTGCCAAATAGGAGCCCAGACGCACCTTAGGGCTGTAACACTGAAGTATAAGGGGCTAGGAACACCTTTCATCAAGTCTACCCTGCACCCCAGGACTTTGCTGTGTCACCAGGCGTACCCCGTTGTTTTGTATTGAAGAAACTGTTTAAGCATTTGTGCCTCCACACCCATGGAAGTAAAAGTTCAACTTTACAACCGTTTCTGTGTCTGACTCTGCACCGACAACATCAGGGCGCCCCAAACACCACCAGTCGGCACAGTATAGGGGAAGCGCCCCGGGGGAACAATCACCACCAACATTTGTGCAGCCCCCTCATCACCGGTACCAGTGGTGGTAACGTGGTACAGCACCAGCGCTGCGCCCTCGTGCCCAGAGACCGTGACAAGTCTGCGCTGTTTGCACCCCGCAATCCCAACTGCAGCGTTACCTTCCATCTGGTCACCGCACCTCCTGACATGGCTGATAACAGATAGTAATAGATTGTATTCCCCTGTCCTACAGTCGGCCTTTCCCCTCCTGACATGGCCGATAACAGATAGCAATAGATTGTATTCCCCTGTCCTACAGTCGGCCTCTCCCCTCCTGACGTGGCTGATAACAGATAGTAATAGATTGTATTCACCTGTCCTACAGTCGGCCTCTCCCCTCCTGACATGGCTGATAACAGATAGTAATAGATTGTATTCCCCTGTCCTACAGTCGGCCTCTCCCCTCTTGACATGGCTGATAACAGATAGTAATAGATTGTATTCCCCTGTCCTACAGTCGGCCTCTCCCCTCCTGACATGGCTGATAACAGATAGTAATAGATTGTATTCCCCTGTCCTACAGTCGGCCTCTCCCCTCCTGACATGGCTGATAACAGATAGTAATAGATTGTAGGCACCTGTCCTACAGTCGGCCTCTCCCCCTCCTGACATGGCTGATAACAGATATTAATAGATTGTAGTCACCTGTCCTACAGTCGGCCTCTCCCCTCCTGACATGGCTGATAACAGATAGTAATAGATTGTATTCCCCTGTCCTACAGTCGGCCTCTCCCCTTCTGACGTGGCTGATAACAGATAGTAATAGATTGTATTCCCCTGTCCTACAGTCGGCCTCTCCTCTCCTGACATGGCCGATAACAGATAGTAATAGATTGTATTCCCCTGTCCTACAGTCGGCCTCTCCCCTTCTGACGTGGCTGATAACAGATAGTAATAGATTGTATTCCCCTGTCCTACAGTCGGCCTCTCCCCTCCTGACGTGGCTGATAACAGATAGTAATAGATTGTATTCCCCTGTCCTACAGTCGGCCTCTCCCCCCTGACGTGGCTGATAACAGATAGTAATAGATTGTATTCCCCTGTCCTACAGTCGGCCTCTTCTCTCCTGACGTGGCAGATAACAGATAGTAATAGATTGTATTCCCCTGTCCTACAATCGGCCTCTCCTCTCCTGACATGGCTGATAACAGATAGTAATAGATTGTATTCCCCTGTCCTACAGTCGGCCTCTCCTCTCCTAACGTGGCTGATAACAGATAGTAATAGATTGTATTCCCCTGTCCTACAGTCGCCCTCTCCTCTCCTGACGTGGCTGATAACAGATAGTAATAGATTGTATTCCCCTGTCCTACAGTCGGCCTCTCCCCTCCTGACGTGGCTGATAACAGATAGTAATAGATTGTATTCCCCTGTCCTACAGTCGGCCTCTCCTCTCCTGACGTGGCTGATAACAGATAGTAATAGATTGTATTCCCCTGTCCTACAGTCGCCCTCTCCTCTCCTGACGTGGCTGATAACAGATAGTAATAGATTGTATTCCCCTGTCCTACAGTCGGCCTCTCCTCTCCTAACGTGGCTGATAACAGATAGTAATAGATTGTATTCCCTTGTCCTACAGTCGGCCTCTCCTCTCCTGACGTGGCTGATAACAGATAGTAATAGATTGTATTCCCCTGTCCTACAGTCGGCCTCTCCTCTCCTAACGTGGCTGATAACAGATAGTAATAGATTGTATTCCCCTGTCCTACAGTCGCCCTCTCCTCTCCTGACGTGGCTGATAACAGATAGTAATAGATTGTATTCCCCTGTCCTACAGTCGGCCTCTCCCCTCCTGACATGGCTGATAACAGATAGTAATAGATTGTATTCCCCTGTCCTACAGTCGGCCTCTCCCCTCCTGACGTGGCTGATAACAGATAGTAATAGATTGTATTCCCCTGTCCTACAGTCGCCCTCTCCTCTGCTGACGTGGCTGATAACAGATAGTAATAGATTGTATTCCCCTGTCCTACAGTCGGCCTCTCCCGTCCTGACATGGCTGATAACAGATAGTAATAGATTGTATTCCCCTGTCCTACAGTCGGCCTCTCCTCTCCTGACGTGGCTGATAACAGATAGTAATAGATTGTATTCCCCTGTCCTACAGTCGCCCTCTCCTCTCCTGACGTGGCTGATAACAGATAGTAATAGATTGTATTCCCCTGTCCTACAGTCGGCCTCTCCCCTCCTGACATGGCTGATAACAGATAGTAATAGATTGTATTCCCCTGTCCTACAGTTGGCCTCTCCCCTCCTGACATGACTGATAACAGATAGTAATAGATTGTATTCCCCTGTCCTACAGTCGGCCTCTCCCCTCCTGACGTGGCTGATAACAGATAGTTATAGATTGTAGTCCCCTGTCCTACAGTCGGCCTCTCCCCTCCAGACATCGCTGATAACATATAGTAATAGATTGTATTCCCCTGCCCTACAGTCGGCCTCTCCCCTCCAGACATGGCTGATAACAGATAGTAATAGATTGTATTCCCCTGACCTACAGTCGGCCTCTCCCCTCCTGACGTGGCTGATAACAGATAGTAATAGATTGTATTCCCCTGTCCTACAGTCGGCCTCTCCCCTCCTGACATGGCTGATAACAGATAGTAATAGATTGTATTCCCCTGTCCTACAGTCGCCCTCTCCTGACATGGCTGATAACAGATAGTAATAGATTGTATTCACCTGTCCTACAGTCGGCCCCTCTTGACATGGCTGATAACAGATAGTAATAGATTGTATTCCCCTGTCCTACAGTCGGCCTCTCCCCTCCTGACATGGCTGATAACAGATAGTAATAGATTGTATTCCCCTGTCCTACAGTCGTCCTCTCCCCTCTTGACATGGCTGATAACAGATAGTAATAGATTGTATTCCCCTGTCCTACAGTCGGCCTCTCCCCTCCTGACTTGGCTGATAACAGATAGTAATAGATTGTATTCCCCTGTCCTACAGTCGGCCTCTCCCCTCCTGACGTGGCTGATAACAGATAGTAATAGATTGTATTCCCCTGTCCTACAGTCGGCCTCTCCCCTCCTGACATGGCTGATAACAGATAGTAATAGATTGTATTCCCCTGTCCTACAGTCGCCCTCTCCTGACATGGCTGATAACAGATAGTAATAGATTGTATTCACCTGTCCTACAGTCGGCCCCTCTTGACATGGCTGATAACAGATAGTAATAGATTGTATTCCCCTGTCCTACAGTCGGCCTCTCCCCTCCTGACATGGCTGATAACAGATAGTAATAGATTGTATTCCCCTGTCCTACAGTCGGCCTCTCCCCTCTTGACATGGCTGATAACAGATAGTAATAGATTGTATTCCCCTGTCCTAAGTCGGCCTCTCCTGACGTGGCTGATAACAGATAGTAATAGATTGTATTCCCCAGTCCTACAGTCGGCCTCTCCCCTCCTGACTTGGCTGATAACAGATAGTAATAGATTGTATTCCCCTGTCCTACAGTCGGCCTCTCCCCTCCTGACGTGGCTGATAACAGATAGTAATAGATTGTATTCCCCTGTCCTACAGTCGGCCTCTCCTCTCCTGACATGGCTGATAACAGATAGTAATAGATTGTATTCCCCTGTCCTACAGTCGGCCTCTCCCCTCCTGACGTGGCTGATAACAGATAGTAATAGATTGTATTCCCCTGTCCTACAGTCGGCCTCTCCTCTCCTGACGTGGCTGATAACAGATAGTAATAGATTGTATTCCCCTGTCCTACAGTCGGCCTCTCCTCTCCTGACATGGCTGATTACAGATAGTAATAGATTGTATTCCCCTGTCCTACAGTCGGCCTCTCCTGACATGGCTGATAACAGATAGTAATAGATTGTATTCCCCTGTCCTACAGTCGGCCTCTCCTCTCCTGACGTGGCTGATAACAGATAGTAATAGATTGTATCCCCCTGTCCTACAGTCGGCCTCTCCCCTCCTGACATGGCTGATAACAGATAGTAATAGATTGTATTCCCCTGTCCTACAGTCGGCCTCTCCCCTCCTGACGTGGCTGATAACAGATAGTAATAGATTGTAGTCACCTGTCCTACAGTCGGCCTCTCCTGACATGACTGATAACAGATAGTAATAGATTGTATTCCCCTGTCCTACAGTTGGCCTCTCCCCTCCTGACGTGGCTGATAACAGATAGTAATAGATTGTATTCCCCTGTCCTACAGTCGGCCTCTCCTCTCCTGACATGGCTGATAACAGATAGTAATAGATTGTATTCCCCTGTCCTACAGTCGGCCTCTCCTCTCCTGACGTGGCTGATAACAAATAGTAATAGATTGTATTCCCCTGTCCTACAGTCGGCCTCTCCTGACATGACTGATAACAGATAGTAATAGATTGTATTCCCCTGTCCTACAGTCGGCCTCTCCCCTCCTGACGTGGCTGATAACAGATAGTAATGTATCTATAGACCTCCCTCCTCCTCTATTTATCTATAGACCTCCCTCCTCTATTTATCTATAGACCTCTCTCCTCTATATATCTATAGACCTCCCTCCTCCTCTATATATCTATAGACCTCCCTCCTCCTCTATATATCTATAGACCTCTCTCCTCTATATATCTAAAGACCTCCCTCCTCCTCTATGTATCTATAGACCTCCGTCCTCCTCTATGTATCTATAGACCTCCCTCCTCCTCCATATATCTATAGACTTCTCTCCACCTCTATATATCTATATACCTCCCTCCTCCTCTATGTATCTATAGACCTCCCTCCTCCTCCATATATCTATAGACCTCCCTCCTCCTCTATGTATCTATAGACCTCCCTCCTCTATATAGCTATAGACCTCCCTCCTCCTCTATATATCTATAGACCTCTCTCCTCTATATATCTATAGACCTCTCTCCTCTTCTATATATCTATAGACCTCCCTCCTCCTCCTCTATGTATCTATAGACCTCCCCCTCCTCTATATATCTATAGACCTCCCTCCTCTATATATCTATAGACCTCCCTCCTCTGTGTATCTATAGACCTCTCTCCTCCTCTATATATCTATAGACCCCCCTCCTCCTCTATGTATCTATAGACCTCCCTCCTCCTCTATATATCTATAGACCTCTCTCCTCCTCTATGTATCTATAGACCTCCCTCCTCTATGTATCTATAGACCTCTCTCCTCCTCTATATATCTATAGACCTCCCTCCTCCTCCTCTATGTATCTATAGACCTCCCTCCTCTATATGTCTATAGACCTCTCTCCTCCTCTATATATCTATAGACCTCTCTCCTCCACTATGTATCTATAGATCTCTCTCCTCCTCCTCTATGTATCTATAGACCTCCCTCCTCTATATATCTATAGACCTCTCTCCTCCTCTATATATCTATAGACCTCTCTCCTCCACTATGTATCTATAGATCTCTCTCCTCTATATATCTATAGACCTCCCTCCTCCTCTATATATCTATAGACCTCTCTCCTCTATATATCTATAGACCTCTCTCCTCTATATATCTATAGACCTCCCTCCTCTATATATCTATAGACCTCCCTCCTCTATATATCCATAGACCTCTCTCCTCCTCTATGTATCTATAGACCTCCCTCCTCTATATATCTATAGACCTCTCTCCTCCTCTATGTATCTATAGACCTCCCTCCTCTATGTATCTATAGACCTCTCTCCTCCTCTATATATCTATAGACCTCTCTCCTCCTCTATATATCTATAGACCTCCCTCCTCTATATATCTATAGACCTCTCTCCTTCGCTATGTATCTATAGACCTCCCTCCTCCTCTATGTATCTATAGACCTCCCTCCTCCTCCATATATCTATAGACTTCTCACCACCTCTATGTATCTATAGACCTCCCTCCTCCTCTATATATCTATAGACTTCTCTCCTCCTCTATATATCTATAGACCTCCCTCCTCCTCTATATATCTATAGACCTCTCTCCTCTATATATCTATAGACCTCTCTCCTCCTCTATATATCTATAGACCTCTCTCCTCCTCTATATATCTATAGGCCTCCCTCCTCCTCTATATATCTATAGACCTCCCTCCTCCGCTATGTATCTATAGACCTCCCTCCTCTATATATCTCTAGACCTCTCTCCTCCTCTATATATCTATAGACCTCTCTCCTCCTCTATATATCTATAGACTTCTCTCCTCCTCTATATATCTATAGACCTCCCTCCTCTATATATCTATAGACCTCCCTCCTCCTCTATATATCTATAGACCTCCCCCTTCTCTATATATCTATAGCCCTCTCTCCTCCTCTATATATCTATAGACCTCTCTCCTCCGCTATGTATCTATAGACCTCCCCCTCCTCTATATATCTATAGACCTCCCTCCTCCTCTATATATCTATAGACCTCCCTCCTCTATGTATCTATAGACCTCTCTCCTCCTCTATATATCTATAGACCTCCCTCCTCTATATATCTATAGACCTCCCTCCTCCTCTATATATCTATAGACCTCCCCCTCCTCTATATATCTATAGACCTCTCTCCTCCTCTATATATCTATAGACCTCCCTCCTCTATGTATCTATAGACCTCTCTCCTCCTCTATATATCTATAGACCTCACTCCTTCTCTATGTATCTATAGACCTCTCTCCTCCTCTATATATCTATAGACCTCCCTCCTCCTCTATGTATCTATAGACCTCTCTCCTCCTCTATATATCTATAGACCTCCCTCCTCCTCTATGTATCTATAGACCTCCCTCCTCTATGTATCTATAGACCTCTCTCCTCCTCTATATATCTATAGACCTCCCTCCTCTATGTATCTATAGACCTCTCTCCTCCTCTATATATCTATAGACCTCCCTCCTCCTCTATGTTTCTATAGACCTCTCTCCTCCGCTATGTATCTATAGACCTCTCTCCTCCTCTATATATCTATAGACCTCCCCCTCTCTATATATCTATAGACCTCCCTCCTCTATATATCTATAGACCTCACTCCTCTATATATCTATAGACCTCCCTCCTCTATATATCTATAGACCTCTCTCCTCCTCTATATATCTATAGACCTCTCTCCTCCGCTATGTATCTATAGACCTCTCTCCTCCTCTATATATCTATAGACCTCCCCCTCTCTATATATCTATAGACCTCCCTCCTCTATATATCTATACACCTCCCTCCTCTATATATCTATAGACCTCTCTCCTCCTCTATGTATCTATAGACCTCCCTCCTCTATGTATCTATAGACCTCTCTCCTCCTCTATATATCTATAGACCTCCCTCCTCTATGTATCTATAGACCTCCCTCCTCTATATATCTATTGACCTCTCTCCTCCTCTATGTATCTATAGACCTCCCTCCACTATGTATCTATAGACCTCTCTCCTCCTCTATATATCTATAGACCTCCCTCCTCCTCTATGTATCTATAGACCTCCCTCCTCTATGTATCTATAGACCTCTCTCCTCCTCTATATATCTATAGACCTCCCCCTCTCTATATATCTATAGACCTCTCTCCTCTATATATCTATAGACCTCCTTCCTCTTTATATCTATAGACCTCTCTCCTCCTCTATATCTCTATAGACCTCTCTCCTCCGCTATGTGTCTATAGACCTCTCTCCTCCTCTATATATCTATAGACCTCCCCCTCCTCTATATATCTATAGACCTCCCTCCTCTATATATCTATAGACCTCTCTCCTCCTCTATGTATCTATAGACCTCCCTCCTCTATGTATCTATAGACCTCTCTCCTCTATATATCTATAGACCTCCCTCCTCTATATATCTATACACCTCCCTCCTCTATATATCTATAGACCTCTCTCCTCCTCTATGTATCTATAGACCTCCCTCCTCTATGTATCTATAGATCTCTCTCCTCCTCTATATATCTATAGACCTCCCTCCTCCTCTATGTATCTATAGACCTCCCTCCTCTATATATCTATAGACCTCTCTCCTCCGCTATGTATCTATAGACCTCTCTCCTCCTCTATATATCTATAGACCTCTCTCCTCCTCTATATATCTATAGACCTCTCTCCTCTATATATCTATAGACCTCCCTCCTCCTCTATGTTTCTATAGACCTCTCTCCTCCTCTATATATCTATAGACCTCTCTCCTCCTCTATATATCTATAGACCTCTCTCCTCCTCTATATATCTATAGACCTCCCCCCTCCTCTATATATCTATAGACCTCCCCCCTCTCTATATATCTATAGACCTCTCTCCTCCACTATGTATCTATAGACCTCCCTCCTCTTTGTATCTATAGACCTCCCTCCTCTATATATCTATAGACCTCTCTCCTCCGCTATGTATCTATAGACCTCTCTCCTCCTCTATATATCTATAGACCTCCCCCCTCCTCTATATATCTATAGACCTCCCTCCTCTATATAACTATAGACCTCCCTCCTCTATATATCTATAGACCTCCCTCCTCCTCTATGTATCTATAGACCTCCCTCCTCTATGTATCTATAGACCTCTCTCCTCCTCTATATATCTATAGACCTCCCTCCTCTATATATCTATAGACCTCTCTCCTCTACATATCTATAGACCTCCCTCCTCTATATATCTATAGACCTCTCTCCTCCTCTATATATCTATAGACCTCTCTCCTCCGCTATGTATCTATAGACCTCTCTCCTCCTCTATATATCTATAGACCTCCCCCCTCCTCTATATATCTATAGACCTCCCTCCTCTATATATCTATAGACCTCTCTCCTCCTCTATGTATCTATAGACCTCCCTCCTCTATGTATCTATAGACCTCTCTCCTCCTCTATATATCTATAGACCTCCCTCCTCCTCTATGTATCTATAGACCTCCCTCCTCTATGTATCTATAGACCTCCCCCCTCCTCTATATATCTATAGACCTCTCTCCTCCTCTATATATCTATAGACCTCCCTCCTCTATGTATCTATAGACCTTTCTCCTCCTCTATATATCTATAGACCTCCCTCCTTCTCTATGTATCTGTAGACCTCCCTCCTCCTCTATGTATCTATAGACCTCCCTCCTCTATGTATCTATAGACCTCCCCCCTCCTCTATGTATCTATAGACCTCCCTCCTCCTCTATGTATCTATAGACCTCCCTCCTCTTTGTATCTATAGACCTCCCTCCTCCTCTATGTATCTATAGACCTCTCTCCTCCTCTATATATCTATAGACCTCCCTCCTACTCTATGTATCTATAGACCTCCCTCCTCTATATATCTATAGACCTCTCTCCTCCGCTATGTATCTATAGACCTCTCTCCTCCTCTATATATCTATAGACCTCCCCCCTCCTCTATATATCTATAGACCTCCCTCCTCTATATATCTATAGACCTCCCTCCTCTATATATCTATAGACCTCCCTCCTACTCTATGTATCTATAGACCTCCCTCCTCTATGTATCTATAGACCTCTCTCCTCCTCTATATATCTATAGACCTCCCTCCTCTATATATCTATAGACCTCTCTCCTCTATATATCTATAGACCTCCCTCCTCTATATATCTATAGACCTCTCTCCTCCTCTATGTATCTATAGACCTCCCTCCTCTATGTATCTATAGACCTCCCTCCTCCTCTATATATCTATAGACCTCTCTCCTCCTCTATATATCTATAGACCTCTCTCCTCCGCTATGTATCTATAGACCTCTCTCCTCCTCTATATATCTATAGACCTCCCCCCTCCTCTATATATCTATAGACCTCCCTCCTCTATATATCTATAGACCTCTCTCCTCCTCTATGTATCTATAGACCTCCCTCCTCCTCTATGTATCTATAGACCTCCCTCCTCTATATATCTATAGACCTCTCTCCTCCTCTATATATCTATAGACCTCCCTCCTCTATGTATCTATAGACCTCTCTCCTGCTCTATATATCTATAGACCTCCCTCCTCCTCTATGTAGCTATAGACCTCCCTCCTCTATATATCTATAGACCTCTCTCCTCCACTATGTATCTATAGACCTCCCTCCTCTTTGTATCTATAGACCTCCCTCCTCCTCTATGTATCTATAGACCTCTCTCCTCCTCTATATATCTATAGACCTCTCTCCTCCGCTATGTATCTATAGACCTCTCTCCTCCTCTATATATCTATAGACCTCCCTCCTCTATATATCTATACACCTCCCTCCTCTATATATCTATAGACCTCTCTCCTCCTCTATGTATCTATAGACCTCCCTCCTCTATGTATCTATAGACATCTCTCCTCCTCTATATATCTATAGACCTCCCTCCTCCTCTATGTATCTATAGACCTCCCTCCTCTATATATCTATAGACCTCTCTCCTCCTCTATGTATCTATAGACCTCCCTCCTCCTCTATGTATCTATAGACCTCCCTCCACTATGTATCTATAGACCTCTCTCCTCCTCTATATATCTATAGACCTCCCTCCTCCTCTATATATCTATAGACCTCCCCCTCCTCTATATATCTATAGACCTCTCTCCTCCTCTATATATCTATAGACCTCTCTCCTCCTCTATATATCTATAGACCTCCCCCCTCCTCTATATATCTATAGACCTCCCTCCTCCTCTATATATCTATAGACCTCCCCCTCCTCTATATATCTATAGACCTCTCTCCTCCACTATGTATCTATAGACCTCCCTCCTCTTTGTATCTATAGACCTCTCTCCTCCTCTATGTATCTATAGACCTCCCTCCTCCTCTATGTATCTATAGACCTCTCTCCTCCTCTATATATCTATAGACCTCCCTCCTCCTCTATGTATCTATAGACCTCTCTCCTCCACTATGTATCTATAGACCTCCCTCCTCTATATATCTATAGACCTCTCTCCTCCTCTATATATCTATAGACCTCTCTCCTCCTCTATATATCTATAGACCTCTCTCCTCCTCTATATATCTATAGACCTCCCCCTCCTCTATATATCTATAGACCTCCCTCCTCCTCTATATATCTATAGACCTCTCTCCTCCACTATGTATCTATAGACCTCCCTCCTCTTTGTATCTATAGACCTCTCTCCTCCTCTATATATCTATAGACCTCCCTCCTCCTCTATGTATCTATAGACCTCTCTCCTCCTCTATATATCTATAGACCTCCCTCCTCCTCTATGTATCTATAGACCTCCCTCCTCTATATATCTATAGACCTCTCTCCTCCACTATGTATCTATAGACCTCCCTCCTCTTTGTATCTATAGACCTCTCTCCTCCTCTATATATCTATAGACCTCCCTCCTCTATGTATCTATAGACCTCTCTCCTCCTCTATATATCTATAGACCTCTCTCCTCCTCTATGTATCTATAGACCTCCCTCCTCCTCTATGTATCTATAGACCTCTCTCCTCCTCTATATGTCTATAGACCTCTCTCCTCCGCTATGTATCTATAGACCTCTCTCCTCCTCTATATATCTATAGACCTCCCTCCTCTATATATCTATACACCTCCCTCCTCTATATATCTATAGACCTCTCTCCTCCTCTATGTATCTATAGACCTCCCTCCTCTATGTATCTATAGACCTCTCTCCTCCTCTATATATCTATAGACCTCCCTCCTCCTCTATGTATCTATAGACCTCCCTCCTCTATATATCTATAGACCTCTCTCCTCCTCTATGTATCTATAGACCTCCCTCCTCCTCTATGTATCTATAGACCTCCCTCCACTATGTATCTATAGACCTCTCTCCTCCTCTATATATCTATAGACCTCCCTCCTCCTCTATATATCTATAGACCTCCCCCTCCTCTATATATCTATAGACCTCTCTCCTCCTCTATATATCTATAGACCTCTCTCCTCCTCTATATATCTATAGACCTCCCCCCTCCTCTATATATCTATAGACCTCCCTCCTCCTCTATATATCTATAGACCTCCCCCCTCCTCTATATATCTATAGACCTCTCTCCTCCACTATGTATCTATAGACCTCCCTCCTCTTTGTATCTATAGACCTCTCTCCTCCTCTATGTATCTATAGACCTCCCTCCTCCTCTATGTATCTATAGATCTCTCTCCTCCTCTATATATCTATAGACCTCCCTCCTCCTCTATGTATCTATAGACCTCTCTCCTCCACTATGTATCTATAGACCTCCCTCCTCTATATATCTATAGACCTCTCTCCTCCTCTATATATCTATAGACCTCTCTCCTCCTCTATATATCTATAGACCTCTCTCCTCCTCTATATATCTATAGACCTCCCCCCTCCTCTATATATCTATAGACCTCCCTCCTCCTCTATATATCTATAGACCTCTCTCCTCCACTATGTATCTATAGACCTCCCTCCTCTTTGTATCTATAGACCTCTCTCCTCCTCTATATATCTATAGACCTCCCTCCTCCTCTATGTATCTATAGACCTCTCTCCTCCTCTATATACCTATAGACCTCCCTCCTCCTCTATGTATCTATAGACCTCCCTCCACTATGTATCTATAGACCTCTCTCCTCCTCTATATATCTATAGACCTCCCTCCTCCTCTATTTATCTATAGACCTCTCTCCTCCACTATGTATCTATAGACCTCCCTGCTCTATATATCTATAGACCTCCCTCCTCCATATATGATTGTATAGCCCCTGCTCCTTACCTTTCTGCCCTGGTTTGTAAATTGACTTGTCTGCCTGGATGAGGGTCCCTGTGCTCTTCTTCCTCATGGTCAGTTCCTTGGAGCTGAACTCCACCTTGCTGTCCTCGTTCTTCTGTCCATAGACTATGATGGTGACTTTCTCTGTAGCACCTGAAGGTTCAGGAACCTGAGAGATACGATGCTGCGTTATTTCAGTAATATCGGAGGCCCCGCTATATGCATAGTCATGTAGTGCACATATGGAGCAGACCTGACACCATGTGAAGCTGCTGGAAACCAATGGGGACGGGTTACATTGTCTTTCTGTGATATTAGGATGAGGGACACAGGTAGTAATGATGACTCCAGGACTGTACAGATATGAGGACGGGCCCCTGGGAGATATCCCCCCTGTCCTGGGAATATCATAGCAGGAGCCGCAGCTCACCTGGAGATGAGAGAGCCACAACTGTGTACAAGCTTTTAAGTATGGACAGGAGGACATCAGTGCGTCTAAAGTAAGGACCGTCCTGTGGATGACTAAAGAGCAATGAACCTTATAGTCATGATACATCCCCCCTCCTATTATTTTACTGTCCAGTCACAGACATGGGATTTGCCTTTTTTTGTACTTTGCTTGCACCTTACATTGCTCCTTATTGTATTAAGGCCAAAAACTTTAACATTTAATCCTTGTATGCTCTAAAAATGCCCTAACCTGTTATACTATGTCCGACTGCAGAGTGTGTGCTGGGTTACCTTACCTATCCCTAGATCCGATGGCAGTGAGTATCTGGGGTGTGTGGACTGTGCCTGCTGGGATTTAGACTCAATTTGCTGCCTGAGTGGAAATCAATTAACCCCTTACATACATTCACACCCACATCATGTGAGAGGACAGTGTGTATATGACCCAAGGTCGGATTATGGACCCACTGTGTCAACAAACCGATTTGCTTTATGGCCACACCTAAGATTGCTGTATAATTGCCCCTCTTACCCCAGGTATCCACCCAGAGTATTATTAACCCCTGTATGGAGATCTGGACTTTGCAGCAAGGAGTCTACCAGGTCGAGTGTGAATACACATAGGACAAGTAGCAGAGGCAGTGAATCAGGAACAGGCTGGGAATACAGATAGCAAAGGCCAGGCATAGCACAGAGGTCCAAGGAAGAACATCAGGACAGGTAGCAGAGGTATGTACTATATATAGGAGTCCATCTGAGATGGTCAGGACAGGTAGTAGAGGTATGTACTATATATAGGAGTCCATCTGAGATGGTCAGGACAGGTAGTACAGGTATGTACTATATATATAGGGGTCCATCTGAGAAGCTCAGGACAGGTAGCAGAGGTATGTACTATATATAGGAGGTAGTAGAGGTATGTACTATATATATATATATATATATATATATATATATATAGGAGTCCATGTGAGAAGCTCAGGACAGGTAGTAGAGGTATGTACTATATATAGGAGTCCATCTGAGATGGTCAGGACAGGTAATAGAGGTATGTACTATATATAGGAGTCCATCTGAGATGGTCAGGACAGGTAGTAGAGGTATGTACTATATATAGGAGTCCATGTGAGAAGCTCAGGACAGGTAGTAGAGGTATGTACTATATATAGGAGTCCACCTGAGATGGTCAGGACAGGTAGTAGAGGTATGTACTATATATATAGGGGTCCATCTGAGAAGCTCAGGACAGGTAGTAGAGGTATGTACTATATATATATATATAGGAGTCCATCTGAGATGGTCAGGACAGGTAGCAGAGGTATGTACTATATATAGGAGTCCATCTGAGAAGCTCAGGACAGGTAGTAGAGGTATGTACTATATATAGGAGTCCACCTGAGAAGTTCAGGACAGGTAGTAGAGGTATGTACTATATATAGGAGTCCATCTGAGATGGTCAGGACAGGTAGTAGAGGTATGTACTATATATAGGAGTCCATCTTAGATGGTCAGGACAGGTAGTAGAGGTATGTACTATATATAGGAGTCCACCTGAGATGGTCAGGACAGGTAGTAGAGGTATGTACTATATATAGGGGTCCATCTGAGAAGCTCAGAACAGGTAGTAGAGGTATGTACTATATATAGGAGTGCATGTGAGAAGGTCAGGACAGGTAGCAGAGGTATGTACTATATATAGGGGTCCATCTGAGAAGCTCAGGACAGGTAGCAGAGGTATGTACTATATATAGGGTTCCATCTGAGAAGCTCAGGACAGGTAGCAGAGGTATGTACTATATATAGGAGTCCATCTGAGATGGTCAGGACAGGTAGTAGAGGTATGTACTATATATAGGGGTCCACCTGAGATGGTCAGGACAGGTAGTAGAGGTATGTACTATATATAGGGTTCCATCTGAGAAGCTCAGGACAGGTAGCAGAGGTATGTACTATATATAGGGGTCCACCTGAGATGGTCAGGACAGGTAGTAGAGGTATGTACTATATATAGGGTTCCATCTGAGAAGCTCAGGACAGGTAGTAGAGGTATGTACTATATATAGGGGTCCACCTGAGATGGTCAGGACAGGTAGCAGAGGTATGTACTATATATAGGGTTCCATCTGAGAAGCTCAGGACAGGTAGTAGAGGTATGTACTATATATAGGAGTCCACCTGAGAAGCTCAGGACAGGTAGCAGAGGTATGTACTATATATAGGGGTCCACCTGAGAAGTTCAGGACAGGTAGCAGAGGTATGTACTATATATAGGGGTCCACCTGAGATGGTCAGGACAGGTAGTAGAGGTATGTACTATATATAGGAGTGCATGTGAGAAGGTCAGGACAGGTAGCAGAGGTATGTACTATATATAGGGGTCCATCTGAGAAGCTCAGGACAGGTAGCAGAGGTATGTACTATATATAGGGTTCCATCTGAGAAGCTCAGGACAGGTAGCAGAGGTATGTACTATATATAGGAGTCCATCTGAGATGGTCAGGACAGGTAGTAGAGGTATGTACTATATATAGGGGTCCACCTGAGATGGTCAGGACAGGTAGTAGAGGTATGTACTATATATAGGGTTCCATCTGAGAAGCTCAGGACAGGTAGCAGAGGTATGTACTATATATAGGAGTCCATCTGAGATGGTCAGGACAGGTAGTAGAGGTATGTACTATATATAGGAGTCCATCTGAGATGGTCAGGACAGGTAGTAGAGGTATGTACTATATATAGGGTTCCATCTGAGAAGCTCAGGACAGGTAGCAGAGGTATGTACTATATATAGGGTTCCATCTGAGATGGTCAGGACAGGTAGTAGAGGTATGTACTATATATAGGAGTCCACCTGAGAAGCTCAGGACAGGTAGCAGAGGTATGTACTATATATAGGGGTCCACCTGAGATGGTCAGGACAGGTAGTAGAGGTATGTACTATATATAGGGGTCCACCTGAGATGGTCAGGACAGGTAGTAGAGGTATGTACTATATATAGGGTTCCATCTGAGAAGCTCAGGACAGGTAGCAGAGGTATGTACTATATATAGGGTTCCATCTGAGATGGTCAGGACAGGTAGTAGAGGTATGTACTATATATAGGAGTGCACCTGAGAAGCTCAGGACAGGTAGCAGAGGTATGAACTATATATAGGGGTCCACCTGAGATGGTCAGGACAGGTAGTAGAGGTATGTACTATATATAGGAGTGCATGTGAGAAGGTCAGGACAGGTAGCAGAGGTATGAACTATATATAGGGGTCCACCTGAGATGGTCAGGACAGGTAGTAGAGGTATGTACTATATATAGGAGTGCATGTGAGAAGGTCAGGACAGGTAGCAGAGGTATGTACTATATATAGGGGTCCATCTGAGAAGCTCAGGACAGGTAGCAGAGGTATGTACTATATATAGGGTTCCATCTGAGAAGTTCAGGACAGGTAGTAGAGGTATGTACTATATATAGGAGTCCCCCTGAGAAGCTCAGGACAGGTAGCAGAGGTATGTACTATATATAGGGGTCCATGTGAGAAGGTCAGGACAGGTAGCAGAGGTATGTACTATATATAGGGGTCCATCTGAGAAGCTCAGGACAGGTAGCAGAGGTATGTACTATATATAGGGTTCCATCTGAATACAGGCAGAGACTGGAGCATTTCTCAGACATACAGACAGAAGGACAAGCGTCTGAAGAGAAAATCATGCACAGAAGGTCAATAGATTTGGGGACACAGACAGACACTAGAGCATCGCTCCCACAGGACGTGGCAAGAGAAGTCAACTAATAGACGTATGTACACACAGACAGGCAGAGATTGGCAGAAGAACCTTAATCCTTAAAGAAACAGGAGCCCACTCAGAGGTAACCAGACTGCTGGGACAGTTGGTCCGCCTGCACGCTCTGGCATTACACAGGGGATCAGTACCTGGAATGACTGGCAGTGCATTATGGGGCTGTCTGGCTGAGATGTGTACAGGTTTACACTTCCAGATGAGGTCTTCAGATCCACGGATATGTGAGAGAACCCCTGCAGGTCCGGGGAGGTGTGCAGGCAGAATTTGCCTGTGGATGGATAATACAGGTCCGGAGTAATGAAAAAGGCATATTGTCTGCAATGAGAAGAAAATGTATATGTCCCTGGCCATCAGTCAAAGCAACAAGAGACATGAGACTAAGACCACACTAAGGCAATGCAGGAGAATCTCAACCTCTAAGACCCCGATATAACAATGTAGATTCCTGGTGACTGCAGCCACATCTTACCTGCCCCCTACTCCTTCCTCCCCTTCGGGCCCCAGCACTTACACCCATTGTCTGCAATATTATTTGACCAATCTTCTAAATTATGCTTATTCTAAAGTGTGAGAAGCCTAAACAAGTCTGGCGGTACAGAGAGGCAGCGTCCTACATAGCAGATAGAGCGTCCTGTGACAACCCCACTATATGTACCAGAATGGTGGTCACCTAGAGGACATGCTTAAAATTGATGCTGTGGATTGTACTTACGGGATTTTGTTAGACTGAGTCAGAGTCATTTCCATGCAGAGAAGTAGACACAGCAGCCACATTCTGGAGGCCATTCCTGGGGGAGACACAGAGGTCACCATTACTGGCCATGAGATTTGGGTGGACAATGATCTTTATCTTAGTCTGTTCTCAAGGCTTGTCAGTATCATTCACAGGCTACTTCACGGACACCTATTTTGGGGACCTCATCTAGGTCATCTATGCGGTTGTCACTCCTCAAAAATACATAAATATAGATTCCTGTGGAAGTTATCTGCGGTATACACTAATCCTGCCCAGTGTAGTCTATACATTACAATGTTGGCTTTGTCTTATATTGGCGCTTCTTGGTCGACCATATGGATGTTACTTGAAGTTTTATAGGAACGCAGAAGTTGTCCTTGTTACTGAATATGCGACTGATTGATACATTGTGATGTTTTATAGGGTGCAGTACATAAAGGAAAGGTTAATAATTATATTTTCAAAAATACATAGAATTACATTCCAAAGGAAAGTATCTCTGGTATATACTAATCCTGTCCAGTATAGTCTACAAATTACAATGTTTGTAGTGTGATAAATACAGGTAGGGTTAATAAATATATCCTCAAAAATATAAGTATCTCTGCCGTGTGCTCACATCTCTGCTTCATGGAAACTTCCTATCACAATCTGCCTCTCATTTTCACCTAATTTTCATGTTCTTTGCTCGCTATCACTGGACAGAATCATTCCTATGCCTATGGCCCATCCTGTTCTAATTCATCAGTGTGAAACAATGTATCGGTCTGGAGTCCAGCCTGCCTCACAGAGGATTGCCTTCATTGGATACAAATGTAACAAATCTTCAGCTGAGTGAAGTTTTAGGCCTTGTTAAGTAAACTAGAATGTTCTCTCTTCGGAAGCAGCAAACATAGATATTGAGAATGATGAGACACAAATTACAGTGGAGAGTTGTGGAAATTCTCATGATAAAGCTCTGGATGAAACCTCAGAGATCACAAAGTCTACAGAGGAGACCACAATGTATAGAGGAGACCACAATGTATAGAGGTGACCACAATGTCTACAGAGGTGATCACAATGTCTAAAGAGACCACAATGTCTACAGAAGAGACCACAATGTATAGAGGAGACTACAATGTCTACAGAAGAGACCACAATGTATAAGAGGAGACCACAATGTCTATAGAGGAGATCACAATGTATAGAGGAGACCACAATGTCTACAGAAGAGACCACAATGTATAGAGGAGACCACAATGTCTACAGAAGAGACCACAATGTATAAGAGGAGACTACAATGTATAGAGGAGACCACAATGTCTATAGAGGAGATCACAATGTATAGAGGAGACCACAATGTCTACAGAGGAGACCACAATGTCTACAGAAGAGACCACAATGTCTACAGAGGATATCACAATGTCTACAGAAGAGACCACAATGTATAGAGGAGACCACAATGTATAGAGGAGACCACAAT
Source organism: Leptodactylus fallax (assembly GCA_947044405.1). NCBI lineage: Eukaryota > Metazoa > Chordata > Amphibia > Anura > Leptodactylidae > Leptodactylus > Leptodactylus fallax. Next base: position 35,349 of record CAMRHE010000792.1, on the reverse strand, counting down.
GTCTATAGAGTGGACTACAATGTCTACAGAGGAGATCACAATGTCTACAGAGGAGACCACAATGTCTACAGAGGATATCACAATGTCTACAGAGGAGATCACAATGTCTACAGAGACCACAATGTCTACAGAGGAGACCACAATGTCTACAGAAGAGACCACAATGTATAGAGGTGATCACAATGTCTACAGAGGAGACCACAATGTCTACAGAAGAGACCACAATGTATAGAGGTGATCACAATGTCTACAGAGGAGACCACAATGTCTACAGAAGAGACCACAATGTATAGAGGAGACCATAATGTCTACAGAGGAGACCACAATGTATAGAGGGGACCACAATGTCTACAGAGGAGATCACAATGTCTACAGAAGAGACCACAATGTATACAGGAGACCACAATGTCTACAGAGGTGATCACAATGTCTACAGAGGAGACCACAATGTCTACAGAGGAGACCACAATGTCTACAGAAGAGACCACAATGTATAGAGGAGACCACAATGTATAGAGGAGACCACAATGTCTATAGAGGAGACTACAATGTCTACAGAGGAGATCACAATGTCTACAGAAGAGACCACAATGTATAGAGGAGACCACAATGTCTACAGAGGAGACCACAATGTATAGAGGAGACCACAATGTATAGAGGAGACCACAATGTATAGAGGAGACCACAATGTCTATAGAGGGGACCACAATGTCTACAGAGGAGATCACATTGTCTACAGAGACCACAATGTCTACAGAAGAGACCACAATGTATAAGAGGAGACTACAATGTCTACAGAGGTGATCACAATGTCTACAGAGGAGACCACAATGTATAGAGGAGACCACAATGTATACTGTAGAGGAGACCACAATGTATATAGAGGAGATCACAATGTCTACAGAGACCACAATGTTTACAGAAGAGACCACAATGTATAGAGGAGACCACAATGTCTACAGAGGTGATCACAATGTCTACAGAGGAGACCACAATGTCTACAGAAGAGACCACAATGTATGAAGGAGACCACAATATCTACAGAGGAGACCACAATGTATAGAGGGGACCACAATGTCTACAGAGGAGACCACAATGTATAGAGGGGACCACAATGTCTACAGAGATCACAATGTCTACAGAGGAGACCACAATGTATACAGGAGACCACAATGTCTACAGAGGTGATCACAATGTCTACAGAGGAGACCACAATGTCTACAGAGGAGACCACAATGTCTACAGAAGAGACCACAATGTATAGAGGAGACCACAATGTATAGAGGAGACCACAATGTCTATAGAGGAGACCACAATGTCTACAGAGGAGATCACAATGTCTACAGAGGGGACCACAATGTATAGAGGAGACCACAATGTATAGAGGAGACCACAATGTATAGAGGAGACCACAATGTCTATAGAGGGGACCACAATGTCTACAGAGGAGATCACATTGTCTACAGAGACCACAATGTCTACAGAAGAGACCACAATGTATAAGAGGAGAGACTACAATGTCTACAGAGGTGATCACAATGTCTACAGAGGAGACCACAATGTATAGAGGAGACCACAATGTATACTGTAGAGGAGACCACAATGTCTATAGAGGAGATCACAATGTCTACAGAGACCACAATGTTTACAGAAGAGACCACAATGTATAGAGGAGACCACAATGTCTACAGAGGAGACCACAATGTATAAGAGGAGACCACAATGTCTACAGAGGTGATCACAATGTCTACAGAGGAGACCACAATGTATAGAGGAGACCACAATGTCTATAGAGGAGATCACAATGTCTACAGAGACCACAATGTTTACAGAAGAGACCACAATGTATAGAGGAGACCACAATGCATAGAGGAGACCACAATGTATAGAGGGGACCACAATGTATAGAGGAGACCACAATGTATAGAGAAGACCACAATGTATAGAGGAGACCACAATGTCTATAGAGGAGATCACAATGTGTACAGAAGAGACCACAATGTCTACAGAGGAGATCACAATGTCTACAGAAGAGACCACAATGTATAAGAGGAGACTACAATGTCTACAGAGGTGATCACAATGTCTATAGAGGAGACCACAATGTATAGAGGAGAACACAATGTATAGAGGAGACCACAATGTCTACAGAGACCACAATGTCTACAGAGGAGACCACAATGTATAAGAGGAGACCACAATGTCTACAGAGGTGATCACAATGTCTACAGAGGAGACCACAATGTCTACAGAGACCACAATGTTTACAGAAGAGACCACAATGTATAGAGAAGACCACAATGTATAGAGGAGACCACAATGTCTATAGAGGAGACTACAATGTCTACAGAGGAGATCACAATGTCTACAGAAGAGACCACAATGTATAGAGGAGACCACAATGTCTACAGAGGAGACCACAATGTATAGAGGAGACCACAATGTATAGAGGAGACCACAATGTCTATAGAGGGGACCACAATGTCTACAGAGGAGATCACATTGTCTACAGAGACCACAATGTCTACAGAAGAGACCACAATGTATAAGAGGAGACTACAATGTCTACAGAGGTGATCACAATGTCTACAGAGGAGACCACAATGTATAGAGGAGACCACAATGTATACTGTAGAGGAGACCACAATGTATATAGAGGAGATCACAATGTCTACAGAGACCACAATGTTTACAGAAGAGACCACAATGTATAGAGGAGACCACAATGTCTACAGAGGAGACCACAATGTATAAGAGGAGACCACAATGTCTACAGAGGTGATCACAATGTCTACAGAGGAGACCACAATGTATAGAGGAGACCACAATGTCTACAGAGGTGATCACAATGTCTACAGAGGAGACCACAATGTCTACAGAAGAGACCACAATGTATGGAGGAGACCACAATGTCTACAGAGGAGACCACAATGTATAGAGGGGACCACAATGTCTACAGAGGAGACCACAATGTATAGAGGGGACCACAATGTCTACAGAGGAGATCACAATGTCTACAGAGGAGACCACAATGTATACAGGAGACCACAATGTCTACAGAGGAGATCACAATGTCTACAGAGGAGACCACAATGTATACAGGAGACCACAATGTCTACAGAAGAGACCACAATGTATAGAGGAGACCACAATGTATAGAGGAGACCACAATGTCTATAGAGCAGACCACAATGTCTACAGAGGAGATCACAATGTCTACAGAAGAGACACAATGTATAGAGGAGACCACAATGTCTACAGAGGAGACCACAATGTATAGAGGAGACCACAATGTATAGAGGAGACCACAATGTATAGAGGAGACCACAATGTCTATAGAGGGGACCACAATGTCTACAGAGGAGATCACATTGTCTACAGAGACCACAATGTCTACAGAAGAGACCACAATGTATAAGAGGAGAGACTACAATGTCTACAGAGGTGATCACAATGTCTACAGAGGAGACCACAATGTATAGAGGAGACCACAATGTATACTGTAGAGGAGACCACAATGTCTATTGAGGAGATCACAATGTCTACAGAGACCACAATGTTTACAGAAGAGACCACAATGTATAGAGGAGACCACAATGTCTACAGAGGAGACCACAATGTATAAGAGGAGACCACAATGTCTACAGAGGTGATCACAATGTCTACAAAGGAGACCACAATGTATAGAGGAGACCACAATGTCTATAGAGGAGATCACAATGTCTACAGAGACCACAATGTTTACAGAAGAGACCACAATGTATAGAGGAGACCACAATGCATAGAGGAGACCACAATGTATAGAGGGGACCACAATGTATAGAGGAGACCACAATGTATAGAGAAGACCACAATGTATAGAGGAGACCACAATGTCTATAGAGGAGATCACAATGTGTACAGAAGAGACCACAATGTCTACAGAGGAGATCACAATGTCTACAGAAGAGACCACAATGTATAAGAGGAGACTACAATGTCTACAGAGGTGATCACAATGTCTACAGAGGAGACCACAATGTATAGAGGAGAACACAATGTATAGAGGAGACCACAATGTCTACAGAGGAGACCACAATGTATAAGAGGAGACCACAATGTCTACAGAGGTGATCACAATGTCTACAGAGGAGACCACAATGTCTACAGAGACCACAATGTTTACAGAAGAGACCACAATGTATAGAGAAGACCACAATGTCTACAGAGGAGACCACAATGTATAGAGGAGACCACAATGTCTACAGAGGAGACCACAATGTATAGAGGAGACCACAATGTCTATAGAGGGGACCACAATGTCTACAGAGGAGATCACAATGTCTACAGAAGAGACCACAATGTCTACAGAGGTGATCACAATGTCTACAGAGCAGACCACAATGTACAGAGGAGACCACAATGTATAAGAGGAGACCACAATGTCTACAGAGGTGATCACAATGTCTACAGAGGAGACCACAATGTCTACAGAGACCACAATGTTTACAGAAGAGACCACAATGTATAGAGAAGACCACAATGTATAGAGGAGACCACAATGTCTATAGAGGAGACTACAATGTCTACAGAGGAGATCACAATGTCTACAGAAGAGACCACAATGTATAGAGGAGACCACAATGTCTACAGAGGAGACCACAATGTATAGAGGAGACCACAATGTATAGAGGAGACCACAATGTCTATAGAGGGGACCACAATGTCTACAGAGGAGATCACATTGTCTACAGAGACCACAATGTCTACAGAAGAGACCACAATGTATAAGAGGAGACTACAATGTCTACAGAGGTGATCACAATGTCTACAGAGGAGACCACAATGTATAGAGGAGACCACAATGTATACTGTAGAGGAGACCACAATGTATATAGAGGAGATCACAATGTCTACAGAGACCACAATGTTTACAGAAGAGACCACAATGTATAGAGGAGACCACAATGTCTACAGAGGAGACCACAATGTATAAGAGGAGACCACAATGTCTACAGAGGTGATCACAATGTCTACAGAGGAGACCACAATGTATAGAGGAGACCACAATGTCTACAGAGGTGATCACAATGTCTACAGAGGAGACCACAATGTCTACAGAAGAGACCACAATGTATGGAGGAGACCACAATGTCTACAGAGGAGACCACAATGTATAGAGGGGACCACAATGTCTACAGAGGAGACCACAATGTATAGAGGGGACCACAATGTCTACAGAGGAGATCACAATGTCTACAGAGGAGACCACAATGTATACAGGAGACCACAATGTCTACAGAGGTGATCACAATGTGTACAGAGGAGACCACAATGTCTACAGAGGAGACCACAATGTCTACAGAAGAGACCACAATGTATAGAGGAGACCACAATGTATAGAGGAGACCACAATGTCTATAGAGGAGACCACAATGTCTACAGAGGAGATCACAATGTCTACAGAAGAGACACAATGTATAGAGGAGACCACAATGTCTACAGAGGAGACCACAATGTATAGAGGAGACCACAATGTATAGAGGAGACCACAATGTATAGAGGAGACCACAATGTCTATAGAGGGGACCACAATGTCTACAGAGGAGATCACATTGTCTACAGAGACCACAATGTCTACAGAAGAGACCACAATGTATAAGAGGAGAGACTACAATGTCTACAGAGGTGATCACAATGTCTACAGAGGAGACCACAATGTATAGAGGAGACCACAATGTATACTGTAGAGGAGACCACAATGTCTATAGAGGAGATCACAATGTCTACAGAGACCACAATGTTTACAGAAGAGACCACAATGTATAGAGGAGACCACAATGTCTACAGAGGAGACCACAATGTATAAGAGGAGACCACAATGTCTACAGAGGTGATCACAATGTCTACAGAGGAGACCACAATGTATAGAGGAGACCACAATGTCTATAGAGGAGATCACAATGTCTACAGAGACCACAATGTTTACAGAAGAGACCACAATGTATAGAGGAGACCACAATGCATAGAGGAGACCACAATGTATAGAGGGGACCACAATGTATAGAGGAGACCACAATGTATAGAGAAGACCACAATGTATAGAGGAGACCACAATGTCTATAGAGGAGATCACAATGTGTACAGAAGAGACCACAATGTCTACAGAGGAGATCACAATGTCTACAGAAGAGACCACAATGTATAAGAGGAGACTACAATGTCTACAGAGGTGATCACAATGTCTACAGAGGAGACCACAATGTATAGAGGAGAACACAATGTATAGAGGAGACCACAATGTCTACAGAGGAGACCACAATGTATAAGAGGAGACCACAATGTCTACAGAGGTGATCACAATGTCTACAGAGGAGACCACAATGTCTACAGAGACCACAATGTTTACAGAAGAGACCACAATGTATAGAGAAGACCACAATGTCTACAGAGGAGACCACAATGTATAGAGGAGACCACAATGTCTACAGAGGAGACCACAATGTATAGAGGAGACCACAATGTCTATAGAGGGGACCACAATGTCTACAGAGGAGATCACAATGTCTACAGAAGAGACCACAATGTCTACAGAGGTGATCACAATGTCTACAGAGCAGACCACAATGTACAGAGGAGACCACAATGTATAGAGGAGACCACAATATCTACAGAGGAGACCACAATGTCTACAGAGGTGATCACATAGTCCAAAGAGGAAAGCACAAAGTCCACAGAGGGGAGCACAAAGTCCACAGAGGGGACCACAATGTCTACAGAAGAGACCACAATATTCAGAGGGGACCACAATGTCTACAGAAGAGACCACAATGTTCAGAGGAGACCACAATGTCTACAGGAGAGATCACAATGTACAGAGGAGACCACAATGTCTACAGAAGAGACCACAATGTATAGAGGAGACCACAATGTCGACAGAGACCACAATATCTACAGAGGAGACCACAATGTATAGAGGAGACCACAATATCTACAGAGGAGATCACATAGTCCAAAGAGGAAATCACAAAGTCCACAGAGGGGACAACAATGTCAACAGAAGAGACCACAATGTTCAGAGGGGACCACAATGTCTACAGAAGAGACCACAATGTTCAGAGGGGACCACAATGTCTACAGAAGAGACCACAATGTTCAGAGGAGATCACAATGTCTACAGAGGAGTCAACAATGTCTACAGAGGAGACCAAAATGTTTACAGAGGAGATGAGAATTCAGCAGCATGTCATGTCCTCTACTCCATACCCCAGCATCACCATCATCAGCCAGCACCAGGTCCACCATCTTATTCATGTCCACAATCTCCACCACACTCACCATATCCATTGTGTCCACCACGTCCCCCTTACCTCGTCCCATGTCGCTGCTCCTCCTCATCTCTCTCCTTCTTCCTCCTGTCCTGAGTTTTATGATTTACTGTTTGTCTGGGAGGTGATGACGCAAATCTTTAGTCACTTTTAATTAAATCTTGGTACAACTCCTGTTTTCTGAGCCCTCAGATTAACTGTTACATTGTGTCACTTGTGTCACACAACAATAGTGAGCAAACAGGAAAGACCTCAGAGTCTGCTGCTTATAGAGGAGGCTTAAAGAGAAACTCCACTATTTATTATCAGGTCATCTGTCATATCATAGAAGATCTTTATTGGACTCAGCTCCAAAACCGATGCACAGCAAAATAGTGAGCGCAGCTCTGGAGTATAATACAGGATGTAAGGGTAAGGGTTAAAGCATGACTTGTATTATATTTTATAATGCAGTATATAGAAGACACAGTTCTCCATGCAGACTAAATAGTTTAGAGATAGAATATAGTCTCAGGGTCTGGGAAGAATATCAACAGTTCTGCTGATCTCAGAGATGTACCATTCTCAGGAAAGATAAGGAGAACATTTAGACTGTTTGAAAAGGAAACATCTGGGGTGATGGGAAACTGAACAACTTTGTCTGGTAATGGAACTGGAAAACCCATATATGTACATTGATCACATGACTGTTATGTAACTGAGCTTACCTTTAAAACTGTATTGAACTACGCAATAAAGAGAAACTATTCATACACAATACCTGTGTGTACGTTTTGTTTCCCGAGCGCTCGAAACTGATTATTCATTTAATTAGGATTACGGTGACATCCATCCCAGGGGGAACTTAACCCCCCGACAGGAATTGGCTAATCAACGTGGGGCCTCGAGATCGTCTGATGTGCAGCCGATAGAGTGCCGACCCACTCACCGATCGACTTGAGGACGGGACCAGAGGACCTCAGATAGATAAAAACAGTACTGTGAGGTAAGCCTTTGATCTTGCCAATTAGTATATCTGAGGTTCCTGTGTGTCTATTCTCTGTATCGATGAGTGAGGTAAGCTGCTGCATGTTTATATGACATCTCGATGCCAATTGTATAGTACGGAAGAACCTAAAAGGGACATGTCACCTGTAAATGATATGGAAATTGTTTTCTTTGCTTTTTGTCTTACCTGTTTACCTGTCTACTGATGTTTGCATGTTACCTGTGTTATAAGATATAAGGCTGCAAAGAATGGGGAAAAGTTCTCTATTCTTAACCCCTAGAGTCTAGAGTTGCGGACAAGGTTCGGAACTGAGAAGCACTGAGTGATTGAAAAGTCCTTGTTTTGGAACACTAGCCTCCAGCCGTGCCTGGACGGTCAAGGTCGAATGGGACCTGAGTAGTAGCACGAAGGACTTAGTAGAATCCGTGCGAAGAAGTGCGTGCAGTGATTTGGGAGTGTTTTGGTAAGGGGACACAGGCAGAAAGTTGAGCCTGTGGAAGCCATTAGGCATTGTCCTGAGCACTACTCCTGAACTTGCACAAGTAGAGTAGTTCATAGAAGACAGAAGAGTCTGTCTGGGAGTTCTCACTAAGTAGTCATAAGTGACCCTCTATTGTCTCAAAGGTTGCCCTAGAGGAGTGAGAGACTCATCGGCTGATTAGCTACCAGCCAAGATGGGAATGGGACCCTCTAAGATATGGTACACCCCATGTGAACTAATAGAAATAGGGGAAGGGAAAGAAGTAGCCGCACAGGTAAAGACAATCCTAAAAAGAGCAGGAATACACCAGACTGGGTTAGTAGACAATAAGTTTTGGGATCAGTGGAGATTAGATCATGCGGGATTGAGTCAGGACAAAAAGTTGCAAAGAGGCATTTATGCCCTAATAGAAGGAAGAAATAGAATAGAAAAAGGCAGTGCAGAGCTCCAAGAAGGAAGGTCAAAGGGGATGATAGTTCAGGAAATAATGAATCACCCCCACCTCACTCCGAGAATCAGGCTTGAAGGGAGACATCCCCCTTCTCAGTATTATTGTTTAATATAACCCATCTTATCTCCCAGTTCTGTATGAAATATTACTTACTTTAACAAAATAATCAGAGAATCTGATATAGTGCAAAGAGAAAAACTATACACCATCGGTATGATGTTTATTGGATTATGTATTATATATATATATATATATATATATATATATATATATGTCAACCTGTATTTGTAATATTCATTCTGTTCATAGCAATGCCAGGATTGATTCAACTTTTATGCTTTTTGTAAAATTAAATCCGCTTTCAGGAAATGTCCCCTAAAAAGAAGAAACTAGGATAGTGTGATGTTCCACAGGGGTTCAACTTTTGGTTTGAATCCAGTGAAGAAAATTTTAAAGTTTGGCAATTTTCCCTTATGGTAACCTGAAGTACAATTCAGGGGTTTTGAACACCTGTGGTAATGACAAAAGGTGGGGTTTGGGAAATATTTGAAAATTGTACAAAAATAGTAATATGTAAGTTTGGTGTCAGTATTAACTGCTATCTGCTTGCATTGTATTCCTGTATTCTGTTGTAGCGCTCTGCAGATGTTCTGCAGGGAATAACCAAAACATTAATTGACTGCCAAGTAGCTCCAAGGCCGTTGTATCTGATGTGATGGGCACGCAGAAAATCACAAGCTGAACATGATACTGTGTTACCCAATAATGTTACATGTCAATTATTACAAAGTGAAACTTGGCTTTGGGCCTCCGGGGTCCGCAGCCTGGGTATGATGACTATTTATGCCCAAAGGGAAAATATTTTGATAAAAGTGTTAGCCTAAGGTTAAATGGAAAGTAAGGTACAATGACAATATATATGTGTATAATATTCAAGAACATACTCAAACATATGAAATTATGTCTTGTACTATGTTATGTGAATTTATTGTCTTGCCTGTTATCACCTGAAGTAAGGTATCTGCTAAAAGAGAGAAAGGTGAATCAGTGGAAGTTTATGGAAGACTTCTCACTAAAACGGTGGATGCTTTAGATCAAACTGATCCTGTAGAAACCTCATTTCAGGGTTGCAGGATACTCACTAGGTATTTAGTCTCTGACACATCAGATAACATTCTTGGTACAGATGTGATGGGAGTGTTAGGATGTAACATCATGTTTCATCCATCAGGAGAAGCATATGTAAAAGTCACACATACTAACCATGAGATTTTGTGTTTGTTATCTGCCGAGTTAAGTACACCAAATTGTATTTTTGTCCTCACTGAAGAAGAAAATGTACTGTTATCCCAAGTGCCAACAGCATTATGGGCAACTGGGAAAACAGACTTAGGTAAATTGGATGTACCCCCTGTTATGGTAACCCTGAAACCTGGTGCTCAGCCACCCAGGATTAAACAATATCCTCTGACCCATGCCCAAGAAGATGCCATAGCGGTAACCATAGTGGAATTAGTAAAGGCAGAGGCATTAAAGGAATGCACTTCTGTAGCAAACACTCCTCTTTTCCCAGTGAAGAAAAAGGGCAAAAAGGGAGAACCAGACACATACCGTATGGTTCATGATCTCAGGGAATTGAATAAAGTAACACTACTTGAAACCCCAGTGGTACCTAACCCACACACCCTGCTGTCAGCTGTCCCCACAGGTACCACCTGGTACAGTTGTGTAGATCTTTGCAATGCATATTTTTTTTTTCTGTGCCTTTACACCCCAATTGCCAGTATTTGTTTGCATTTACATTTAGGGGTAAACAGTACACTTGGACAGTACTACCACAAGGGGCGCAAAACAGTCCTAACCAATTCACAAGGTGTCTCACACTTATCATGAGTACTTGGTATTTTCCACATGATGATGTCATTTTGTTACAATATGTTGATGACCTTCTTCTTTGTGCTCCAGACAAACCAACCTGTGAAGCAGTGACCATCAGCCTGTTGTGTTTCCTCTACCAGAACGGCTGCAAGGCCAGCAAGGACAAGTTGCAATTTTGCAAACAAAAAGTGGTATTTCTAGGACACTGTCTCGGCCAAGGTACCAAGCACCTGTCAGATGAGAGGACCAAGGTGGTGAGAGAGATGCAGGTGCCAGCCTTTCATGCTCGGTTACATAACTTTTTGGGATTAGTATCCTACTGTAGGCCATGGATCAGATCTGCATCTCTGACCATGCAACCTCTGTATGACTGCCTTTCCTCAAAGCCATTCAGCCTCACATCTGAGGCCTTGGATGCGTTTTACCAGCTGAAGTTGCAGATAGTCAGTGCTCCGGCCCTAGGTCTACCTGACTATCAGAAACCTTTTCAGCTCTACGTGACTGAGATGATGGGACACGCAACTGCAGTTCTCACACAACAACACGGGGATAAGAAACGCCCGGTGGCCTATTACAGCTCACGGTTAGATGCTGTAGCCAGGGGGACCCCCTCCTGTGTGCGGATTGTCCTCTCAGTACAAGCGTTGCTTGACAAAAGCTCAGACACTGTCCTAGATCATTTATTGGTTGTGTATACACCTCATGACATCCATGCTATCCTCACACAGGTAGACAGACGTCACCTTTCTTTGGCACGGCAGTGCAAAATGGAATTTGCTCTGCAGTCCTCCTCAAACATCTCTTTTCAACGCTGTTTAACTTTGAATCCTGCAACTCTTCTTCCTGTAGGAGTTCATGATTCAAAAGGGGGGTGGAAGATGAGTTATTTTTAAACTCTCTCTCTGAAGAAGAACTGTTTGACAGCCAGCATGAGCATGATTGCGTGGCTCTTATGTCGCAGGAAACAGTGGGATTTGACCATGTCACGGATGTGCCATTACAAAATCCTGATTATGAGATGTTTGTGGATGGCTCAAGGTATCTGACAGATGAAGGCAAATTTGTTACAGGGTATGCTGTAGTCACTGAACATGACATCATAGTCCAGGAAGCTCTTCCACCACACATGTCAGCCCAAGAAGCTGAGCTCAAAGCCCTTATGGAGGCTTGTAAGATAGCCAAAGGTAGAACAGCTAACATATACACTGACTCCAGGTATGCTTTTGGCATTGCACATGATTATGGTCCGATATGGAGGTCAAGGAACTTCCTAACGGCCCAGGGCAAGCCAATTAAGAATGGAGATGTGGTAAGTCGACTGATGGAGGCCATACTGCTCCCAAAGCAGCTGGCAATTGTGAAAGTTAGAGCTCATGCAAAAGGAAGGGACCCTGAAAGCCGTGGAAACGAGAGAGCTGACATAGCAGCCAAGGCTGCAGCACTACTGGCCAGAAGGGGTCCCACCCAGGTGAGCAAAATGGACATTGACCTAGCAGACCCAAAAGGGCTGTACTCAAAGGTCACCAGTGTGGAAACTGAAAGATGGAAGAAAGCAGGTGCTACAGACGGTGATGGTATGTGGAAAATGGGGGATCGATTATGTCTGCCCGCAGCAGTCTACCCCCAGATGGCTGGCTTGGCCCACGGTAAGGTGCATGCCTCTCGAAATGCCATGGAGTCATTAGTGGGTAAATTATGGTTTGCCCCAGGTTTTGGAAGAGCTGCTAGTAACCACGTAAAAGCATGTCACATATGTGCTCTACACAACCCAGGACAGGTAGTTAAAACACCCACCAAGTGTACACCAAAATCCCTGTACCCATTTCAGAGGATACAGATAGATTACATACAGTTGCCTAAGTCTGGAACATACGAGTATGTATTGGTCTGTGTGGATCTGTTTTCAGGATGGCCTGAGGCCTACCCTGTGAGCAAAGCAACCACACAAGCAACTGCCAAGAAACTGATGTCTGAGCTTGTGTGCAGGTTTGGAGTGCCCGAGGTGATTGAGTCTGACAGAGGTACACATTTCACAGGTGAGATAATGAAAGAAATAATGTCTGCACTAGGGATTGAGCAAGCTTTCCACACACCCTACCATCCTCAGAGTTCAGGCAAGGTGGAGAGGCTGAATGGTACACTTAAGTGGAAGACTCAGAAAGCCATGGCAGAGACAGGAAAGCCTTGGCCTGAATGCCTGTCTCTAGCCTTATATTCAGTAAGAACTACTCCTAACAGGAGGACAGGGTTGTCACCATTTGAAATATTGTTTGGAAGTGCAACTAAAACAGGATTGTACTTCCCTCAGACATTACAGCTTAACTATGACAGCATTGCCAGCTATGTACAAGACTTGTGTAACAAACTGAAAGAAACACAAACAAGTGTCCTCTTCTATTCCAGACCCTTCTGATTTTTCAGGAACGCATAGCTTGCAGCCTGGTGATTGGGTGGTCGTGAAAAGATACTCCAGGAAATCTCTTGAACCCAGATATGATGGCCCCTTCCAGATATTGCTGACAACTGCCACCTCAGTAAAGTTGGAGGGAAAATCTATCTGGATACACGCTTCACATTGCAAGAAAGTTGAAGCGCTGAGAAGGAAATGGAATACAGTTAGCCAGTATGTAAAATAGGATGTTATTTTTAACCTCTTCAATGGAGAATCCATCATAGATGGCACACAAACAGTGTGAAGGTATTCATTGAACTTGATTAAAAATAAAGTCCTAAAATGGGGGAATTGTAAGGGTTAAAGCATGACTTGTATTATATTTTATAATGCAGTATATAGAAGACACAGTTCTCCATGCAGACTAAATAGTTTAGAGATAGAATATAGTCTCAGGGTCTGAATATCAACAGTTCTGCTGTTCTCAGAGATGTACCATTCTCAGGAAAGATAAGGAGAACATTTAGACTGTTTGAAAAGGAAACATCTGGGGTGATGGGAAATTGAACAACTTTGTCTGGTAACGGAACTGGAAAACCCATATATGTACATTGATCACATGACTGTTATGTAACTGAGATTACCTTTAAAACTGTATTGAACTACGCAATAAAGAGAAACTATTCATACACAATACCTGTGTGTACGTTTTGTTTCCCGAGCGCTCGAAACTGATTATTCATTTAATTAGGATTACGGTGACATCCATCCCAGGGGGAACTTAACCCCCGACACTCAGGATCAGTACAGGATAAGTAATGTAATGTATGTACACAGTGACTGTACCAGCAGAATAGTGAGTGCAGCTCTGGAGTATAATACAGGATGTAACTCAGGATCAGTACAGGATAAGTAATGTAATGTATGTACACAGTGACTGTACCAGCTGAATAGTGAGTGCAGCTCTGGAGTATAATACAGGATGTAACTCAGGATCAGTACAGGATAAGTAATGTAATGTATGTACACAGTGACTGCACCAGCAGAATAGTGAGCGCAGCTCTGGAGTATAATACAGGATATAACTCAGGATCAGTACAGGATAAGTAATGTAATGTATGTACACAGTGACTGTACCAGCAGAATAGTGAGTGCAGCTCTGGAGTATAATACAGGATGTAACTCAGGATCAGTACAGGATAAGTAATGTAAGGTATGTACACAGTGACTGTACCAGCAGAATAGTGAGTGCAGCTCTGGAGTATAATACAGGATAAGTAATGTAATGTATGTACACAGTGACTGCACCAGCAGAATAGTGAGCGCAGCTCTGGAGTATAATACAGGATAAGTAATGTAATATATGTACACAGTGACTGTACCAGCAGAATAGTGAGCGCAGCTCTGGAGTATAATACAGGATAAGTAATGTAATGTATGTACACAGTGACTGCACCAGCAGAATAGTGAGCGCAGCTCTGGAGTATAATACAGGATAAGTAATGTAATGTATGTACACAGTGACTGTACCAGCAGAATAGTGAGCGCAGCTCTGGAGTATAATACAGGATGTAACTCAGGATCAGTACAGGATAAGTAATGTAATGTATGTTCACAGTGACTGTACCAGCAGAATAGTGAGCGCAGCTCTGGAGTATAATACAGGATGTAACTCAGGATCAGTACAGGATAAGTAATGTAATGTATGTACACAGTGACTGTACCAGCAGAATAGTGAGTGCAGCTCTGGAGTATAATACAGGATGTAACTCAGGATCAGTACAGGATAAGTAATGTAATGTATGTACACAGTGACTGCACCAGCAGAATAGTGAGCGCAGCTCTGTAGTATAATACAGGATAAGTAATGTAATGTATGTACACAGTGACTGTACCAGCAGAATAGTGAGCGCAGCTCTGGAGTATAATACAGGATGTAACTCAGGATCAGTACAGGATAAGTAATGTAATGTATGTACACAGTGACTGTACCAGCAGAATAGTGAGCACAGCTCTGGAGTATAATACAGGATGTAACTCAGGATCAGTACAGGATAAGTATCTCTCTCCTGTCCTAACACTACACTAATCCCCAGAACCCCCCCACACTGTATTATCTGTGTATTATCTCCTATCTCTCTCCTGTCCTAACACTACACTAATCCCCAGAACCCCCCACACTGTATTATCTGTGTATTATCTCCTATCTCTCTCCAGTCCTAACACTACACTAAGCCCCAGAACCCCCACACTGTATTATCTGTGTATTATCTATCTCTCTCTAGTCCTAACACTACACTAATCCCCAGAACCCCACCGCTGCCACCAATGTGAAAGATCCTCCGTGCGCCAAACCGCTTTGGCCACACCCTGAGTCCTCTTTCATATAAAACCACACTCACCTCCAGTGAGTGTCGGGTTCACAAGATAAATACAAGACAAGCCTTCTAAATTTTATATATATATATATATATATATATATATATATTAACCCCTAAATGGGTCGATATTAAAATCTAACATATACAGTTCAGAACAGATATGCAGATATATGCAAGCATTAACAGTTACTAGTTACAAAATACAGTACAAATAAAATAAAAGGGATAAAGGTGAAATAATTACTTTACCACACATGTACTGGATGTGGCTCTATAGTCCAACACTCACATATGCTCTGTCATGTGTGTATAACCAGTGGAGGCTGTTTAGCATGTGGCATCAATACGATAATCCCGCCTGCATGCTCTCATAACAGTCTCTCAGCATTAGTCCAATAGTCTCTCTCAGTCTCTTGTAGGCTCATCATCGTCAGCAGCAGCATTCCAACCTGCCTGCTCATAGTAGCATCTCAGTCAAAGTCTGTAATATCCTGTAGCATAAACTCCATAGTGTAATCTCAGCACAGTCTTCATAGCATGATCTCCATAGTGTAATCTTCTCCCACAGACCTCTTACCTCATCTTTTATACCCTTTATGCCACCTCCCAGAATGAGGTCACCGGCGACAGTACGTCTGATGAGTTAATTCAATCAAGTCCAGATCTTTTGCATAAAGCTGAGACAAAGTGAATTGATACATTGTTATCAGCCATATCTGATCAACAGCCCAGGCTTGAACAATGCACTATTGTTTGATCACTCAGGGCTGTATAGGAATACAATGGAGCCCTATTGTTCCAGCCTGGCCACTACTGCCAATATGCACCTAGGCACCTGCGCACAGTATGAATGAGTGCAAGCAAGAAGGGAGATCCTATACCCAGAGATCAAAATACATCTGAGTTATAGCCACACTTAAGCAGAATCATCACACCTCCCCCTTTAGATGGGGCTTGCAGGAAGTAGGGGCCTACG
Organism: Leptodactylus fallax; assembly: GCA_947044405.1. Classification (NCBI taxonomy): domain Eukaryota; kingdom Metazoa; phylum Chordata; class Amphibia; order Anura; family Leptodactylidae; genus Leptodactylus; species Leptodactylus fallax. Next base: position 18,495 of record CAMRHE010000792.1, on the reverse strand, counting down.
CCCCTCTTCTGAAAGCACCTCCGCCTCCAGCTCCTCAGGTTCTGGCCCCAAAGGCTTCCTCACCTCCCCCCGGGGTCCCAGCAGACTCGGGCCTTGTCAGACTCCGAGGGTGGTTGAGCGCCATGTGCCTTCAATATGTCCAGACTAGGGTCAGCTTGGACATCCTCTCTGAATTCTTGGCTGGAATGAGACAAAAGAGAGGTGCCTGTTACATAGCTGCCGGACCCTTCTGGCTCTCTAGTCTGGCTAGGGACACTTCTAAGGCCCAGGCTCTGAGCCACGTACACTTGGCTACCTCCTGCCTGTTCTGGGTCCGCTTTCTGAGTGTGGGCATCCCGTAGCTTTACACTCATGACCCCATCCTGGCAACCTCTGCTCTCCTGGCTACCCTTGGCCGGCTCTCTCGGAGTCTCCCCCACACTAGCCGCTAGTTGGGAGAGTTCTAGGGGGTTCTGCACCTCCCCCTCTGCTTCCAAACCTAGGGGCACCTCTGGTTCTGGCACAGGTATGTTTGGACCCTGTCCTCCCTGTACTTCGGTGGGTGATGGTGATACTTTGGGCAAATGACTGAGATCATGCTTCCCTAAACCATCTCCCCACAATACATTGACAGGTAATACATTGGACATACCCTCTTCTTGGATCACATCTCCAGTACCCCATGCCATTTGAACTTGGGCCATGGGCGCTCCTGGAATAGAACTGGACAGAAGAGACGTGTATGTCTCATACCGGCCGGACTCCTCCGGCTTCAAGGGAGTGAGGCTAGTCATGGCGGTCTCAGCACCGACTCCAGGTGGTGTAGGCAACGGTTCAAGGGTCGGAACGCCCTCCACCCTTGTAGCACTCTGGCTGCGGGCTAACACCGCACTACCAGCAGTCCGTCCCTCACCTGGATCGGCCATGAGATCCCCATAGCCTACCTGACCACCTGGCACATGGTCAGTAGTTGGGTGCTCATCGGATACACTGGGCGAAATAGCAGAAGTCGCTTCCAGTGACTCAGAAGAGCTACCCTGTACACTTTCACAACAAGCACTGGCAATTACATTGACAGTACCTTCATTAGCAATTGTTAATTCACACCGGGCCTCAATGAGATCTATGGTAGACAGATTAACAAGCTGGGAGGGCGACGCCCCCGCAGATGTGGGTGTGTCTACAGACTTAGTCTCATTGGCTCCTAGCACGGGGGTGAACAAAGCATCAATAACATTTGTGCTGAGCTGGGTTGCAGGAAGCTCATTTGCATCTTCCCTGCTCTGAGCTGAAGGCAACTCATTAGCATTTACACTTACTGCCATGGGAAGTATCTCAGAGGGGGGGTTACGGGCCCTCTCTGCAGATATGACAGACACATTATCAGCATTAATCATAGACAGTCCATCACAGTAAATTGGGTTGCTCCCCCACCCCATATTGGGACATCACAGGTCCTAAATCAGTTCCCAACAGTACATTAGCAGGCAAATCAGTCAATAGTCCCACAGTCCACATTCCTTTTCCTGCACCCCCATCCAGATACACAGATGGGCCACCTGCTGTGGCTTGAGAAGCAGGGAAGTTCTCAGGGTAGTTGGGGCACTCCTTCTTGAAATGTCCTGTCGGGTTACAGGCATGGCCCCGCCGCACCTCCCCTTGGGGTTTGGGGAAGGTCACTAGGGTGCCCAGACTTCTTGGGACAGGGGAGGGACCACCCGGGGCATAATTTGTCTCACCCGACCTGACGACAGATGGCTGTGGTGAACTCCGGCCTGGCTTCTCCTTCCAACTTGAGGGTCTCTGCAGGGTTGTTGGAGTTTGCGCTTGCTGGGAGATTTCCCGCCTTTTCAGCTCAAGCTGATACTCCCTCTCGGCCTGTCGCTCAGCAAACTGTTGTTCCCATTCTGTGTGGCATCCCAGAGCTGGCTATGGCTGGGCTGAGGGTGATCTCTGTGCATTGTATTATTTCCTGTTGCTTCATAGCCTGTGTGACATAGCAGGGGGTCCTGAGTCTCACACAACACAGCGCCACCTAGTGAGCCTCACACATGCATTACACCTCCCATAGGATTGAATAGTAACCAAATGTCCAATGGGAGGACATCGCCTGGGAAAAGGGGAGGAGTCAGCTGATCACTGGGTCCCCATGGTAACACCCCTGCAGGAAGGTCCTGCGTGTGAGGAGTTAGAAGTGTGGAGTGTTAGGAGGAGGAGGTGAGGAGATAAGTGTGATGTCCTGTGAAGAAAGCAGTGAGTTTAGTGCAGGAATCTCAAGTCCTAGACAGGCCCAGGAAGGTTGGAGAGCTGACATACTCCAGCTATTCAGAAGATCCTGTCCCCTGTCTGCCTAGCCATCGCCCTGAAGGAAGTCAAGCATCATTATCTTGTCAGCCTGAGACTGTGGAGAGAACATTCTGGAACACGTGCTCCATAGCAAGTATCACAGGATCCAGGGGCCAAGGCCAGACCTGTGGAATATCCTGCCACCCTGACTATTGCACCCCGAAACTCTGAGCTATCAGGACCACATAACGTGAGTGGGGAATATTATGTACTAGTATCATGGTGGGCATCCTCCTATGTGCCAAATAGGAGCCCAGACGCACCTTAGGGCTGTAACACTGAAGTATAAGGGGCTAGGAACACCTTTCATCAAGTCTGCCCTGCACCCCAGGACTTTGCTGTGTCACCAGGCGTACCCCGTTGTTTTGTATTGAAGAAACTGTTTAAGCATTTGTGCCTCCACACCCATGGAAGTAAAAGTTCAACTTTACAACCGTTTCTGTGTCTGACTCTGCACCGACAACATCAGGGCGCCCCAAACACCACCAGTCGGCACAGTATAGGGGAAGCGCCCCGGGGGAACAATCACCACCAACATTTGTGCAGCCCCCTCATCACCGGTACCAGTGGTGGTAACGTGGGACAGCACCAGCGCTGCGCCCTCGTGCCCAGAGACCGTGACAAGTCTGCGCTGTTTGCACCCCGCAATCCCAACTGCAGCGTTACCTTCCATCTGGTCACCGCAAGAAAAACTGGCGTCACGAACAGGATACGGGTGTGTGCCATTTTGAGAAAGTCGCCACGAAAAGTGCGCCAAATTGTCTCCAGAGCATCGGTCTTTATTGTGGAGTTTGCTAAGATCAAGTTTATTCCCTGAGAGTGCTTGCCACAAAGAGGGGGAGCCCTGTACCCCTGAAGTAAGCCCTAAAGACTGTCCTCTCAGTGTGTTACAGCCCTGGAAGAGTTAAAACGCCCAGGACTTGTTTGCTGCGCCACATCGCTGTGTAAGAACGCCCACAAAGGGTTAACTGTACCTTGCAAAAGTGCGGGAGATTTTTAGCACTGCCCATGAGGCCAGGAGACCCATCTGCCGCCATCTTAGGAGAGCCCAGAATGCTGAGCGCAATGCTCCAGCGCACCCATACAAGAAAGTGAAAGGCGAACGTGTCAGCGCCATTTCTGACTCTCCGGTGCCGCATCACCGTCCCTGCTGTGCACCGCTGATCTCTGGTCCACGCTGCAGTTACTGTCAGTGAGTACTGTGCCTCCCTGTCCTTGTCTTCAGTCCTCCCAGCGAGTGTTTTCCGTGTACCGTGTCCGTGGGGAGTGCCACCATTAAAGAGGGGGAGCACACCGTCAGCCTGCATCACAGTGACTCTGTTAATAGCTACAGCATTCTTAAAGGGACAGCATTCCAAGTTGTAGTCTCCATTCCCTGCCAGCAAGCAGTTGAGTTTCTTAAAGAGACGGCGACCTAATTTCAGTCATACCTGCAAACAACATGACTGAGCAAAGTGACATTGTGCCATCTGTTTCTAGTGATCCAGCAGTGCCCATGGCGAGCAGCCTACCATTCTCCATGCCATTTTACCCTGGCGCACCATGGCTGCCGCGCTACAAAGGGGAGGCGCATACCCTCAGGGACTTTCGTGAGAAGATGCTGTCTCTCTTCCAGTTCTATCCTCTGAATACAGAACAGCAGATTCAGATCCTGCTGGGCCAGCTTGAGGGTGCTGCAGCTAGGGAGGTCAAATCCTGGCCTGCCTCTGACAAAAGAACCCCTGGGCAAATTCTGGACAAACTCCAGGTGAACTTTGACCTGCGATCTGTCTCTGAGGTAAAGATGCGCTTCTTTTCCAGACGACAACTACCTGGTGAGACCCTGCGGGACTATGCTTTATCCCTCCAAGAGGCGTTCAGAGCTGTGGTGCAAGTGGATCCACGTGAAAATGTGGACTCTGATAAAATCTTGCTTGACCGCTTCATAGAAGGGGCGGGTACCACATTGCTACAGAGTCAGTTGCGAATGCTTGCTGCACAACATCCCAGCATCACGTTTGCTGACTTCAAGGCCCTTGCCATCCAGGTCTTGGGACAGGAGCAGCCCCAGCCGAGCCCAGTCATCTGTGCTCCCTCACCTGGACCCTCAACAAGCATTGCTCCAGTTGTCCTGCCACTACCTCTGGGTACCTCACCTGCTGCCCAAACTGCGCAGACTACACCAGCAGACTCCAGAGATGACCTCCTGGCCCGAGTGGATCATCTGACCCGTGCCATGGAACAGATCACCGTCCGTCTAGATCGTCTGACCCAGCCGTCTTCATCGTCCAGTGATCCTTTGCGAAGTCTCAACATCTCACCTGAGTCGCCACCCAGACGTCCGTCTTCAGTGAAACCTCCGCAGAGTGAGAGGCCATACTGTACCTATTGCCATAGATATGGACACACCAGGCCTCAGTGTTTTCAGTTAAACGGGCCACCCCCGAGGCAGCGGGCCGCCCCTCGGGAGGAAAGAAGAAGGGCCCAGGTGAATCTTCAGTGCCATTGTCACGCTTCGTCTCAGCCTGCCCACACATCACAATCCGGGTGAACGGCGTCCCTCTGACAGCGTTGGTGGACACTGGATCTCAGGTAACAACCCTGCGCAAGCAGGTGTTCCTTGAACATTGGGACTTAGATGTGTTGAATAGAACACCTGACACATGGATAAATCTGTGTGCCAGCAATGGACAGCCCATACCACAGCAGGGTTATTGGGAACCCACTATCCAGATTGGGGACTTGAAACTGCCTAGACAGGGTGTAATTGTCACTGATGTAGAGGATGATAGGTTTGCAGTTGTAATATTAGGCATGAATGTTTTACGCCATTGCTTTGCAGAAGTGTTGGATACCTTGCATGCCTCTCTCCTTACAGCTTCTCCCAGTGACCAGAAGACCATTCAGCGGGCCATTCGTGTACTCAATGCCCAGCACAAGTTCGCCAACAAACAAGGTGAAATTGGTCGAGTCCGGATCCAAGATACCCGTCCAGTAACCCTACAGCCTGGAACAGAAACTATGGTGTGGTGCCGTGCCCGTCCGGGCATAGAAAATCAGGACTACGAGGCCTTGCTACAACCCCTACAGGTAGATGGCCAACCACTTGTCATGGCTGCCCGCAGCCTTGTCACAGTTTCCAATGGACGTGTTCCTGTCCGCTTAGTCAACTTGGGCGATGCTCCCGTGAACCTCCACAAGTTCCACTCTGTGGCCCTGCTACACCGGTTAGCACCAGAAGACATTCTCTCTGGTGATTCTACCGCCACACAGCGTTCCACCCAAGCTGCTGAGAACATTCAGAATGGAGCCACGAAGTCCTGGTGGGATGAATTGAACGTGGGAGACGCCAATACCCCTATAGAGCACATCAATGGGGTTCGCAATGTGGCCAAGCGTTACCAACAGGCATTCAGCAAACACCCATTGGACTTTGGTAAGACCATGACCATACAACATCGCATTTTGACTGGCGACCACCATCCAATCAAGGAGCGTCACCGTCCAATACCACCCGCGATGTACCAACCGGTGAAAAAGTTGATCCAAGAGATGCGAGATGCTGATGTCATCCGGGAGAGTAACAGCCCCTGGGCAGCCCCGCTAGTCCTTGTCAAGAAGAAAGGCGGAACCCTACGATTTTGTGTGGACTATCGTAAACTCAACAACGTCACGCACAAAGACGCATACCCATTGCCGCGGATTGAGGAATCTCTAACGGCTTTGGGATCAGCTACCTGTTTCTCGACCCTGGACTTAACCAGTGGATACTGGCAAGTCCCTATGGCGCCTGAAGATCGTGAAAAGACTGCGTTTACGACCCCGATGGGACTCTTTGAATTCAATAGTATGCCATTTGGGCTATGTAATGCCCCAGCCACATTCCAACGGCTTATGGAGAGGTGCCTCGGCCATGAGAATTTCCAGAGAGTGCTACTGTACCTGGACGATGTTATTGTATTCTCCCGGACATACCAAGAACACCTTCGTCACCTGTCCGAGGTATTCAAGGTACTTATACAGCACGGCCTAAAGTTGAAGCCCTCCAAGTGCTACCTGTTGAAACCCCAAGTTCACTACCTTGGGCATGTCGTGAGCGCACAAGGCGTCCAACCTGATCCTGAAAAGATCACTGCAGTCCAGAACTGGCGAAGACCAACTACCGTCAAAGAAGTCCGAAGCTTCCTTGGATTCGCAGGTTACTACCGGCGTTTCATACCACACTTCGCCCAAGTAGCCGAGCCTCTGAACGAGTTGTTGCGCGGTTGTCCCAGAGAAAACTACAACCGAAAGCTTCCGGTAGACTGGACAGCGCGTCAAGAGGAAGCCTTTCAAGCGCTTAAAGCACTTCTGACGCAACCACCAATTCTAGCCTATCCCGACTACAGTCAGCCATTCCGCTTGTACACAGATGCAAGTCACCAAGGTTTGGGTGCAGTGTTGTCCCAGGTTCAGGACAACAAAGAGCGAGTCATCGCCTACGCCAGCAGGAGTCAGAGGTGCGGAGAAGAACGACCAGAACTATAGTTCTTTCAAACTCGAACTTCTGGCGCTTGTCTGGGCCGTGACAGAGAAGTTTAAAGACTACCTGGCTGCCACACCCTTTACCGTGTACACAGATAACAATCCGTTGGCGCATCTGGACACTGCTCGACTGGGAGCCCTTGAACAACGGTGGGCCTCAAGACTCACGAATTACAAGTTCTCTGTCAAGTATCGCAGTGGCAAGTCCAACGCTAACGCTGATGCACTCTCAAGGTTGCCTGTGGGAGAAGAACCACCCCGAGAAGACATTTGGGAAGAGGTGGAGATGCCACTATTCTACAACAAGTTTGCCCAACAGGTTGCTATTGGTGTCCCTGTAGAAGGAGAATCTCTGGCGAAAACAGCTGCCGAATCCCTCCAGGAGCCATCTCTGTGGAAAACGTTCCAAGAAGAGAGCAGAGTTTTAGGAGAATTGTCAGATTTCCTGCTTACAGGAAGAATACCAACACGTGTAAAGAGAGGTCTTCATGACGTGGAATTAAAACGCCTTTGGCGACAGAGGAAGCGCCTGTTTGTCCAACGAGGCCTTCTACATAGAAACACTCTTGATCCTGTCACAGGTGAAAGGCTTCATCAGATCCTCGTACCAAGAAGAGACGCACAGATGATACTTGAGGCGTATCATGACAGATCCGGTCACTTCGGGGTACAAAAGACCGAAGCTACCATCCATCGTCGCTTCTATTGGGTTGGGATGAGGAGTGACATTGAGAGTTGGTGCCGAGAGTGTCCCGCCTGTAGTATCACCAAGGAAGGTCGAAGAGATCAGAAGGCCCCTCTACATCCAATTAAGACTCAAAAGCTGTGTGAAATTGTTGCTCTGGACCATGTGAAGTTGGGTCCCACACGTTCCCGGCTACAGCTACGCTCTGACGATGGTGGATCATTACTCCAAGTTCCTTGTCATCGTGCCTGTCAGAGATCTTACAGCAAGAACTACGGCTGAGACCTTCTACGCAGAGTTTGTCCGCCATTACGGTTGTCCTGAGCATATCCTCACCGACCGTGGATCGGCGTTTGAATCCCAATTGTTCCGTGAGCTGTGTCAGTTCCAAGACTGCAAGAAGTTGCGAACCACAGCGTATCACCCTCAAGGGAATGGTATGTGCGAGAAGGCAAATCAAGTGATCATCGGCATGCTAAGAACAGCCGCAGTTACACCTGGTGTTGAGTGGCCTGAGCGTATCAAGGACTTGGCCTATATTTACAACAACACACCCCAAACATCTACGGGATACGCACCATTTTATCTAATGTTTGGAAGACAAGGTCAACTTCCTTCAGACTTAACCCTTGGTGTGAAGGTCCCTGACACCATCAATCCACTACCCATAACAGACTGGGTTGTTGAACACCGCCGACGTATGAAGGAAGCTAAAGAGATAGTTGAAACGCGCATGGATGAGGTTCGTAGGAGACAACAGGAGGATTACAACCATCGCGCCCATGCAGCGCCCCTGAAAGTTGGCGACCGTGTATGGTTAAGGAATAACCATCGGAATGGGAAATTGGATCCATTCTGGGAGAAAGAACCATACAGTGTCATCTCCATACCATATCCTGAATCCGACGTGTATGAGATCTCTAAACCTGGGAGACAGCCCCAAGTAGTACACCGAAACCGTCTGAAGCTGTGCCTTAAAGAAGGACTACCCACAGAGGTGACCCCAGCTGAGACAACGAGTACAGAGATCTTGTCACCTTCTGAAGCGAAAGAGAGACCCCCAACGTTAACTGAGCTTATGTGGGCGCCTAAACTACTACCATTTAGCTGTTATCCACCAATTGCTCTAGTGCAAGAGAACCCTTCGACAGATGATTTCATTGATTTCAGTGACTCTGTTCCTGATTCAAATCTCATTCCACTTAGGCGTTCTGAGCGTACCACAAAAGGCATACCTCCAACACGCTATAGTGATGCCATGGCTGTCCTTGGGTAAAAGAGGTTAACTGTCTCTGCTTCTGTATATATGTTATTCCTGCTCTGATTACATTAATGTTTTTCCTGTGTGTATATACAGTATATATATAATATCTTGCCATGTAATATAGTATTTACATTTATATGCAACAATCCAAGCCATAGTGCCTGGCTCACCGAGCCAAGGAAGTTCTGTTACCCCATTGCGGTATGGACATTCGTGCGAGAGTGCCTACTCTTCCTTACAGAAAGGACTGTTTATTGTTTCTCAGAGAGACTCTCATGATAATGGACACTCACGAAATTTGTGCCAGAGAGCCTCTGGACCCATTTGCACTACTGTTGTTTCTATATGGACTGTCTGATGGTACCGCCAAAAGGTTCCATAAGTCTGAGTTTAATTATCTCTCCGTTACCCTTCAGACTTCTCATGAACATTCCAGGACTATGCCGGGAGGTCTTACCTCAAGTTTCTAGGTATTATATTTTTCTAAACTGTTAGTGACATTTGCACTTTATTCGTATTTATTAACGTTATGTTACATTTCTCACCTTCACCCCAGCCCGTCGCCGAGGTCGGCTCAGTGAAAGAGGGGGAGTATGTGGCATCCCAGAGCTGGCTATGGCTGGGCTGAGGGTGATCTCTGTGCATTCTATTATTTCCTGTTGCTTCATAGCCTGTGTGACATAGCAGGGGGTCCTGAGTCTCACACAACACAGCGCCACCTAGTGAGCCTCACACATGCATTACACCTCCCATAGGATTGAATAGTAACCAAATTTCCAATGGGAGGACATCGCCTGGGAAAAGGGGAGGAGTCAGCTGATCACTGGGTCCCCATGGTAACACCCCTGCAGGAAGGTCCTGCGTGTGAGGAGTTAGAAGTGTGGAGTGTTAGGAGGAGGAGGTGAGGAGATAAGTGTGATGTCCTGTGAAGAAAGCAGTGAGTTTAGTGCAGGAATCTCAAGTCCTAGACAGGCCCAGGAAGGTTGGAGAGCTGACATACTCCAGCTATTCAGAAGATCCTGTCCCCTGTCTGCCTAGCCATCGCCCTGAAGGAAGTCAAGCATCATTATCTTGTCAGCATGAGACTGTGGAGAGAACATTCTGGAACACGTGCTCCATAGCAAGTATCACAGGATCCAGGGGCCAAGGCCAGACCTGTGGACTATCCTGCCACCCTGACTATTGCACCCCGAAACTCTGAGCTATCAGGACCACATAACGTGAGTGGGGAATATTATGTACTAGTATCATGGTGGGCATCCTCCTATGAGCCAAATAGGAGCCCAGACGCACCTCAGGGCTGTAACACTGAAGTATAAGGGGCTAGGAACACCTTTCATCAAGTCTACCCTGCACCCCAGGACTTTGCTGTGTCACCAGGCGTACCCCGTTGTTTTGTATTGAAGAAACTGTTTGGGCATTTGTGCCTCCACACCCATGGAAGTAAAAGTTCAACTTTACAACCGTTTCTGTGTCTGACTCTGCACCGACAACATCAGGGCGCCCCAAACACCACCAGTCGGCACAGTATAGGGGAAGCGCCCCGGGGGAATAATCACCACCAACATTTGTGCAGCCCCCTCATCACCGGTACCAGTGGTGGTAACGTGGGACAGCACCAGCCCTGCGCCCTCGTGCCCAGAGACCGTGACAAGTCTGCGCTGTTTGCACCCCCGCAATCCCAACTGCAGCGTTACCTTCCATCTGGTCACCGCATCTGCAGCTTTCCTCTCTCTCTCTGCCTGCCGTTCTGCTGCCTCACGATCTGCCTGCCGTTCTGCGGCCTGCCGTTCTTGTTCTACCGCTTCCAGAAAACGGTCCAACACCTGCAGGTATGTGTTAGGGTCACTGGTGCCTACTTGCTGTAGGGCCATTTGCCAGTATGAAACCGTTCCCATAGCAAGGCTGGGGTTACTGGTCTCTCCTGGTGAAGTAATCCTTGGGACCGGGCTGCTTGCCGCACTTCCTGGCCTAGCCCCAAAATCAGGACTCTGCATAGCTGTGGCTGCCTCCATTTCAGCCATACGCTCAGGATCTCCAAAAGCCTGGTTCAGCAGTTCTGGGGCTCTGCTTCTGAGCCCACTAGCCATCCACTGGTATTTGCCAAATAAAAGATAGGATAGAATACAAAGAATAAGGGAGGGGAACAGCACTGTATCAAACTTTCACTGTATCTTAATGCTTGCTTTAATACCGAGCTTATCTCATAGGATTACCATAATCCCCAGCATGTGAGTGATATAGGTCACCAACACACGCCGTTTATCCTAAGATCCCACCACGCTGCCACCAATGTGAAAGATCCTCCATGTGCCAAACCGCTTTGGCCACACTCTGAGTCCTCTTTCATATAAAAACCAAACTCACCGCCAGTGAGTGCCGGGTTCACAGATAAATACAAGACAAGCCTTCTAAATTTTATATATATATTAACCCCTAAATGGGTCGATATTAAAATCTAACATATACAGTTCAGAACAGATATGCAGATATATGCAAGCATTAACAGTTACTAGTTACAAAATACAGTACAAATAAAATAAAAGGGATAAAGGTGAAATGGTTACTTTACCACACATGTCCTGGATGTGGCTCTATAGTCCAACACTCACACATGCTCTGTCATGTGTGTATAACCAGTGGAGGCTGTTTAGCATGTGGCATCAATACGATAATCTCGCCTGCATGCTCTCATAACAGTCTCTCAGCATTAGTCCAATAGTCTCTCTCAGTCTCTTGTAGGCTCATCATCGTCAGCAGCAGCATTCCAACCTGCCTGCTCATAGTAGCATCTCAGTCAAAGTCTGTAATATCCTGTAGCATAAACTCCATAGTGTAATCTCAGCACAGTCTTCATAGCATGATCTCCATAGTGTAATCTTCTCCCACAGCCTCTTACCTCATCTTTTATACCCTTTATGCCACCTCCCAGAATGAGGTCACCGGCGACAGTACGTCTGATGAGTTAATTCAATCAAGTCCAGATCTTTTGCATAGAGCTGAGACAAAGTGAATTGATACATTGTTATCAGCCATAGCTGATCAACAGCCCAGGCTTGAACAATGCACTATTGTTTGATCACTCAGGGCTGTATAGGAATACAATGGAGCCCTATTGTTCCAGCCTGGCCACTACTGCCAATATGCACCTAGGCACCTGCGCACAGTATGAATGAGTGCAAGCAAGAAGGGAGATCCTATACCCAGAGATCAAAATACATCTGAGTTATAGCCACACTTAAGCAGAATCATCACACCCCCACACTGTATTATCTGTGTATTATCTCCTATCTCTCTCCAGTCCTAACACTACACTAATCCCCAGAACCCCCCACACTGTATTATCTGTGTATTATCTCCTATCTCTCTCCAGTCCTAACACTACACTAATCCCCAGAACCCCCCACACTGTATTATCTGTGTATTATCTCCTATCTCTCTCCAGTCCTAACACTACACTAATCCCCAGAACCCCCCACACTGTGTTATCTGTGTATTATCTCCTATCTCTCTCCAGTCCTAACACTACACTAATCCCCAGAACCCCCCACACTGTATTATCTGTGTATTATCTCCTATCTCTCTCCAGTCCTAACACTACACTAATCCCCAGAACCCCCCACACTGTACTATCTGTGTATTATCTCCTATCTCTCTCCAGTCCTAACACTACACTAATCCCCAGAACCCCCCACACTGTATTATCTGTGTATTATCTCCTATCTCTCTCCAGTCCTAACACTACACTAATCCCCAGAACCCCCCACACTGTACTATCTGTGTATTATCTCCTATCTCTCTCCAGTCCTAACACTACACTAATCCCCAGAACCCCCCACACTGTATTATCTGTGTATTATCTCCTATCTCTCTCCAGTCCTAACACTACACTAATCCCTAGAACCCCCCACACTGTATTATCTGTGTATTATCTCCTATCTCTCTCCAGTCCTAACACTACACTAATCCCTAGAACCCCCCACACTGTGTTATGTGTGTATTATCTCCTTTCTCTCTCCAGTCCTAACACTACACTAATCCCCAGAACCCCCCCCCCCCACACTGTACTATCTGTGTATTATCTCCTATCTCTCTCCAGTCCTAACACTACACTAATCCCCAGAACCCTCCACACTGTATTATCTGTGTATTATCTCCTATCTCTCTCCAGTCCTAACACTACACTAATCCCCAGAACCCCCCACACTGTACTATCTGTGTATTATCTCCTATCTCTCTCCAGTCCTAACACTACACTAATCCCCAGAACCCCCCACACTGTATTATCTGTGTATTATCTCCTTTCTCTCTCCAGTCCTAACACTACACTAATCCCCAGAACCCCCTCACTGTGTTATCTGTGTATTATCTCCTATCTCTCTCCAGTCCTAACACTACACTAATCCCCAGAACCCCCCACACTGTATTATCTGTGTATTATCTCCTATCTCTCTCCAGTCCTAACACTACACTAATCCCCAGAACCCCCCACACTGTATTATCTGTGTATTATCTCCTATCTCTCTCCTGTCCTAAAACTACACTAATCCCCAGAACCCCCTCACTGTATTATCTGTGTATTATCTCCTATCTCTCTAATCTTTGCCCACATAATAGACGCCTTCTCTTCCTGCCACTGCTTTTTAAATTATGATCTTTGAGTGACCTCCATTTTATAGTCCCTTATGATTGGCTCCCTTTGTCATGAAGGCTACTTGTAAGGCATTATGGGTGAGCCCACCTAATCTCTGAGGTCACGTGATCCCTTTCTTTATGCCTTTCACATGGTGGCCACCATTTTTGTTGGTTCACACAAATCAAATTGCTAAACCCAGTTTAAAATGAACTGATGCACAATCTCTATCACACCACTGACCTCTCTAGAAATCTGCAGAGCACTGCTCCCTCTAGCCACTGACGGATACATGGTGATATATCCTGCAGATTATTACACCACTGACCTCCCTACAGATCTGCAGAGCATTGCTCCCTCTAGCCACTGACAGATACATAGTGATATATCCTGCAGATTATTACACCACTGACCTCCCTACAGATCTGCAGAGCATTGCTCCCTCTAGCCACTGACAGATACATAGTGATATATCCTGCAGATTATTACACCACTGACCTCCCTACAGATCTGCAGAGCATTGCTCCCTCTAGCCACTGACGGATACATGGTGATATATCCTGCAGATTATTACACCACTGACCTCCCTACAGATCTGCAGAGCATTGCTCCCTCTAGCCACTGACAGATACATAGTGATATATCCTGCAGATTATTACACCACTGACCTCCCTACAGATCTGCAGAGCATTGCTCCCTCTAGCCACTGACAGATACATAGTGATATATCCTGCAGATTATTACACCACTGACCTCCCTACAGATCTGCAGAGCATTGCTTGCACAATTTATACCCATTTCCTAGCACTGACTCTCTCAGCTGGTTTAACCCTTTGATCTCCAACCAGTGACTGTTGTCAGCCATCAGATACTGGCAGCCTGCAGAGGACTGGGTGTATTAGGAGTTGTAATTGATCTGCTGGCTCCGGAGTGCAGTTCATTATCCAGCACCTGTCAGGCTGCCACTTGTGTTTATTCACTAATAGCCGCGGATTTCCTGCAGCCGATGCCAACATAACCAGAAATATTTACATAGATATTAGAGGAATTTTCTGCTGACGGAATAATAAATGCAGAACACACTGACACATTGTAACGCTCCATAAGCAAGGGATCAGGCTGCCCTCCGGTGATTAACACTTTCTATTCCAAGGAACTTTCAGTGTGGTGCATCTTCTGAGAAGACAAGAAAACTCCTCTTATACAGTGGCCGTCCTGCTCTTGTAAAACTACAAATTGCAGCATGCCTTGAGAAGCCTAGCAGAACATGCTGGGAGTTGTAGTTTTATCTCATACAGAGCTCAAGTTCTGGCTTCCTCTAAGGGGTGTTGGAATCATTCCTGGTAGCATATCTACAGTAGCTGCTGCCCCGAGACAACCACAAGACCCCAGAATAGACGGCCCCTCTGCCCCTTCCTCAAGACATCACAGAGCCCAGAACCGAGGTTTCTTATCCCACCTATAGCCATGACCCCTTCCCTAAGGTTCTTCGGTCTCTCCACCTATGTAGCAGGTGCTCAGGGTCACCAATATTCAAGAAGAGCCCTTGACTTGTGGGGTCTGGGGTATCAGAATTGTACCCCCTCATTGTGCCGCTTCCATTGCAGCAAAAACTCAGCACCCAAAGGGAATAGGACAGAAGTTCTTCTCAATAAACCCTCTGACTGCGCGGTCTGTGGACATCTCGCCATATAATACACACTAATGTTACTGACTAGTATAGTCTGTCTGTTTGTGTGTATATACATACAGTATATATATAGTATAATGTGGGGGGCACATACTTCTCTCCATATACTGTATATATATATATATATATATATATATATATATATATATAGTATAATGTGGGGGGCACATACTTCTCTCCATATACTGTATATATAGTATGTGTATAATGTGGGGAGTATATACAGTGCCTTGCAAAAGTCTTCACATTTAAAACAGGACCCCGAATGCTGATATACAAACTACACCATCATCTTCCAGTGGCAGCCCCTTTAATAACGCCTCCTTTCTGCCCCCCAAAGAGTAATATCAACCACCAATTTGCCACACACAATTTAAATAACTTCCTAATAGGTTTTTGCACCCAGTCATCAGTTATTATAGCACCCCCTTATAAATAATAGTCCCCATTATCACTAATAGCCCCCTTATAAATAATAGCCCCCTTATAAATAGCAGCCCACTTAATTATACCCCGCTATAAATATTTCCCCCCTTATAATAGATGCCTTATATATAATAGTTTCTTATAGGCCTCTTATAAATAGTTCCTCCATTATAAATAATAGTTCACCCTAATAATACCCCCATGTATAATTTCCCTTTATAATAACCCCCCTGTACATAATAGTTCCCCCTTATACAGTGTCAACGGAAGGGCCTAGGGCCCACCAGAGGAACTTGTTCTGGGGCCCCACCCAGCACTTTTCTTGCTAATAGCCTACACCCCGTATCCTTCACAGGCATCTTACATATGTGCTGACTATCCGGCATTACTGAGTATGTTCCCAGTATAGTCAGCCCCTATAGTATTGTGCAGGCCCCAATAGCTCCATGGCCAGCTCACGCACAGTACTGTATGGGGAATGACATGGCCATGGGGCACTACACGTATGTGCAAGATTATAGTGAGGGAACTGTGATGCAGAAATAACACACAGGGCTTCCAGCAGAAATTTTGAGCCCCCCCACAGTATAATGCTCCACATGGTATATAATGCTCCACAGTGGTCCAACACAATATAATATGCTCCCCAGCAACCCCACATAATATACTATGCCCCACACAGTATAAAAGGTTCCCCACAGCGCCCCCTACACAGTATGATATGCAGCACAGTGGCATCAAACAGTATAATATGCTCCTCAGTGATCTCACACAGTATTATGCTTCACAGTGGCCTCACATTGTATAACATACTCCACAGTGGCCCCACACAGTATAATAGACTCCTCACAGTGCAGAAGAATAAATCTCACAGTATAATATACTCCCCACACTGCCTCCCCAATATAAATCTCCACAGTGGCCCCCCACAGTATAACGCTCCACAATGGCCCCACACAGTATAATATGCTCCCCAGACGCCCCCAGTATAATATGCTCCCCAGAGAGGCCTCCTAGTATAATGCTCCATAGTGCCTCCCCCCAATATAATGAACCACAGTTGCCCCACACAGTATAATATGCTCCCCAGAGTGGCCTACTAGTATAATGCTCCAGTGCCTCCCCCCAGTATAATGTGCCACAGTGGCACCACACAATATAATATACTCCACAGAGGGCCCCCCAGTATAATATGCTCCACAGTGACCCCACACTGTATAATATGATACTCAGAGGGACCCCTTAGTATGATGCTACACAGTGCCCCCCCATTATAATGCTCCAAATTGGCCTCACCCCAGAGTATAATAATCGGCGGCCCAGGGGGGTGAGGGAAAATAGCAAACACTTATACTCACCTTGCCTTACCTCTCCTGGGCATCCTTGCACTGCTCCGTTGTTTCTGCTGGCTTCTTCTTTAGGTCTGTGGCTGATGTCACACATTTCGGATGTCACCGCTGTGATGACGCCAGTGCGCCCCGCGTAACCTCTGAGGTCCAATCACAGGCCTCAGCGGTGATGTCTGGAACACATGATGTCACCTACAGGCCAGCAATGACCAGAAGATGACGCCCGATTGTCAGACGCCCAGGAGAGGTGAGTATAAATGTTTGTTATTTTTACAGACGTCCCCTGGGCAGGCTTCTATTGGAAAGGGGCCCTGCAGAACATGACACCAGGCTCCTTCCTGCTGTCGATGTGGCTGGGCCTGACTCTGGGATCTGGGAGGGACGGGGGCCCTGGGCCTTTGCCCAGTCTGCCCCCCGTAATGCCTGCCCTGAGCACCAATGTATCCAAAACTCCTCAATGGCAGATGTGAGGAGTGATACATTGTATACAGTGCGTCACCTGTCATGTCCACATCACTGGCTGCCATAGATTCATTGATGGCCTAGTTATTATGTGGGGGGTCCTATGAGCTGGGGGCCACTTGGACTGGCAGATGGGGGAAGTGTAAACTTAAATTTTCTGACCTGATCATATGGGGCTGATGTCAATGGCTGCCGCCGCTTGCCACAACATCGCCTGAACTAAAACTTGTCAGGCAATAAGTAGAGTATTATAGTAAGAACTGGCGTAGAAGGAATCCAAGTATGACCTTAGTGTGAGTGACGGAGAGACCTTCTGCTAAAGCAGTGGTTACCCGCAGACCCCACAGACTATATTGGGGTTCTCTGGGTGTCCGTTGTCACCCCCTCCTCAATTCCCCGCAGCCCTGTCACCCCCTCCTCAATTCCCCACAGCCTTGTCACCCCTTCCTCAACTCCCCGCAGCCCTGTCTCCCCCTCCTCAATTCCCCACAGCCCCGTCACCCCCTCCTCAATTCCCTGCAGCCCCGTCACCCCTCTCAATTCCCCGCAGCCCCGTCACCTCTCCTCAATTCCCCACAGCCCCGTCACCCCTCTGCTCAATTCCCCGCAGCCCCGTCACCCCCTCTCCTCAATTCACCACAGCCCTGTCACCCCCCTCCTCAATTCACCACAGCCCTGTCACCCCCCTCCTCAATTCCCCACAGCCCCGTCACCCCTCTCCTCAATTCCCCGCAGCCCCGTCACCCCTCTCCTCAATTCACCACAGCCCTGTCACCCCCCTCCTCAATTCACCACAGCCCTGTCACCCCCTCCTCAATTCCTCGCAGTCCCGTCACCCCCTCATCATTTCTCCGCAGCCCCGTCACCCCTCAATTCCCCGCAGCCCTGTCACCCCTCTCCTCAATTCCCCGCAGCCCCGTCACCCCCTCCTCAATTCCCCGCAGCCCCGTTGTAAGAGACAGCCAATGTTGTCTTAAGCTTCATTTGTCTGTATAAACTGTTAATGTTGAATGTATTTCTGTGATTCTGTTCCTTTAAGACAGCAGCCATTGTAATTGTGACATGATGCTGGAGTGAGACCCCCCCCCCCTTTTATGTCAGCTTGCCTGTTCTGCAGACAGAGTGTGAGCAGAGAAGCAGGAAGTGACGAGAGAGAGA